>VDFB02058242.1:113369506-113679022 GCA_007258455.2 Sequoia sempervirens | reverse complement strand
GCTCAACAAGCGTCGGTGGCTGAACATGTTGAGGTTGAAAAGGTGGCTGCAAAGGATTAACGGGCGCTGCAGGCGGAGGCGGAGTAAAGGTCGGAGTCGAGGACGGGGGCGGGGCCGGCGTTGGAGGCGTGGACTGGGGTTGCGCCGGGGCTGTGGGCGCGGGCTGGGGTGCGGGCTGGGGCGTGGGCTGCTCAGTTTCATTGGACGGACGTTCCACTTTGGTTTTCTTTCTTAGGTTTCTTTCTGAAACAGCAACCCATGGTAAATGAAAGCGAGATGAAATGATGTTTCTCAAGGACAGATGTAAACATTGAATGCTTTATAGGCAGTATATCTCTTTACATTCTATATATTTTACTTCGTTTACGTGTTGTTTGGATTTGGGATGAAGTTATTCATTTTTTTTTATTCATAATTGAGGTGGCTTTGACAGGTGTAGAAAGAATATCGTGGAGCATATTGAGGACGCTTTTCACAGCTGTGATAAGCATAACAGAAGCCTTAAATAACAGTATATGCCCCGAAAGAACATTATGCTTTCGTGCTCTTCCATTGTTGGGATGCTTAAATTTTTGGAATTGAATATTAAAAAGTTATTAAAGTGATGTAGTTTAATCAATTGAATATAATTAATGAGAATCAGAGATTGTTTGTTGATCAGGCTATTCGTTAAAGAGGACAAAATGATTGTGGGAATGAAAGCATCTAAGGGAAATTATTTATTTTAAGTAAATAATTATTTATTTTAAGTGTTCATCTAAAATTATTTTTATTATATTTTAAATAAATAATTATATTAATATTTTAATGATTTTATGAAATAATAAAAAATTTAATTATTTTATTTTGAAATGAAAATAAATTAGATCAGTGTATTAATTTATTAAATATATCAAAATAGAATTGATTAGTGATAAGAAGCCTTATGGAAAAAATGATTATGTAAAGTGGGTGTTGTAACTAAAATGTAAAGGAAAATAAATTTCTCTAAGCTTAATCTAGGTAAATCCAATAGAATGCAAATATATATGTATATAAATTAACCTAGATTAATGGTTGACAAATTTTGCAGGCATTGAGCTCTAGGCTCAAAAATGAATATTTTTATTATAGTTTTTTAATCTAGATTGTTTTGAGACTAGAAATAGGACCTCTATGTTTGTGTGTCACCTCAAATTATATATTAGATCTATATCTCTATCTAGATAAAGTCTACACCTCTATATTAGTTGCAGGTTTGTGGATCTATCGATTGATTCTTAGATCCAATTGTACATCTTGTGCACTCCTACTCTCAAATTCCTAAATTAATTGAGATCTTCTTTGCTCTGAAGACCTATGGTATTTAAAAATCTCTTAGCCAACTACAAAATCATCTAGGAACAAGTTCTTATAGGTCAACATCCATAAAATATTAGTTTTATGATTGTGTTAGTGATTGAAGACAACAAGCTTCAATCATAAAAACGAGCATCTTAGGATGATTATGCATATTTTATATTTCTAGTGCACAAAATTGAAATGTTCTTCTAATAGTTTCTCCTTGAAATCTCTAAGATAAGAGATGCAATTTGGATCTAAGAGGACATGAAATGAATAAAATCCAATGTCTCCAAATACAATGACACAACAAAAATTCACTCATTTTTTTCTTGGGTGACTCACAATGGTTTGTGAAATGAGTAGAGTCGAGCCAAATTAAATTTAAAATTTAGGACATTCAAGTGCTAGAACTAGGAGAAATAAACAATAACTTGAATGTATGATGTAATAAATGTAAAATGTATTGGAAGATGTGTATAAATGAATAATGCAAGTTCAAAATTGAAGATTGTATTTTCATTAAACCATTCTCTCAAAAAACATAAAAATAAATAAAGATTGACATAAATATACAAATTTCACCATTACAATATCAAGAAAAATTACAGAAAAACAGAATATAGACATCCTTTTAAACATTTTACATGAACTTGAATTAAAAAAATTCTTACAAAATCTGAAAACTTATCTTGTATTTAATAATAAAAATCAATTTAGAATTTAAAAAAATGAATTAATTGAGTATGCAACAAGATATTACCAGATCAAATTTTGCCCGTCATAAATGTGAATTATAATATGGTTTACGCGAAGTCCTTGTACTTAATTTTCTGCTGTGTAAAAAGATTCGCTTACATAATATATGCACATAATAGAGATTGAGGGGATACAATGTACTTGGACTATTGCATTAGGTGGTCTGGCAGAAAAATGGTCGGTCCCTGTGTCTTTCGTGTCAGAGAAGGATCTCGATATGCTCTCAACTTGCGACATCCTCTTAAATCTATCTTAGTCTGAAATGGAAGTTCCCCAATGTTGGAAGGTACTTCTTCTAATTTCTTACAGGCGAATAAACTCAACACATTGAGTGACTCGAGTTTTCCTATAGTGGAGGGCAAGCTTTTCAATTTCATGCAATAACTTAAATCTAAATGTCTTAAAGAAGTAAGCTTCGCAATGCTAGGAGACAATTCTTTCAGTTCCAGAGAGCTGCACCTCAATTCTGTTAAAGAGCTGAGTTCCCAAAAGCTGGGAGGAAAGGTTTCCAACTTACAGCAGCCATCTAAATTCAAGACCTCCAAAGACCTTAATTTTCCGAAGCTCAAAGGCAATTCCTTTAAGCTAACACACTCTGCTAAACTCAAATACTTCAGGGAACTCAGATCTCCAAAAGTCGAGGGCAATTCTTCCAGATCCGTACAGTTTGTCAATATCAACTCCTGTAAAGAACTTAAGTGCCCAAACGAGTTTGGCAGATTTCTCAAGGAATTCCCACCACAAATGCTCAATCTACATAATGAACGCAGCCCACATACCTGCTCAGGCAGCTCCTGCATTTTCTCCCATTCATCTAATATCAATACCTTGAGGCCAGTTAAGTGATCCAGCTTTTCAGGTAACTTCTGTAGACTTTTCAATTCTTTTAAATCTAATTCTTCTAAGGAAGAGTTTGGGACTATTTTAGTGAGATTGGATTCCTGGCAGTAAGACTGCGCAGTGGCTCTCATTACCCGTAGCTTCTTAGGCAGCTGCATCCATGTTGTCATTCTATTGTAAGGAATTTCTTCCATATATAAATAATGTATGAAAGAGAGAAAAATAGATGGGAGTAGCGAGGACTTGCCTGATACAAAGTCACACCATCTTTAAAGACAGGGCCATGGAACACAGTCAATCGCTCAAGCGACTCTAAATTCGTTGGCCATAAAGCAGAAATGTCGCCGCCCAGTCGGAGAAATCTGAGCTCCTTAAATTTAGATGGTTTTTGGCTTGATCCTGACACTTGTATCTGGCTTTCCAAACCCAGAACTCTCAACGAGTTTTTCAATGAATATAATTGCTTCTCATCCACCTCGTGACCATATTCAGATTCCTTCCCGCCAAGCCAAACTCCTTTAATCTCCTTGAGCTTCTGCAAAGAGAAATATTTCAAATAAGTTGATAAAGAGAGATGCCGCTAAACTTATTAATTCTTAGCATTATACAAAATCAAACACGTACCTCATTGTCATCTGCGACTTCCAGCCAGGACTGCACATTCATAATTCTACTGCCTTGAGACATGCTTTGCCCTTTGGCTCGAATTATGTCATGGACAATCAACTCGTCTCCGTCCGACGTCTTCATCAATGCCGCCTCGTGGAGAAGTGTGACGTCCTCAGCTCCCACAATGTACTCCACATCGCGACGACTCCAGTTAACAAAGAAGCAGCAAATATCCAAAAACGCTTCTCGCGTAGATGCTTCCAGCTCTTTATACACAAAATTCACAAGACGTTCGCTCAGATTTTCTCCTTTGATATCCTCTCCTGTCTCCAAAGCTTCAAATATTTGGGTACATCTCTCTATTTTGTAGTTCTGCTTACGCAAACGAGCAGCAACAATTTGTAACACCAACGGAATACCATCACAAATCTGCAGGATTTTTCTCAAGCTGTCTGCGTCTCTGTTGATTGTATTATCAAGATCATCTCTTAGCAAAATTTTTATTGCTTCTTGGTCGGGGAGAGTACCCACACGATGCTCATGACGTTCCAGGCCGCCGTCTATGAGCATATCCGTCACACCAAGATTTCGAGTTGTGACAACTATTCTGCTCCGCTTCGGAAGGTTTCCTAAGCGTTTTGGGAAAAGCTCGTGCAAGTCATCTGCGTGGAGAGCATTGTCAATAAAGAGAAATACTGGCTTATTTCCTTGCGCTTGGAAAGCGCTGCTGAGATGATTCCGACCCTCTGCACTATTTCTCAATGTTACATTCCTGTCATAAGTATACGCTGGGAAGGCGTCTCTCAATATTTGCTGCTGCATACATTTTATGTCATTCCTGGAGCGGTCTTCTTTGATTTCAACTCCTGAGTAGTTGTAATCTGTGAGATCTAAGCTCGCAATAACAGCAGTAGCCAGCGTGGTCTTTCCTATGCCTCCAAATCCATAAATAACTATAGACAATGAGGATTCTTTATCAATTTTCATGTCGAGCAACTTTATTACCTGTTTCTTCTGCTCTTCGAGGCCAACTGTCCATGAGACCACAGAAAAATATTAGGCTAATAACAAAATATGTAAATGGTGTTGCAAACATGACAAGTAAATACAGTTGAAAAGTTTGGAAATAGAGAGATTCTATATATTTACCTGCATATTCTGGATAAATGGGCTTCCATGGAGGGAAGGCAACAGGCTGCTGATGTTGTATTTCTATCGCTACTCTCAATGTAAGATCTTGATACAGTTGATTTATTTTCGATTGTAGAGTAGCCAAGCTTTTGGAGTCCACAGAAGCCTTCAAAAATCTGCAATTTATGGACAATTTCAATCACAATAACCATGCGTAAATAACGATCTAACATTAACAGAATTCAAACGAAATTCAAATTTTTAACTATTGTAGACATTTTACCGGAAAAGTGCTCTAGACTTTAATTGAGAAGCGCACATCATGGATCCTTCAACAATCAGTGTAATCGCCTCACTCAATATCTTGTCTTCTTGTGGCATATCATACTTCAACTTTCTTATATGCCCAGCAAGCTTAGCCATTTGTCTTAGGAGCTCTATGCATTCAATCCGGTTTTCAGAGATTTGACCAATCTGGTCTAGCAAGAAAGCTACAACCGCTAACCCTCCTACCACCCAATGCACCTTCCCCACACTTTGCAATATATGTGCTACAACTTTTCTGTTTCCTTCGTCTCCCTGTAAATACAACCACCATTAATTCCAAATCCTTTCAAACAATTCAACATGCTGTTAACTGATCATGAATTCGGAATGAAATCAAACAACAATTACCTTCTCCAACTGAATATGCTTATTCACAAATTCAAGGAATAGAGACCCACTTAGGAGGACGGATGTCCATAATGAATTTGCTCTACCGTTCAGTGTATCAGAAAAAGTTTCTGAATTAATGCTTCTCTTTAATGTCTTTTCTTCTTTTGACTGCATTGCAAACAGGAAAATGGGTAAAACGCAAAAATAAATGAACATTTCTTACGATTACGGTTGAAGGTGACTCACAGACTAACCTTGTTTAGAAGAGACTCCAAGAGCTTGTCAATGAGATTGACCAAATCATCAACGTCGCCCGCACTGCTGACGTTTTGAAAATGGATGATACAGTTTTCCACCGTGGGTAGCGGCAGCAGCATAGTTGGCGGCTGTCCAGGTGATGGTTGTTGAGCAGCAGGTGGCGGTTGAAATGGTGGCTGCGAAGGCTTAACGGGGAATGGAGGCGGCGGCTCAGCAGGCAAGGGAGGCTGAGCAGGTAGCAAATGAAAATTTGGCTCCGAATGCTTAACGGGGGACGGCGGCCGCAGCTGAGCAAGCGGGGCCGGCGGCTGCTCAACAGGCGGGGGTGGCTGAACAGGTGGTAGTGGCTGATAAACGGGCGCGGGAGGCGGCGGTGGAGGCTGGGGCAAGGACCGGGCCTGGGCCTTGGCCTGGGGCTCCGTGGTTTCCTTGGACGGCCAGCAGCCCATGGTAAACGCAAGTGAGATTAGATGATTTTCCGACGAAGTATTGAGTGCTTTATAGGATCCCTATCTACTTACTTTGTTTACATGTATTTTTTTTGGTTGTCTGCTGAAGTTATTCTTCATTCTTTGGTCCTATAATTGAGGTCGCTTTGACAGCTGTCGAACAGTAATTGAGAAGCATTTTGGCTTTTCACAGCTGTAATAAGCATAACGGATAAGCCTTAAATAATAGTATATGCCCCGACAAAACAGTATGCTTTTTTACTCTTGCAGGATATGCCCTGACAAAACAGTATGTTTTTTAACTTCCAGTCTTGGATCAAAAACAATTATGTGCTTAAATTATTGGAATTTGAATATTAAAAAGTTATTGAACTGTCGTGGTTTAATTTATTGATTAGACTATTCATTAAAGAGAAGAAAAATTGTGAGGACTGAGATCTGAGCAATTATAAAACATGATTATGGGAAAAAAGTATTGAAGGGAAATTAACTCCACCCTCCGATAAATATTTAGCATTCATTTAATAAAATAATTAATCGACAGATATTTTAAACATATCAATTTAAAATACATACTTAGATATTAAGTTTAAAGTGTTTATATTAAATTATTTATTTTATATTTCAAGTGTATCATTATATTAATATTCTTAAAATTTTGGGTTGGGGCCCTCACTTGGTTGTCACGTTAAAAAGTTTACCAGGTACACTGCAGTTTATATGGGGTCGTGCTACCCGATTCCTCACTCTAATATATATATATATATATATATATTCTTAAAATCTTATAAAATCAATTAATTTATTTCTTAAAATATATAAGTTTTCAAATATTTTATTTTTATTTAAAATTTTATTTTATGATGTTCAAAAAGTAAATAAAAACAAAATTAGATTGCTATATTAATTTATTAAATATATCAAAATAAAATATTTTTTAAGTAAATAAACATAATTCTACAGAAAATAATAAAGATAAATAGCATAAAATAATTGAAGATGATATCTCTTCAAATGTATATTTAAACTTACTACAAATGTGCAAAAGTATTTTATTTACTATTCTAAATTTTACTTTCATCTAAGAATTATTTTAGTTTATTACATTGTTTTTTTATAGTAAAGTTTTTTTTTTTCTTTTGGAAAAGT
This sequence comes from Sequoia sempervirens, assembly GCA_007258455.2. Lineage (NCBI taxonomy): Eukaryota > Viridiplantae > Streptophyta > Pinopsida > Cupressales > Cupressaceae > Sequoia > Sequoia sempervirens. Next base: position 113,671,850 of record VDFB02058242.1, on the reverse strand, counting down.
TACAATTTATTATTTTGATATATATATTTTTTAATTTATTTACTTTGAAAAATCTTGTAAATCTTAAAACATTTATAGGCATTAATTTATATTTCAAAAAAATGACATCTTTATATTTTAAAAAAAGTGTTGGTTCTAAATAGTTTTTTTTTTTTACTTTCATGATAAGGATAACAATGTTTAGTTATGAAATATATTATAATACAGAATTGAAATAGAAATAATAATTAAAATAAAGTGTATTGTTAATTATAGAGAGAGGAAGATTAATTTGACTTTAAGATTATTTTTTTGTGATTAATATGTAATGTGCAATCTTTAACGATGAAGATTTGGATCAACTCCTAAATGTGTAACTTCCTATAAAATATGACCTTAAAATCTATTATACATCCCTAAATTATGATGACTATGTTGTATTGATTATATGGACGTGATTACATATCTTTATTTCTTCTCTATTTCTCTAATCTTATGTATCTTGCACATCACACACTCTTTATATTGCACTATATATCCTATCTTATATATGTGATATATTACAATTCTATTATAAAAAATTTAGTTGTAAAGGCATGTCAATAGACTCAATCTCATAATAATGTGAACATCTAAAATTACAAAAAATCATTTGATGTACCTTTAATCTATTTTTTTGATCATATGGTGACCTTCATTCAACTCAATCATTGGGAGTTTAATCATCACAAACATATCATTTCATTCCCTTGCAAGTTTTGATTATTAGCCAAGTCTCTAAGCCACCTTTATGCAATACCAACCTAGCATAAATAGATCCATACACCCTTTTAGAACTATAACTAAATCAATCAAATTCTAGTGTCAACTTTATTCCTATCATTATCTTCTCCTAAAATTATGTGTGTTATCTTCAAGGCATGTCACCCCCTTTTTCCCACTCCATTTCAAATAAAAGAATAAATAATTGATAGGGCTATATCCTCCAATATTTCCTTATCACTTTATTCTATCTCCATGTACCAATATTTCCCTATTACTATGTTTTTATCTTTGATCTGTTTACTTAGATCCTTCCTCAAAATTGAGTTATTTAAATACTCCAAAATACCTAAAATCTTATAATCTAAGAGAACACACCATTATAAATAATATTCTAACTATGAATAAGTATTTCTCTATTGAATAATAGCTTTTCATAACAATCACACATGTATCATAACATCAATATATGAATTATCTTCCTCAACCAAGGTGGAAGGTTATTAGGAGGATCATAAATTATCATTTTCTTTGCACTAAATTAATGATTTTTTTATAAAGTTAACAAGTTGTGTAAGGTACAATCTTATAAAATTTAATTTTCTAAAATATATAGTTGAGTATTTAATGTTTCAATAGAATTTTTCTAACTTGAACAATATTGATAAAGCTAACAATGCTATTACAAGTGTTCTCCACATAATTTAATTATCCACTAGCCTCCTTTTTTCCCATTTTTCTTTGGCTTCACTCAAATTTCTCTTCTAATAATATTTGATAGTTTGTAATTTGATTTTCTCCATGTGAACTTTTCTGAATCCCTAATTTTTACTAATATGATCTAGACTATCCCATCCAAACTTATTGGTATACCTAACATGTCTTGTAACACATAAATAGTCTTTTGTTACATAGTTTTGATACTATATTATCTGGAAAACTAAATTAGACCTTAGATCTTTGAAATGTGTTAATCTATGAGTGATATTTATAGATGTTAGCTAGATGTATTTTGAATTTGATGCATATGTTAGATTATATGATAATGTAATGCACATACTTTGCTTTGATTATGGTTTATGGGCTAACTCTATTAATGAAAATTCTAGTGCAAATGAGTGCAAGTTCATGTTGAAGATGAGAATATGGTTGAGGTAGGGGTGTTTAGATAATTGGCATTGATGAATATGATGGAAATCTGATGTACACACACATTCACATAGTTACATCCACAATTTATATTACATTCCTAATTGCATTGTGTTATGATGGATATGTCATTTTTTGAATATTATGATTAGAATAAAGATTATTCTTAAGGATTACTAGTTTTTGAAGTATAAATAATTTGGGAAATCAAATATTATGTCATATTATATTTTGTTTGCAAAGATTAAAATGATTGATTAAGAAAGTAAAATATTTTTAAATAAATTTTACAAATTATATTAGAATAATATAATATTCTTATTAATATATATTAATATTATAATATTATAATAGAATATTATTATTAATATATATTAATATTATAATATATTATTATTATTATTATATATTATTATTATTATATATTAATATATTATAATATTATAATTATTTCTGATGCATAAGGGTAATTTATATTAATATTAAAAAGAGAATTACAACTTTTGTAAGCAGATACCAAAATGTAGTATCTTTACTATCATGACCATTAGTCAAATACTACCCCTAATATACTTCCACAACCATCCCCTAGAATAAACCATAACAAGGCACCCTACAAACCATACCCAGAATTGAAAACAAAAATTGTTGAGTACTTATGACCCTATTACACTAGAACATTCGACACACTATACATTATCATTTAGGCTAGAAACTAAAACATACTATTTTGAAACCATAGTGACTACTTAAACAAAGGTTCAACCCACAATTACCAATGATCAAATGAACCAATGGGCATGAGAAAATGACTAGAATTCTGAGACCCAATTGAATTGATCTCGATATGGCACCAGTTGCAATGATTTCTTCAAATACTTCACCTCAACCTCAACAAACTACCTATACTTCATGAGCACCATCCCCTTGAGATTGAGCAAGAACGATTTGTACTTGATAACCTCCCCAAGGTCTTTTAACAGGTGCATATCTCTTGGACGAGGAGCTCCAACCCCTAATGTGGCCACATATAGAATTTCCTTCAACCCCACTAGCAAATCAACCTTGACCAATTTCCTTACCAATGTCTCCCCATGGCTTTAGGAGTGCTAATGTCCAACGGAACTGCCAAGAACGGAGAAACAATATTGGTGTCAACTTGGTAAGCTTCACAGTCCACCATAAAACTATTACCGAGAATGATTTTAACCTCCACTAGAGTTAGGGCATCATCATTGAGAAGTATCCGTTTCAACCTCTAGTCCGCCACCTTGCCTTCGAAGGCCATTTTTTGCATTGTGCTTTCCAATTGAATGGGTGTATCAACCCTAATAATCATGAGAGTCTTTGCAGACATGCATACAATAAACCTTGATCCACCAGCCATGTCATCACCAAAACTCAAAAAAACCCTATGCCTTCCAACCGTTCCTCGAAAATAATATTATAGCCAGATTAAAATCATTTTCAAGGTGTCATGCACAAGATTGTGCCTGCCCGTCCGCATAGCCAGCTTGTTATTAATGTCTATCCCCCATCTCAAATTTGTAGAGGCTGAAACATGATTACCTGTATCCATGTGAAGTGACTTGCCACCCTCGCGAAATCGAGATTGTATGGATCGTGCACAGATTTGTGAAAGGAAACATTTATTTGGTTTGACATCAAATATTGTTTACTCTAGTGAATGATGCCACCCGAGTTAACCAAAAACTCTGATTAATAAGTTGGAATCCACATATGATTATCCACGTTTGTGTAACCGTCCAGCCTAGCAAACTCGACACAACCCTTCTCGCCAATGCAAATATGAAATTTCTACCACCTACGCTAATTCAAAAGAGCTTGTAACCATTGAACCTCAACCCTCCAAGCATAGCCAAACAGACTTCACCAAGCCCTGCTTTCCATGACGATGTTTGTGGAAAGCACAAATATATATAAATTGCAATCCATCGAAACTCCACCTCAAACAAGAGGATAAAGCATGCGACCCAACAACCACCGAAGAAGATCTTGACTTACACCTAGACTTTCCACAATTGAAGTGTGGAAAGTCGCCCACCCTACCACCCACTAATATAATATTATTATTAATATATATAAATAAAGATATAAAATAAATCTTATTAATAAAATATATAAATAATTATAAATTTAAATTGCACAGTTACTATTGCTAAAGTCTAACTAATTTTAGTTGTTATAAAAATACAAATAATTGAAAAGATGTTGCCAAATTATTTCTAGATTATGACTGTATAAGGTTTTTTGCATCAATGTTTCGGATCACACTGAGTGATCCATCATCAGAATGAAGAGTTGAAAAAAATAAATTACTTAGTGTGATCCGAAAAGTTGATGCGAAAAAACTTACACACACAGAATCTAGAAATAATTTGACAACATTCTCTATGGATTGTGAAAATCTACTATCACTAATTTAAAAGATTGCAAAAGACTGCATGAATATTAATAATAAAAAGAAAATAAATAACTTTTATTCCAATAGATATTCTAAAAAGAGATGGAAATTAAAAATAAAATAAATTTAAATAAATTGCATGATTGTTACTATTAAAAAATAAAATAAAAAATTTGACTCTTATTGAAAGTAAATTAAATAAATTTTAGAGTAAATAAGAAAAAAATATTTCATGCATACAGTTCAAAACAAGTTTTAAACTGAAATTGCATGAAATGTCATAAGTTCATAAGACCAATCTAAAATAAAGAATTGGAGTAAGCATAGATGTAAGAAAATATCAAACTAATTTACATTAGGAATAGCTCTAAAGGTTTTATTGAGCTAGACATCTACTCATCTAAGTCAATGTTGTAAATTGAATTGTCCTTCAATTTAAACTTTAATGCATGAATGAATTACTACTGAAGTGTTGCGATATTGACACTCATAGATTAAAGTCCAGATTGAAATTTCCTTACAACATGAAGTAGTTGAGAGTCTAAATACATCACTGGGTATTGTTGGAGACTATTTTTCCTGTAGAGCTAGAATAGAGAATTGATCCATGACTTAGTCTTACACTACAAACTTTTAAATATTCTGAACTAGTGTATCTATAATTCTTTTGAAGCATCTACAAGTTTTCCAGCCTTCCTATATGTCTCATTATCCTAAGAATGTGATAGGGATTTAATCATTAATGACTACATCAAACCAAATAGCTAATTCGTTTTCCTTCAGAATAAAGAAAAGGGGAAATATTTCAAAGAAATAACAAAAAAAAAAATTGCACAGTCACGGTTATATATATATATATTCAGCCACGTACACCCAATTTAAGGTCCACGATTAAAACGATCAGCTTTTTGTATCAATCAAATGTAAATTCATATTGTAAGAACATCAAATTTTCATAGGAAGAATAGTAGCTGTAATTATGTGTGAGTTCTTTTTTGCACTTAACAAAAAAAACATTATGTTACCAGTGAAATCATGATAACCATGTGAAAAAATTGTTTATCATTTTCCTACTAGCTAATTTTTTTTATGAACTTCAATTTGAATTTGAATTATTCTGTGAAGCAAATTAATAAGAGTTTATAGATGAATTGTGTTGTCAAGACTGTTTTCCCCTCTCACATGAGGCTCTTGTCCAAATCTGCTTGATCTGGCTTAAATTCCTTACCCAAAATTCTATAAAAATATATGTATTAAACTGGATATGTTTATGAATGTGTGGGGTGTAGGTACCATTTAGACTTATGTGGCTATTTTGCATTAAACTATTTCGTCCTCCCTACTCATAATATGTTATTATATTTTATACATTTATTACCATCACAAATGAAACACTGCAAAAGATGTAAAAGTTTACCTCAAGATATTTAGGATGAGGAGTAATAAAAAGATATTTAGTTTTAGGTTCTTAGAAATCTATGTATACATATGAATGACCTTTTGATTTTATTAATGTAGTGTTAATGAATTTATGGATTTGATACAACATGATATTTGTCGTATTTATTAAAAATATTGTGGATGATTATTTTATTGTTATCAAGTAGCATGTTTGTTATGAATAAATTATCAGCCACTTTCTATTATGAATTGCTCATTACTTAATGCAAATATCTTCAAATGATTTTTGCATTTTGTTTCCTTATTCACCAGCTTTTTGTAGTATATTGAATTTTTGAATTTCATATAAAAATGAAAAATGTAGTTAATCTTTTTTTTTTTTGTGAATTTTAAGTTGTAAATTGAAATTTTAAAAAAATTATTAGTTATGAATGTAAAGTTGGAATAATGAATGGTGTATATAATCATCTAAGAACAATAATTTAGTTTCATGACAATAATCTAGTTGCATATCAATAATTAGGATTGCATAATCTAGTTGCATGTCAAAGATTAAAGTGTGTGACAATTATATATTTTAACGTCTTCATGTAATAAAGATAGAAATAGTCAAGGATATTCAAATAATAATAAGGATATTCAAATAATCATTTGTGTGAAAGGATAAATAGTGCTTATATACTATGATTATTATGTTTGTTATTGTATTCATGAGTGTTTTTGGAAAGTTCACCTTTTGAGACAGATGTAGAGTATGAGTTTACAAGGAGTGTAGGCACTATTTTTTTCTAGTTCTACTTTTATTAGTTGTATATGATTATATGCTTGTCCAAGCAACTTAAACCATTGAAATAGATGGATTTACTATATATATTTACTCTCTTTCATATCCTAATATCGATCATAGCATGTTCTAGTATGATAGAAATGCAAGTAGATATATTAGGCATGCACTAGGTTCCATCATATTTGTCTATTTCATTTTTCTAAGCATCTCATGTAGGGTCAGTGGTTCTTCATGTCATGAAGAACTCTCTAAGTAAGCATAAGCTTCATGGTTGGGCAAAAAAAGGTGCCTAGACCATGTTCTCATCTCTTGACTTGTAGATAGATGTGAGGGTCAATGATATTCAAAGACTAAATTATTTATATATCCACATTACTATTGAATTATTACTTGTATGTGTACATTAAGATTGTACATTTATTAAATTATGGATGATTAGTGGATTGGACTATTGATGTTTCTAGTGTATGTGTAAATTTTTTGTATTGTGTATTGTATTATTGTGACTTGTGGGTGATGGACTGCTTAAGTCAACTATTGTATCATGTTATACACATTCTTGTGTTCATGTACGAACAATATTTCATATGATTTCATGGTTTGTATTGAGGTTATTTTTCATGTACTGATTTACTTGTGATTATTTCTTGTTAATATGATTAATAGTGTTAATTATTTGGATTTAGTGGTGAATTTTTGAATGTATACATTACATTTGGTATCAGAGCTCTAGGTTAAACACTAGGGCCTTTTTCCACTAAGTTAAGATGAAAAACTTGATTCTCGGTAATTTCATAGTCATTCTAGCAGCACTAGGGTCTTTGAGTTATGTATTGCCCATGTGGTTTTTATCTTGGTGCATAATCATGCAAGTACATTTTTTGGTGAGTCAATGTTTGGCTCCTTATATGGGTGTCTTAGGTGGCATTTAGTGAGTTCAGTGTGAACCAACCCATGCAATGTGTTTGATGAGGAAGATTGCCTCTTAGATTTTAGCGCATTTGTCAGGGATGGAAAGATATGCCTAGTTGACAGTCTCTTGAGTGGGTAATGATCATTCTTTGTTGAGTTGCTCATTGTGAGGGAAATTTGGTTGGGTATTTGCATGTGTGATTGTGATATTGGTAGAAATTATTGTTTGCATTTTTCCCTAGTATGTTATGTTTGAAAAATTCTTTCCAGTGAGAGTTAGTTAATCCCTTGAGCTTTCTGATAAGTTCTTTCATTTGTGATTGTTATCTCAATGTCTTGAATGATGTTAAGTTTGAATGCATGGCAACCCTTAAGTGGTCTTGATTATACTTGTGTGTTCTCCTTGGATGTATGTATATGAATGCATGTGATTGAAATTGGGTGGTAATTTCTTGGCTCATGATAGAGTATTCTAAATTATCTTATGTATCTTAAGCATCGAAAGAAATGTGGGTATGTCTTATAGTTGAAATGTAAAATGTGTTATTCCAGTAATATTGCTTATGGTCCATTGTATATTGCATTCTCAGTGAAGTATCATTGTACATGTGTGAAGTGATCATGTAAGTGCATGAATGGGATGTTGCATCATCATAATAGAATAAATTTTCTAAGTACTATTATGCTACTAGAATTACTCTATATCTCTTTTTGGTGATATTCCTATAAAATTTTTGACTTTTCAAAGTGTATGGTAACCATTGAATACTAAATAATATATTGAGTTTCTTTGAAATGTATGTTTTTTTTATCCAAGAGGGTTTTCTCCACTAAATCACTATGGTATATTTCTTCTATAGTTATTTCCTTGTAATTGTACATGATTAGTTTTTTTTTTTTGCACATACCTCTTCTCCTAGATTAGCATGAGAAGTATACTCCACACTTTTTTTTCCTTTCAAATATCTTATGTATTTTTTTATTTGCATATTACTTATTACAAAAACCAATTCTTCATTAATGATTTAATGCAACACTTACACAAATAAGAAAATAAAGAATATAATGATAACTATAATTTTATATTTAAGAGTTAGATTGATAATAAATTTCAAATAAATATGTATAATTCACTTAAATTGAACAACATTATTTAGTTTAAAATTTGAATAAGATATTATTGTGTAAATTGTTAATATTTGATCTTCATTAAAGTATTAGAAATTTCTATGATATTGGACAAACACTCTTGTGTCTATAAACCTTATTTCCAATACCTTGGTTCACTTTTATGACCATAAATGTCATCTACATGGGTTTCATATTGAACTTGTCTATTGATCTAAATGTGTGCATGCATGTTTGAATTGCACTAATTTGGATATATAGCCTTCTCATGTAATGTCTTATTTTTCATTTGAAAGGGGGTGGTTTATATAGACACCATTCTATTAAAAATTCAACTAAATGGAATCAAAGATTAAAAATAATAGATAAATATGTAAGGAAACCTAAGAATAGTGTATGTAGATGATGCAATTCTAATTCTCTAATTGTGTTCCTTTTATAAGATGCGATATAGAAGTAGGAGCTCTCAATGTCTAGATGGTTTTAAATGAATTAGAGTTTAATCTTAAATATTACATCCTAAGATGTAAGCTAACAAATTTTAAACTTTAATTGGCTTATAATATGTAGGTAGATAATGTGTTCAAATAAAAATTAAAATTTTGAAGGTTCAAGGGTCATTTTTATTCTTGTAGACTTTTAATTGCATGACTATATGCCTAACCCTTATAATGAAATAAATAGAACCAAAGTCAAAATCAATTTCTCAAGATGAATACAAATCAAGTGGAATAAGTTCCATGTTATTTACCAACTTCCACATTAAATTGTGTCGCTTATACATTAATATGACACCAATCTTCATTCACAATCTAACAAAACATTAGCAATCTCAATACATCGTACATTCTATTTATACTAACATAAAGTTATCTCGAAGTAATTTTTAAGACACAAATGTAATGTATATGTAGACTCTCTTATAATTATCTTACTTTATCATATGAATTGTACTTAACAAGACATAGCCATTTTCATTAAATGGTTGACACAATTGTATATAAATATATATTTTTAATGAATACAATTTTATTATTTTAAAAATAAAATAATATATATTAAATTAAGAAAAAGTAAGTAAAATAAATCATATTTTTAATTCTTTGAAAATAAAAATCTAAAATAAATCATAATAATCAAAATTTTCATTAATTGTAAACATAATAATATACCTGAACAATAAAATTAATAAACCAACAAATATAAGATAGACAGTTTTTAAGACTGCCCCATTTTATATTTTTTACGAAACTGAATTAGAAAGAAAAAGAATAAGCAATCCAAATACATAAACAACTAGGAAACACAAGTTGACTTCATAAATGCAGACATATTTCTATTGTACAGACTGAGGTTAGAGACAATGTTCATCAGTCCTTGAACGACTCCATTATTAAAGGCCTCTGACTAGAAGACGAGGACTCCCTGTGCCTTAGGTGGTCCGGAAGCCAAATGGCCTTACGTTTCTGTCTCAGACCAAAAATTTTAGGACATTCTCTAAAACTGCGGCATTGTCTTAAATCCAATTGTGTCAAACATGGAAGTTCCCCAATCATGGAAGGCAATTCTTTTAGCTCAAAGAAGGTCGATAAATTGAAATATTTTAGTGAGCTGAGATCTCTGACAATGAAGGACAAGGTTTTCAATTTGATGCAGCTACTTAAATCTAAATGCGTTAAAGAATTAAGCTGCCCAAAGCTATCAGGTAGTTCCTTCAATTCCAGACAATTGCATTTCAGCTCTGCTAAAGATCTAAGATTCCCAAAGCTAGAAGGCAATTCTTTAAGATCATCTGACTGTAGGCTCAACTTCTTTAACTGGCTCAGTTTCCCAAAGCTAGAAGGCAGTGCCCACAATTCCTAGCACTTTTCTAAATTTAAAACCTCCAAAGAGCTTAATTTCCCAAAGCTTGAAGGAAGTTCTTTCATGTTTACACACTCATGTCTCCAAAAGTTGAGGGCAATTGTTTCAATTGCTTGCAACTTGTTAAGATCAACTCCTCTAAATAACTTAATTGCCCAAACAGATTGGGAAAATTCTTCAATGAATTGCCACCAGAAATGCTCAATTTACATAATGAATGCAGTTCGCATACCTGCTCAGATAGCTCTTGCAGTTTATCCCATTCATCTAGTATCAATACCTTGAGGCCAGGTAAGTGATCAAGACATTGGGGTAATCTCTGTAGACTTTTCAATTATGCTAAATCCAGTTCCTCCAATGAAGAATTTAGGATGACTCTAGGGGGCCTTCTCCGAATTTTCCAGTTCATGAGACTGTGCGGTGGCTTTCATCACCTGTAGCTTCCTGGGTAACTGCGTTCATATGTTGATTCCATTTTAAAGAATACTTTCCTAATCCAAACAAGCAATTAAATATAACAAATTACAAGAAATGAGGAAGGACTCACCTGATACAAAGTCACACCATCCCTAAAAATAAGGCCATGGAACATAGCCAACTGCTCAAGGGACTCTAAATTCACTAGCCATAAAGCAGAGATGTCGACGCCTAGACAGAGAAATCTTAGTTCTTTAAATTCAGGTGTCTTTTGGCGTGCTCATGATACGTTTATCTTGTTCTCCAAGGCCATAACTCTCAACAGTTTTCTCATCGAAACAATGTGCTTCTCATCAAGTTCATATCCAGATTCAGAATCCTCCCCGCTAAGCCAAACTCCTTTAATTTGACCGAGCCTCCGCAAAGTGCAAACATATTATACATTTCATTAATACTAGTACTTAACATTACGTTCTTACCCTGTACCAGCATACAAATGCAAAGACATACCTGATTGTCATCTGTGTTAATTTTAATTTTAGGTAGTTTGGACAGGGGTCTCCATTCCCAAGATTATTTAATTAATTATTTAAATTTTCTAGAGACTTCTAGAAAGGAGTTAGTTGTCCTGTTAATTATGTAATTAATTAATTGATTCCTCTAGAGACTTCTAGAATCTAGTTAGTTAGGGTTGTTAGAGTCTATTTAATCTTAGTCATTGATTGAGATTGAATCATGGCCATTGGTTTTTTAATAAGAAAAGTATAAAAGGGGATCAATGGGAATTTGGAGAACACACACTTGAGAAAGACTTGCAGTGATAGCAAGTAGATTTGTAGTGAGATCAAATAGTCTTGCAATGATAGCAAGGGCACAGTGATAGCGTTGGGGATAGTAGCATAGGAATTTCAGCAAGAGAAATTGAGGGAAGAATTTCTGGAGAAGAATATTGTTGGAGCTCTGCCAATAAAAGGCAAGCAGTTTATGTATCTCTTAATTTGTTGAAGTTTTAAAAAATTCCACATCTGCGGTACTGGTTTTCCCTTCGGAGTTTTTCCAGGGACAATTTGTCCAAAAATAAAAAAATTCCACATCTACAGTACTATTTTTCCCTTCGGGGTTTTTCTAGGGACAATTTGTCCAAAAATATTGTGTTCATTATTTTGCATGTTTTCTTCTCTATTCCTTTGAGTCTATTGGTGAAGTTGCAGTTGTGTTATTTTTCAATATTTGTTGTGAATTAATTTTTCACAGTCAAATAATCTATATTTAGATAGGAGATTAATAATTAGTAACTACAATAAAATTTTCACATGGTATCATAGTTGATCTGAGGGTAGATAAGACTCAACAAAGGAAGAAAAATTTGAGGGTTTATAAAACTCAATGCTACCTCTTCAGAATTATTTTATTATTATTATTATTTTCTTTTGAGATGGCCTTAGGAGGTTTAAGAGATCAGGAAAGATTGGATGGAGCCTCAAATTTTGGTGTCTAGAAAGCCAAAATTTATTTATTGTTGGAAGAGAATGGTATCAAGGAATATGTGACCAGTGTTGTAGTTGTACCTACAGATCTAGCACAACTCTTAGCATATAAGAAGGAAGATGCCAAGGCGAGGAGGCTGATTCTTGATGGTTTCAAGGACCATATTTTTCCATATATCACAGAATTAGATACATCGAAGAAAATGTGAGATGCCATTCTGAATCTATACTAGAATGCTACCACTAACTGGAAGGTGATTCTCAGAGAAAAATTGAGGAATACTTGAATGAACAAGGCAGAAGACGTTACAAGTTACCTCACCAAACTCAAACTTGTCAAGGATGAGTTGGTAGCTGTTGGAGATAAACCAGATGATGACAAGCTAGTGTGGGTAGCCCTAAATGGGTTTACTAGGATGTCTTTGTTCAAGTTATCAATGAACGAGACATCTTACTGAGTTGGGATCAACTATGGAGTGACTTCACTCAGGAGGAGCTTAGACTTAGTCTTGTTAGTGAAACTAGCATTAAGAGTCAGAAAAGTGAGGCAGAACAGGAAAACGTTGCCTTAGTAGGAAAGGAGAAAGCGAAGAAGGGGTCTAGCAAAGGATCAAATTCACAAAGTGGGAAGAAGAAGAATAACTTGTCTAAAATCAAGTGCTATGGATGTCACGAGTTTGGCCATTATGTCAGTGATTTCTCACAAAGGAAGAAGAACGAAAGGAAAGCCAAGAAGCAGACGACAACTCCAACAAGTGCGTATGAGATCTCTAGAAGAATGGAGGATGAGTTTGCACTCATAGCTTATATGGTTAGCTCAACCTCACAGGGTGTCTGGTATATAGATAGTGGGGTGTCATTTCATATGACAGAAGCTGGAGAGTACTTCTCCAGTTATAAGGAGGACATCAAAATCTAGATTTCTATGGGGAACATGTCCAAACTCAATCTAGTTGGGAAAGGGACTGTTCTATTTCAGAGGGAGAATGGCAAGATGATTCCCATTCATGATGTGTTGCATGTGCCAGGTTTAGGTATGAATCTGATTTATGTATCTTTCATTTAGGATAAAGGCTACAATGTACTCTTTAGAGGGGAAAATGTGTTAATCAAGTATAAAAAATGGAAATCACCCATAGCTATTGGAGTTAGGGGCAACCAAATTTATAGGTTGCAGTTTGATACTCATAAGGCACTGATGGGAAACAGTAATTCTAGAGATCAAAGAGAGCTATGGCATAGGAAGATGGTTCATACACATCATGGAGCACTTAAAATGCTTCGTGAGATAGTGATAGGTGTTCCAGAGGTGAGCACAAAGCATGATGATGTATGTAAGGGATGTGTGTTGGGGAAGTTTGCAAAAGGAGCTTTTCCAAGGAGTGACACCAGATCCAAGGGTGTTCTTGATCTAGTACATTCAGATATATGTGGACCAATGTCAATGAAGTCTCTCAAAGGATATGAGTACTTTGTTAATTTTATTGATGATTTCTCCAAGAAGATCTGGATATACTTCTTGAAGACCAAGGATGAGGTTTTTAGTCTCTTCCAAGAGTTCAAAGCTCTTGTGGAGAATTTGATAGGCAGGAAGATAAAGGTTCTTCAGTCAGACAATGGAAGCAAGTACAAAGGGAAAGAGCTCCAAGATTTATGTACCAGGGAAGGAATCAAGAGAGAGTGGACTGTTCCTTACAATCCACAACAAAATGGGGTTAATGAGAGGAATAATCGATCTATATTGGAGGTGGAAAGGACTATGTTGTATGACCAGGATATGCCACATTACTTATGGGAAGAGGCTTGCAGTACAACAGTATACAAAAAAAATTGAGTTCCACAAAAGGTATTGGGAAAGATGACACCAGAGGAGGCATTCTTAGGGAAGAAGCCAGATATCAACCATTTCATGATATTTCAGAGTTTGGCATGTTGTCACATTCTAGGGCCTACACGGTCCAAGTTCTAGATCAGACTACAGAAAGAGGGTACTTTGTGGGGTATAGTGAAACCTCAAAGGCATATTAGATATTTATTCCAGGGGAAAAGATGATTATAGTTAGGCATGATGTCATGTTCATGGAGGACAAGGCATTTAGGAGGTCTAGAGATTTTCCAATAGATGATTAGAGTGTGCAGCCAGTAGAAGCTCCAAGGATCATTTAACCACATCAAGGGTAGTGAAGCTCGAGTATACTTACTAGTACAAGCACAAGCTTAGGTGCTAAGAGTTCACAAAGTATGGAGCAATAGATGTAGTAGATCCAAGACATGCATCAGGGAGATATGGAGGTTGATACTTCATCCTCTGCAATTGGTAGTAGGAACCAACAGACACATAGGGATACTCAGGAGTTTGTGGGAGCTCCTAGGATGAGTAATAGATAGCAAAGATAACCAGCCAGGTATAATGACTATATGGCATTAGTTAGTCAGTTGGTAGATAGTGAGCCTTCCAACTATCAGGAGGCCACACAATAGCAAGTGTGGCACGATTCAATGTTTAAGGAATATACCTCAATAGTGTAGAATGATGTGTGGGAGGCTGTGCCTAGATCAATAGATAGGGTAGTCATTGGATCACGCTAAATCTATAAGATTAAGCACAGTGCAGATGGTAGCATCGAGAAATACAAGGAAAGGTTTGTCGCCAAGGGGTTATCTCAGAATGAGGGAATAGACTATGAGGAGACATTTGCTCTAGTGGCCAAGTATACTTCTATATGAGTTGTGATCTCACTTGCAACATAGATGGGATGGTAGATTCATCAGATGGATGTCAAGATGACGTTTCTTAATGGTAAATTAAAAGAGGAAGTATACGTAGAATAACCAAAGGGATTTGTAGCACACAACAATGAAACCCATGTGTGCAGATTGAAGAGAGCTTTGTACGGACTCAAGTAGGCTCCTAGGGTGTGGTATGAGCACATTGATAGATACTTCTAAGGAATGGGCTTCATGAAGAATGAAGTGGATGCTAACCTCTACTACTTGGTGGTTGGGGGTGAGGTTATCATTCTTGTTCTATATGTGGATGACTTGTTTTTAACAGGTTCACTTGGGCTCATAGAGGAATGCAAGAGGGGCCTTGCAGCAGAGTTCGAGATGAAGGATTTGGGGCTTATGCACTACTTTCTAGGCATGGAGTTATGGTAGACAGATGGAGAGATTTTCCTTGGACAAGGGAAATACTGCATTGAAATCTTAAGGAGGTTCGAGATGGAGAATTGTAGAGCCATGTCTACTCCTATGATCATGAATTGAAAGAAGGTAGATTCATCCAAGGAGAAGGATGTAGACCCCACCTTATATAGGAAGTTGATTGGATCTCTCATGTATTTGGTCAACACTAGACTAGATATATCCTTTGCAGTAAACTCTCGATCAGTTCATGGTTGAGCCGAAGAGAGTGCATTGGACAATAGCAAAGCATGTGTTGTGGTATTTGTGTGGTACAATTGAGTATGCATTTAGATATGCTCAAGGTGATGGTATTAGGTTGATAGGCTATATTGACGTAGATTGGGAAGGCAGTATAGTTTACAAGAAAATCACTTTAGGGTGCTGCTTTAGTTTGGGATCAAGAGTTGTCTCTTGGTACAATAGGAAGCAGAAGTCTATGGCTTTGAGTTATGCAAAGGAAGAATATATAGCAGCTAGCATGGCTACGTGTGAGGCAATATGGCTTCAGAAGTTGCTAGTGGCCTTGTTTGGTTAGAGGGTTGAGACTATGGTGATACACTGTGGCAATTAGAGTTGCATCAAATTGTCTGAGAATCAGGTGTTTCATGATAGTTCTAAACATATAGACATCATATATCACTTCATCAGGGATTGTTTACAGTGGGGGATTTTTCAGCTACAGTATATACCTACAGATCAATAATTAGCAGACATTTTGACTAAGGCATTGGGGAAGGAGAAATTCATCTTCTTCGGAGATAGGTTGGGTGTCATGCATAACACCTTCCTCGCTAAGAGGGAGTGTTAATTTTAGGTAGCTTGGACAGGTGTCTCCATTCCCAAGATTATTTAATTTATTTTTTTATTTTTTTTGGAGACTTCTAGAAAGGAGTTAGTTGTCCAGATAATTATGTAATTAATTAATTGATTCCTCTAGAGATTTCTAGAATCTAGTTAGTTAGGGTTGTTAGAGTCTATTTAATCTTAGTCATTGATTGAGATTAAATCATGGCCATTAGTTTTCCAATGAGAAAAGTATAAAAGGGGATCAATGGGAATTTGGAGAACACACACTTGAGAAAGACTTGTAGGGATAACAAGTAGATTTGCAGTGAGAGAAAATAGTCTTGCAGTGATAGCAAGGGCCCAATGATAGCATTGGGGACAGTAGCAGAGGAATTTCAGCAGGAGAAATTGAGGGAAGAATTTCTTGAGAAGAATATTGTCGAAGCTCTTCCAGTAAGAGGCAAGCAGTTTATGTATCTCTTAATTTGCTAAAGTTTAATAAAATTCCTCATCTGTAGTACTAGTTTCCCCTTCGAGGTTTTTCTAGGGACAATTTTTCCAAAAATATTGTGTTCATTATTTTGCATGTTCTATTCTTGTGAGTTTATTTGTGAAGTTGCAGTTGTGTTATTTTTCAATATTTTCTATGAATTAATTTTTCATAGTCAAATAATCTATATTTAGACAGGAGATTAATAATCAATAACTACATTAGAATTTTCACAATCTGCAACTTCAAGCCAAGATTGTATATCCATAATTCTATTGGATTCATACATACTCA
Source organism: Sequoia sempervirens (assembly GCA_007258455.2). Classification (NCBI taxonomy): domain Eukaryota; kingdom Viridiplantae; phylum Streptophyta; class Pinopsida; order Cupressales; family Cupressaceae; genus Sequoia; species Sequoia sempervirens. The sequence continues at coordinate 113,654,784 of VDFB02058242.1, read as the reverse complement.
ACCCTTTTGCTCAGATGATATCATGAATAATAACCTTTCCTTTGTTGGACGTCTTGAACAAAGCCACCTCTTCTAGAAGTGTGACTTCCTTTGCTCCAACAATGTACTCTACAACACGGCGACTCCAGTTAGCAAAGAAGCATCAAATATCCAAAAACGCTTCTTGCTTAACCGACTCCAGCTTATCATAGACGAAAGTAACTAGGCGTTGGCTCAGATCTTCTCTAATATTTCCTCTCTCCAAAGCTTCAAACATTTGTGTACATTTCTCTCCCATGTAGTTCTATGTGCGCAAATGAGCACCAACAATTTCTAAGACTAACAGAATCCCAACACAAATATGAAGGGCTTTGTGTACGCTGTCCTTGTGTCTAGTATTATTAGGACTGAAATCTCTGAGAAAAAAATTGGTTGCCTCTTGCCAGGGTAGAGTATCCACATGATGCTCAAAACATGCAAGGCCTACATCTTTGAGCAAATCCATCACACCCAAATCTCGAGTTGTGACCACTAGTTTGCTCCCCTTTGGAAGGCTTGCTAACTATTTTGGGAAAAGCTCTTTCAAGTGTTCTGCGGGAAGAGCATTATTAATAAGAAGAAATACTAGCTTATTTCCATGTGCTTGGAAAGTGGTGGTGAGATGATCTCGGTCCTCTGCACTACTTCTCAATGTTGCATTCCTATCATAAGCATATACTAGGAAAGCATCTTTCAATATTTGCTGTTGCATACATTGTATGTCATTCATGGAGTAATTTTCTTAGATTTCAACTCCTGAGTAATTGTAATATGTGAGAACCAAGTCTGCAATAACAACAACAACAAGCATGGTCTTTCTTATGCCCTCAAATCCATAAATAACTAGAGCTAATGAAGGCTTATTTTTTGCTTTCATGTCTAGCAACTTCATTACTTGTTCCTTCTGCTTTTGGATACCAATTGTCAATGAACACACAGAGAGTAGTAAGCTAATAACAACATACTCAAATGGTGTTGCCAACATGACTATAAATATAGTTTAAAATTTTGGAGATTTGTTAGAATAAAATAAGTTGTAATTTCTTCTAGTTTGCATGCAGACAAAATTAGGGAAAAAAACCTACCGTCTTGCATAGAATTTGCATGAATAGGATAAACTATAGATTAGCATAAAAGATTTATGTATATTGACTTCCATAATCTGGATAAATGGGATTCCATGGAGGGGAGACAATAGGTTGCTCAGGTTTTACTCAAAGATACAACTAACTTATCTTTGATTATAAAGTGATCAAGGTTATGGAGTCCACAGAAGCCTTAGAAAAATTGTTGTCCAGATAATTCCAATTATAATAAGCAAGCATAATTGATGATCATCGTAGTAGAATTCACATAAAATTCAAAACTGTAATAAAAACATACGTTCTACCTATAAATATTTCTAGACTTTAATTGAGAAGCTCAAATCATGGATCCTTCGACAATCAATATAACCGCCTCACTCAATATTTTTTCTTCTCTAGCTTATCATAATTCAACAATTTTATATACCCAGCAAGCTTAACCATTTGACTTAAGAGTTTTATGCATTCACTCTAGTTTTCAAAGACTTGACCAATCTCTTCTAACAAAAAATGTATAATGGATAGCCCTCCTACTACCCAATGCACCTTACAAACATCATGCAATATTCGTGCTAGATCTTCTCTCCTTAATTTGTCTCCCTGTAAATACAATCACTGAAAATTCCAACTCCTCTCATATAATTTAAACATGTTAGCCAATCTTGAATTCACAATGAAATTGAAATTTCAATTACTTTCTCCAACTAAATCTTCTTATTCAAAAACTCAAGAAATGTAGACCCTCTTTGGAGAAGGGAATTCCATACTGAATTCTGTCTACCCTTCAGTGTACTAGAAAAAGGTTCTGAAGTACTTGACTACATTTACAAACATGACAATACTAAGTAAATGCAAAAAAAAAAAAAAACAAACATTTATTATAATTACAGTTGAAGCTGAATCTATACTAACCCTGTTTAGAAGAGACTACAGCAGCTTGTTGATGAGATCGATCAAATAATCAACGTCAGCCTCATTTTCGATGGTCTAAAAGTGATTGATACAAATTTCCATTGTGGGCAACAGTGGCTTAGCTTGTTGCAAATGAGTTGGTGGCTTTGATAGCTGCGAAGACAAAATAGACAGTGGTGGACGAGGAGGAGGAGGAGGAGACAATGACGACTCTTGCTTAGATTCTTTGGACGCACAACAACCCATAGTAAAGATGAGATGAAGTATCCCAACTTCACATTGGGTGCTTTAGAGGCTTCCTATCTCATGATATTGGATAAGAAGTCTTTCCCAAAAGGGATGCTTCAAACGTTCCCTACACAACATTCTGACAAGGAAATTCACCCACCTTCTGGATATATGTTCTACTTTGTGGAAAATTTCTTTGTTTCCAGAAAAAGTTATTCCTTAATCTTCTTTTCTTGTCAGGATGCTTTAACAGCTGGAAAAAGAAAATTGAGAAGAATATTATGTGATGGCCATACCCAAAACTAAAAGAAATGGTTTGGCCTGTTGCCCCACCTTTATAGCTGTAATAGGCATAACAAATTATATAATACTACTATAGTAGTTTTCACTTTGACAAAGAGAATATATCAATGAAGACAATGAGAATGTAATTAATAGGTCTGCGACCCAACAAGTATAATGAGCTTGAAAACGTGATTGTAGGGCACACTGACATGAATGCATAAAATGTTAATAAAACATAAAACATGAATGCTATGATTCTTGTTTCTTGTTTATTTTTTTAATTAAAAAAATGAAAGTTTAAAATATGTTGAAGAAGTCTAAAATTTGGATTCATAGAATGAAGTATTTTAAGAGAATTAAATTAGTTTAAGGTGCTTATTTGGATATAAATTAAAATAGAAATAATAATCAAATAAAAATGTATATTAATAGAAGGGATATTGATTTAACTTTTGTTAAGATTTAATATTTGAAATTATCTAAGATTATATTTTCAAATAGATAATAGAGATGAATATGTAATATGAAATTTCAAATTATTTGGACTTAGATAGAGATCACAAAAGGTAACCCTAAACCTCTTAAGTGTATCCTTAACTTAGAAAAAGTGACCTTGAACCTTTTTGGTAGCTCTAAACTCTAACAATTTGGGTTTTAGTGTTTTATTAAGGTGATTTCCTATACTTGCACTTATGAATGGAAAACTTGATGGTGTTGAGAAGTATTTTTGTAACTTCCTATAACAATGGGGAATCCTTAAGACTTCCCTAATTGTAGTCAAGCCTCATTAATCGATTTCATGATTTTGTAACAATGACAAAAACACATCAAGAAGTGTATGTAATGCATGTGTAGGTAGTTGACAATGTTGCAACATAATGATTTTAAATGTTTGGGACTTGATGAAATTAGTGAAGTACAATGAGCATCAAATTGATATACTAGCACAAGAAGTAATATTTCTAAAATTTATTAATATAAGAGGTGATGTAAATGAGATAAATAATGCAAAAGACTAAGTGCCAACAAAGGTGTGACTAATAAGTGATCTTTTTTCCTATGTGATAATGGATGCACAATTATTATCCTAATCCAAACTATTTGTTTGATTGAATCAACCTAGGGATATAATTAAATTTAAATTTTAGCTAGAATTCATGGTCACATGTTCAACCTTGAACTAAGTCAAGGCAACATATGTAGTTTTGAACTAGCTAAAGAAAATAATGATCTAAGAGATGTGACAATTCTAAATGACAATAAATGGCGATCTTAGTGCAGAACTAAGTAAATTTTGACAAGATGACCAAATCAAGTAAAATAATTAGTTAGGGATATATGCATAGAAAACCCACACGATATAGTGTAAAATAAAGGAGGAAATTATAATGAAAGAAATTTTCACCTCTATATTGTATCCCTACTTTGTTGTACATGCAAATATATATTAGCAAGCATACTTTAATGTAAATGGAAAAATATAAGAACTACAAGTAGTACAATTAGAGTAATAAATAAAGTCAACATATTCAAACTACACATAAATTTAAAGCATAATTAGTGCATTAATGTGTCCTTCTAGATTTTATGTATTTCACAAAAGGTCCACCCAAATCAAGGATATTTAAAAAATGGATAAAAAAAATCTTACTCGTAGGTGAATGTGCTTGATTGATTCAATGTTCCGTAAGAAAGGATACATATAGGAGGATTACAAACTATCATAGGATGTAGTTGTATAAACCATCATAACCACATTCACTAATAAGTACACAATGTAATAACCATTACGCTAACATTTCCCCCTTATTACATTGTTCCTACAACTGTTTAAAGGAGCCCCCTTAAGGTTTACATAAGAAAACCTTGTTGATTACAAAAAAAATATATATATTTTTTTGAATATTTTCCTTTTTAAGAAACAAATCCTAAATCAAGTGGAACTCCTCCAAGTTGCCTCATAACCCTCAGAAAGTTGTAGTTGAGTTGAATTCTTGAGTTCATCCTCCCATGAACTCTTGAATCACATACCATAATTATTTGACAGCCATCCTCCAAGTTGACTCCTTGACCCTCATAAAGGTATAATCCTTGGTCTCAACTATAATTATTGGACAACCATTGTCCAATTTTCCTCCTCAACCCTCATAAAGGTATAATCCTTGGTCACAATCATGAACTCTTTGGGAAACAATCCATACATAGCTCTTCACCAAACCCCTTACCTGTCTTCAAAAATGAAACTTTAAAATATATTTATTCTTCAAATCTATTAGCAACAACAAGAAAAAGTAAAAAAATAAAAGCTAAAAATGATTTTCATGCTAAGCATCATCTCAAAGTGAGAAGATAAGTTGAGATAATGGAATTTCCTTTGTCTTTTGGTGCCACCCAACCTCTAATGTGGCTATAATGCTTTATCAATTTGATGAATTAGATGAATCATTAGAGGCCTCATTAGGCGTAACAAAGATATTCTTGAAATTCTAGGTATAACTCTTTGAAGATTCATTGGTAACATTGGGTATGTGCAGGATCATCATGGAAAAAACAGGCCCTTAAGTGGCAAAAAATTTAGAAAAATCAGAGTTAGGAAACTTGAAGTAAAAATTTGAATAATTTATCTATATTATTTCAAAAATATGTAAGAATAGAATCTCTAGCAAATTGAATGTAGTTTCTAAACTACTAGGTTTTTTTTTTTTCAATGTATTTGGTAAAAATTTGAAATTTCAATGTAGTAGTACTTAAAATTCAGGGAAAAATAAGAAGTAGGTGTCTATTTGACCACCCTATCGACAATAAAATGATAATATTTTTTATAATATTTTAGATATAAGTAGAGGACTCATAGCCGGATGTGATGCATATTTTTTTGTAATTTGTTTCCAAGTAAATAATTAATTATGAATTTTTTATTACAACTTTTAAAAGATATGAAAACTCATATGTCTGACCACCTTAACTTGGTCAAAACTTCATAAAATTCATTTTCTTTTCTTTTAATCCTATAGAATGCGAAGCATAGAATGTGACACATGTTTTGGATTCAAAAAGTGATCTTGTTTGAAAGCTATGGATGTTTTTCAATCAACCTATCAATTAGAACTTTAGTCATAATTCAAATAGAAAATAAATAACAATTATTTATTAAATTCAAAGTAAAACATAATTTATATTTGTGGAAAGTGAGAATATCCTTTAAAACCCTTTTGTTTCATCAATTTTGGGTAAAAATCATCAGCCACATACCCTACACATACCCATCATATCGCCACTTTTTGGCTCATCATGATCCTGCACATACCCCATTGATAAACTCATCTAAAAGATACTCAAAAAATGTTTTAAACTTTTGGAATGGACTTTTTCAAGTATGAAAATTGAAACCAGAATATTGTCTAATGGAATCTCCATAATAAACTTGTATCCAATTTATAACAAACTTTAATCACAATATAACATCAACTCACAAACTACCATAATTTGAAAGCAAATCACTATACTTGAAAATTCATGTAGTTGATCTTCACTTCCTTACTTATGTCATATCAAGCCTTTCTAACAAGTCTGTTGGTATTTTTTCCAGTAGAATCTTGAAATTCTCTAAAGGATAGCCAACCCTTATGGTTAAGAATCTTCAAGGCTAGTGGCCAATGCAATGAGTAAAGGATCCTGAGTTCTTTATTCCTAAAATATAGGCTCTGTGAGACTTAGGAGGGTGTTCCTTATTGTTTTCAAGTGAGGTATGTCTAGTTGAGAACACATTTATACACACATTGATTCCTATCAATTGCAAATAAACATAATTCACTGAAGATTTGGTTGACCTTTGAGTAAATGATTATCTATTTGCTATGAATTAGGGATATTTCAAACTCATACTTCATTATTGAAATATTTTTAAATGAATGTTATTCACATTTTAAATCAATAGCTAGGCATGCCAATAGCTCATTTACTTGCAATATTTATTTAAAAAATAAAATAGTGCTTCATCAATTGGGATAAAGGAGTCAAATATGCAAGAACCAGTAATATATAAGTTATTTAATTCAAAAATTGGTGGGCTATTTCCATAGTGCTTTGTAGTATGAAAATCACAATGTTTGAAATGTAGCTTCTTACCAAATCCTATGCAATTCCTTACAAATCTATGACCCTCTTCAAGAGTTTAATAAATTCCTTGAGTTAAAGCAAAAACAAAGCCATACTTTTAATCGAACAACTGAAGATAAATGAGAACACCATTGATATTTTCATTTATAACTTGAAAAAAAGATACATAGGAGAGTATTTATTTTAGAACTAAGATTTATTTTGATATTTGTAACTTCTATAAAACCAATTTAAGACTATTACATACAAGACTCATACCCATGATAATATATTGTTCTATTCATTCATATTCTCTATAGTATGCTTCTTCTTGAACTTAGCTTCTACCTAGACTATTTTTTAGACTCAAAATTTGAACCCCCTACAATGACACCTGAAATCCCCTTTATATATCAAGGGAGCAACAAGCATCTGACTCAATTATAGTTACATTTCATTTGCATTTCAAAATTAATTTCATCTTAATTAGGGCCACTTCCTAGACCATTATATTTAATCATTTCTTACTAGGGGAAGGAAAAAGACAAAAAGGGAACCACATAATTGGTCGGAAAAGAACCAGATAGCCTTCCAAAAGGCGTCATTATCATGACATCAAAACTAGCACATTCACGCTAAAACTAGGGAAGTCACCAGTAATACCAACAACGCAAATTAACAAACCAGCCATAGGAGAATCGAGTCAGCATAAAAGCCCAAACACCAAGCGCCAGTTCAGAGGAGGAAATAGGGTGCTACCCTGCCTTGTTAGCACCTAAGTAAGCACACCTTCCTAGTCTTTTGACTTAAATTGGAGTAGCTATTATCACTTCTTTGTTATAATTAGCATAGGGCATCAAGGAAATAGAACAATGGCTAGAGTCAGGGTCTATTCCTTCTCCATCACTTGAAGAACCATCAGAAACTTCAATGGGAACATTGTGCCTCCCTAAACAAACCTTAGCACCCTTACTCTACTTCTTCAATTCCTTCCCAGGCTCGACAATCCTTTTCGCTCTAAACTTGACCAATTCTTCTAAAATGGTCTTGTTCCTCAAATTGTAAGTACTTTGGACAATAGTTTTCTCACCCTTCTTACGAACACTTCTCTTACCCTTTGGAACTGTTGGAATTTCTATTGTATCAGATTTAACCTCAAGCACATAAACAAGAGGTTCCTACCTACCTAGCCTCCTAGACCTTCTAGCTAGTGTAACTAGAATACTTGGTTGGCCCATCTTACCCAAAATAACACACTGACCAACATCCCACCTTATAGAAGATACACCAACAAAAATGCACAAAATCCCCACTTACAAGAATGAAAACCCAAACCAATCCAACATAAAAACAACACAAAGCACAATTTCAAGTAACATAAGCAATACCACCCTAGGAAACTAGAAAATTATAGCTAAACTGCATATATGCACACTTACAAACCTAGGGATCCTACACCATTTCCCTTGTGATGATTTTCTCAACACTCATATTTCATTCTAGTACTTATAGAAATTATTCTAGCACCTTCATAATTGTAGATGATGAGATGAACTACATGGGATCCTCATTAAATAGAAAAATTAGAGCATATAGCATTTAATGACCACCCTAGCTTGCTCAAGCAAATAGAAAATCAATCACTCCATGCTTAATCCTAGTCATTGATCATTTTGGATTTAAGACTTAATCAATGAATCCCATTATGGATCGCCACTTTCCTTTCCATCTGTACTTGGAAACAACGATGTTATACTGAAAAGATGCCATGTAACCATCCACATCTTATCCACATTATTTGCAACTTGCCAATTTTCATAGAATTTTCCTTACATTGCTTCCAATCTTCAATGACGAGCAGTAATTCTCATTCAAAGGGAATATTCTTGGATAAAAACCCCATCACTGGTCACAGTAAATGGTTGAACCTTCCTGAGCATTTTGGCAACAAAGAACTTCTAGTGATATCTTCACATAACCAAGGCCATTGCATGTGATAGTAATGAATTTGAATTTGGAGACATCTTCTATGATGAGCAAAGGTAGCAATGAAATAAGAATTGGACACACAACTACCACACTACTTTCATTCATCTCCATCCCTTAGCGTTGAAATTCAGAGAGTGTGATATATTTCAGCAATGACATAATGGAACATGATATACGCTGATCACATGTCTCTGTAATGGGATCAAAGGTTCAAAATATTTCAGCGATGAGCGATGCCAAAGAAAACCAAGGTCCATCACCCATCAACTAAAGAAAACAGCCAAGGGAAAAAAAAATAGTGATGGATGACCACTTGAGTTGATAGATATTTTCCATGTGCAGAAAGGATGTTTTACAAGAAGGTCCATGACTAGGCTGATGAGACTTGACCCTCAAGAGAATGACTTAAACATAAGCCCTTCACTATAAAATATTTCACCCGACTTTGGGAGAGTTTAAAACAACAATAAAACGTTGGGTAATTGACGAGCCTAGGCAAAAGGGACCGGTGATAACATGCATTCAATGACTCAAGTTGTGCCTTAAGTGACCAATAACTGGTTGTAGTAGGTCAATAAAAAATTAAAACACTTAAAGGTTTATAATGAAAATTTGCAAAAAGAGGGTTTCTAAACCAAAACCCTAACCCATCTCTAGGCACAAAAGGCTCATAATTATGACTAAAACATGAACCTACTCAAGATTTTGTAAAAATTTTGGAATCTCTATTAGTGGCTCATGCTTGGGGATGCATACCCCTAGAGAGTATGGTGAGAATCTAGATTTCAAGTTAAAGCAGACTAGCAAAGAAGCAGAAAAACTAGGAGCTTGCTTAGAAAAGGAAAACAAACACAACTAAAGGGAAACACACCAAACCTATTTAAAATACTTACAAAGCCATGCAACATGTTTCCACTCAGATTTCAGAAGCCTCCTCGGTTCCATAGGCTTAAATCCCAAAACTTGGAGGCCCCAGGCCTCCTAAACTTAAAGGCAACCCTTTCCTTTGCCAAAGACCTTGTCCTCAAATATTTGTATTGGATCAACACTTCTACCAAGAAATCTTACACAATCAGCTCCATTTTGAACATGACCAGCTAGACCTGTCATGTTTCCAAAATTTCCCTCATCTTTACAAAATATATGTGGTTGAGGAGTGCAATCGAACAACATTTGAAACTGATTCATTCCATAATATGTATAATCCATCTATTCATTAAATTGATCCAACTCAATTTTTTCTGAATAAATTGGAAAAGTGAAACATTCATAATCCATTTGATTACTGCTATCATGTACTCAGACATCATTCATATCAAACTAAAGACCCTCACACAATTTTTTTTCTACACTATGCAAATCATTCCCAAATATATCAAAAATAAAAGATGCATATTTAGGGGCATCTTTTTATTGGTCATTGTAACATGGGTACATACCCGAGCCTTCATGGTTTAAATATTGTTCACTAATAGTTGGGTAAAGGTCCCTATTCTCCTTATAAATGCTATTTCTATTGGATGAAAACATATCCACAATCATGCCAAGTAGATGAAGAACATCAACAAAAAACCTAATTGCACATTCATATTGATCAACATTGTACCCCATGTTATTTGCATCACTTGGTTACTCTTCATGAAACTCAAATAGTCTTGTAATGTCAACAATATCTAAAAATTCATCAAATATTTTCTCATTATCAATGGGAAAGATTGCTAATCCATGATCCATATGTGTATCATGATGCATAACTTGGTTATTCAAATTTGAACATCTTCTTTCATTAATGTATACACCATCATCATCCTGTTCAGCTGACCTTTCAGACTCAACTTCACACAAACATGCATGAGTAAGTGGAGAACCAACATGTTCATCAACATCTTCATAATTTCTAGCAAAGTGTTCAGGATTGGCATACTAGACACACATATTCTTATCTTCAAATTATTCATCATTCACAAAATTAACATTCTCCATTGACGACAAATTCATATCACATTCCAAGTATCTTTCCAATGCATTTTTTCCATCCATTTGCGAGCAATTGGTACTCTGGATGCTTGAATCATTACATCCCTCAAGTAATTGAAGTATTTCTAATCATCCCCATAAGAAAAATAATATTCTTGAGGGAAATACTCAAAAACTTCCATCTCAACATTAGTCCCAAATGTGAAGGACTCATAAGCACTACTTTCAAAAAATTTATCATTGTACCACTCTGTTTGCTCAAGGTTGGACCCTAGCTAGGCATCAAATGCTTCATCAAAATCCTTAAAAACTGGATTATCCCTGCACCAATAAGGATCATCATTTCTATTAGTTGGTGGGGATGGGGATCATCAAATAAAGGATTATACATTATCTTCATTGTTGTCATGACAACTTTTGCTTCCTCAGTGTGAAGATCTATATCTTGCAAATCATCATCATAGTCAAAATCATTGTAATCACTTGAAGAACATATAGGATCATCTCCAAATTTTTCCACCTCATTTTTAGTTGACATCATTGACTCATGTTTTGAGAACTCTTCACATGAAGAAAATCGTTCACTCCTAAGAAAACAAACATCCCCATTGCTATTAGTATATCTCCTTAAGGTAGAGGATTCAATATCCACTCGATAAAAATAATCATAATCTATAGAGGAATGATATGACTCCATGCCATCACAACTACCACAACATGAAAACTCACCAATACTAAGACTACATTCAAGTTCATGAGACTGGAGGTGTGAACTTTCATTTTCAATACCTTGATCATTGGTTTGTAACAAGGCATCATCAACATTAGGACCATTGCTATTGATCGAACCATGAACTATGATAATCTCTTGTACTTCTTCCATTTCTTCACTATCCAAGTCATCCCAAGGATGTAAAAAAGGCACACCCCTTCTATCATAATTTTTTATATCTTGATCTCCATCACTGTTGTAATGCTCTGCAGATGTGTCATTTGTGACAACATAATGAATGTTTATGTCTTGATGCACCTTTTGCATCTCGTTGCATTGTTTCTTGATAATTCTCAATAGGACAATGCCCCTTAACATCAGGGGGCATCACATGTTGTGCATAATCATTTTTAGCTCCCTCTACAATCTTTACCCATTTAGTTACTTAGCTTAAACTATGGGGTTTCAATTCCTTTGGTAAGGTACTCAATCCTAATTGGTACATTTCGCAAAATAGATGAATGCACCTTGAATCTTCTGGTTTGACACTTTTGGGTATTTCCAACAAGGCATCTACACATATGGAGAACAAATCATGAGGTGATTCTCCTTTGTGTCTTTTCATTTCACCCAATGTTTTAACATAAGACATTTGATCAACTTTTCTTTGATTAGATTGTGGACATTCAATTTGGATCCCACTATAATCCTCATATTTTGGTGATGGAGAAATTGGAACAATAGAGCTTTTTCATCTTGACATAAATGTTTACTAATTTTTCCACTAGTTCCACTAGCATGAAGTGTGATGCCAATCAGAGAGGGTTCCAAAACAATCAACATAGATCCATCTGAATTCAACAAGTATTTGAACGTGCGAACCCTAACAAGGGCACTTCATCACACAAAATCTCTTATTCTCTAGTAGGTCTACAGACCTAAGTTATTGAACCTATCTGACACTAAACCCTCACAACCAAAAAACACCTTATACCATCAAATACCCATCAAAGCATACTATAGCATACCTCAAAATTTCCATGGGTCATTTTGAATCAACCCCTTCAAACCCTTGCAACAACATTGTCCTACAAGGCCAATTGGGAAAATTTTACAAAGGGACTCTATTATAAACTCTTCCTCAAGCCCAAAACTTGATGAGGAAGCATTAACCAGTTAAAAAACCACCAATTTCACAACTTGTTTAGATAGATACACTTTCCAAGACCCCTAATCAAGAAACCCTCATTTTCACAATTTACATGGGATTTTAATGAAAAAATATATACTAAACCTTGTCTAACTCAGATACCACTTCCAACACGCTTAATTGTGCTTGCACATGCTTAAAAAATCATTCACCAACCTTTTCCATCACTATTTAATCAAACCCTAGTTCAATACCTCCATTTTCAATCAAAATCTACACAATTTCATTTAGGACAACAACACAAAATTCCTTTAAACATCTTCCATGCTCCAATGAACCATGCACATACCTAAAAAATTCCCTAGTGAGCCATTCCACTAATCTACAGACTAGGATATATATATATATATATATATATATATATATATATATATATTATTTTAATAATAATATATATAAAATATGCCGAGAGATATCCTTCTTGAGGCGCCTATTTTTAAATCAAATTTTTATTATAAAAATTGAATAGGCGCCTGAGAAGAATATCTCTTGGCGTATTTTATATATATTATTATTAAAATATTCGACTTATATATTTTAATAATTAAAATATTCTAATTATATATTTTATTATAAAATTATTATAATAATTAAAATATTCTAAATATTCTAATATGATTAGGGTTAGGATTAGGTTTAGGGTTGGGGTTAGTATTAGGGTAAGGGAAAAGATCAGGGTTAGGGTTAGGGTTAGGGTTAGGATTAGGGTTATGGTCAGGATGAGGGTTAGGGTTAGGGTTAGGATTAGGGTTAGGGTTAGGATTAGTGTTAGTTTAGGGTTAGGATTTGGTTTAGGATTAACATTAGTATTAGGGTTAGGGTTAAGGTTAGAATTATGATTAGGGTTAGGGTTAGGTTTTAATTAGGTTAGGTTTAAGAGTAGGGTTAGGGTTAGGATTAGGGTTAGGATTGGAATTAAGGTTAGAATTAGGATTAGGGTTAGGGTTTAGTTAGGTTAGGGTCAGGGTTAGGGTTAGGGTTAGCGTTCAGGTTAGGGTTAGAGTTCAGGTTAGGGTTAGGATTAGGGTTAGGGTTAGGGTTAGGGTTAGAGTTAGGGTTAGGATATAATTAGGTTAGGGTTAGGGTTAGGTTAGGGTTAGGGTTAGAGTTGGAGTTAGGGTTAGGGTTAAATAATAATATTATTATATAATAATATTATTATATAATAATATTATTATATAATAATATTATTATATAATAATATTTTGGTATATGTTAGTATACTTTTATTATTAGGGTTAGGTTAAGATTGATTTGCAAACATTTATTAAATAATTTTGTTAAAATTTAAATATAAATCTTAAATTTTAATTTAAGATTTATGATTATAGTTAGGGTCGAGATTAGGGTTAGGGTAGGGTTAGGGTAAGGATTAGGGTTAGGGTTAGGTTTTATTAATTTTATTTTGGGTTAGGGTTTGGATGAGGGTTAGGGTTGGGATTAGGGTTAGGGTTTATTAGGTTAGGATTAGGATCAGGATTAGGATTAGGGTTAAGGTTAGGATTAGGGTTAGGGTTAGGGCTAAGATTGGGGTTAGGGTTAGGATTATGGTTAGGGTTAGAGTTAGGATTAGGATTAGGGTTAGGATTAGGATTAGGGTTAGGATTGGGGTTGGTGTTCGGGTTTAATTAGGGTTTGGATTATGATTTATTTTTAGGATTAGGGTGAGGTTTATTAATTTTTGTTTACGGTTAGGTTTAGGGTTACGATTATGGTTAGGATTAGGGTTAGGGTTAAGGTTAGAATTAGGATTAGGGTTAGGGTTAGGGTTTAATTAGGTTAGGTTTAAGAGTAGGGTTAGGGTTAGGATTGGGATTACGGTTAGGATTAGGATTAGGGTTAGTGTCTAATTAGGTTAGGGTTAGGGTAAGGTTTTATTAATTTTATTTACGGTTAGGGTTAAGATAAGGGTTAGGGTTGGGATTAGGATCAAGATTAGGATTAGGCTTAGTGTTAGGATTAGGATTATGATTAGGCTTAGGATTAGGGTTAGGATTAGGGTTAGGGTTAGGGCTAAGATTAGGGTTAGGGTTAGTATTATGGCTAGGGTTAGAGTTAGGATTAAGATTAGGGTTAGTATTGGGGTTAGGATTGGGGTTAGTGTTACGGTTAGGGTTAGGGTTTAATTAGGGTTTGGATTATGATTTATGTTTAGGATTAGGGTTAGGTTTATTAATTTTTGTTTAGGGTTAGGTTCAGGGTTAGGGTTACAGTTAGGATTAGGGTTAGGCTTAAGGTTAGAATTAGGATTAGGGTTAGGGTTAGGGTTTAATTATGTTAGGTTTAAGAGTAGGGTTAGGGTTAGGATTACAGCTAGGATTGTGATTAGGTTTAGGATTAGGATTAGGGTTAGCATTTAATTAGGTTAGGGTTAGGGTTAGGTTTTATTAATTTTATTTAGGGTTAGGGTTAGGATAAGGGTTAGGTTTGGGATTAGGGTTAGGATTTAATTAGGTTAGGATTAGGATTATGGTCAGGGTTATGATTATGATTAGGCTTAGGATTAGGGTTAAGGTTGGGATTACAGTTAAGGTTAGGGCTCAGATTAGGGTTAGGGTTAGCATTATGGTTAGGGTTAGAGTTAGGATTAGGATTATGGTTAGGGTTAGGATTGGGGTTAGTGTTAGGATTAAGGTTAGGGTTTAATTAGGGTTTGGATTATGATTTATTTTTAGGATTAGGGTTAGGTTTATTAATTTTTGTTTAGGGTTACAGTTACGGTTAGGATTAGGGTTAGGGTTAAGGTTAGAATTAGGATTAGGGTTAGGGTTAGGGTTTAATTAGGTTAGGTTTAAGAGTAGGGTTAGGGTTAGGATTAGGGTTAGGATTAGGATTAGGGTTAGGCTTTAATTAGGTTAGGGTTAGGGTTAGAGTTAGAGTTAAGGGTAGGGTTAGGGTTAGATCTAGGATTAGGGTTTAATTATGTTAGGGTTAGGGTTTAGTTAGGTTAGAGTTAGGTTAGAGTTAGGGTTATAGTTAGAGTTAGGGTTAGGGTTAAATAATAATATTATCATATAATAATATTTTAGTATATGTTAGTATACTTTTAGGATTAGGGTTAGGTTAAGATTGATTTGCAAACATTTATTAAATAATTTTGTTAAAATTTAAATATAAATCTTACATTTTAACTTATATTTGTGGCACATTTAATATTTCATATAGATTTTGCACACATCCACTTGAAAAACATATTTAATACCACACATTTTAAAAAACCATGCACATTACAAATAATGAGTAGCACAAAATTTGTTATCAAAAGAAAAAAATAGAAATGGAACTGTTATATGTTGCCACACATCCTCTTCAAAAAAAAATTTAAAGTTATTTTTTTATATTATATTATAAGTTAAACAAAATTCATAAACCTTTCCTGCAATGTGTACAAAGTTTGTAAATATAAGAAGTATTTAAGGTCAAATAAGAAGTGATTATACTAATAACATCTCATTGTAATGGTGTAAATACATTACAAATTCTTCAGCAATGAGATCAATATTACGACCTTTATTTTCATAGTGATCTTCATATACTTCTTTGACCGTATTTGGAAATGCAGCTACTATAGTATATGCGTCATGAACTTTTTTTGCAACAACTTCCATTGTCATTATTTCTAGTTCCTTGACATCATCATTAATCATTAAGCTTGTATTTTCAATTTCTTTGACAATCTTATTATAAGAATCTAAAATTGTTCTTGCACATTTGTTGATAGGGGTTTCAACAAAATCATTTGACCTTACAGAGACAGTTGGGCTTTCAACTATGATTTCTGATTCATTATGTGATTCTTCAATTTTCAATTAGATTATTCACTGAAAATAAAAGAACAATAAAATTAAGGTTAGAATTTAAGAATGATAAGAAAAAAAGTATGCATAATTTTTTCATAAAATAAAATTCAAAAATAAAAAAATTTAGTAACAAATAGTGCATAAAATAAATAATGAAACTTATATATATTTGAAATAGCACCAAAAATCTAATTTCATAATCTTGACAAAATTAAACTTTATATTTGATTGAATTTAGGCATAAATACTATGTTTAAAGATTGATTTTGCAAAAAATTGTCAAATAAAAGATTTAAAAATATTTCCACGTAACACATGTTTGTCATTTTTAAACTATCTAATCGATGTCAGAATTGCATTTGAAAAGTTTGAAAATCAGCATGAAGCATTCCATTTGGGTTTTGTATGTTTTGTCCATAGTCTTCTACACCTAAATTGATATCAATTTGACTTCCATGTTGAGGTGTTTCTAATACATGATCTATAGACCTTGAAGCTTCATTTTCAACATTCAATTGAATGTTTGCATTAGATGTATTGTTGTACCTCTCACTCGATTGAGGATCACCTTGTTGTCTTTCTTCTCCTTCAGAATGAGAGGTTCCTTCAGAAGTTCATTGACAAGTATTTCTAATCAAATTTTCCCCCTCTCTATTTTGAAATTCTAATTCTTGTACTACTACTTTTGCTCATCATCTAGTATATCTTTGTCTTTCAACTTCATTGTGTCTTCTTCTTTGTTCTTCTACTTGAACATCTATCATTTTTTTCCCATTTCCTTCTTCGATATTCTCTTTGATACTCTCTCTGATGTTGCCTCCTTTGCTCATTTGATTCAAACATTCTCAGTCGAACCATATCTATAAAATAATTTTTTTTTATAATTAATTTATATATCTTTTTAATCTTAAGTAGGAAAAATGATTAAACTTTCAAAATTCTACTAAAATAAAGAACATTCTTTTATAATTTGTAGTGATTGTACTTTTCATTGAAGAATAATGTAATAAGAAAATTGGATGAAATCCAAAGTAGCATCTAAAACATAAATAAAATTACAATTTCCTATAATTAATTATTGAATTTTTCAAAGCACTCTAAAAAAATATGACTGTGTGGATTGGTTTGAAATAGACAAATTTTACAGAGTTGTGTCACATATGTTGTTAACGACAGTGCTACTTGGGACTTGTTATAGATTTTGTTTCCTTCTACAAGGTTGATGATAGGCAAGATCGACTATCAATTTTGGGCCTTATATTGTATCCCCTATATACGAAGTTAGTATGAACACTTGCAATCATGGTGGATATTCCCCGTGAATTCCAAGTTGTCTGAACTATGTACACTATATATTTCAGTTTCATGGAGTGAATATGGACTATCGATTGGACTTGGATTTTTCCCCTTAAAGCTTTTGTGAGTCTATTTGAATATTTTATATAAATATATATTTTTTTAAAAAAATTACTCAACTTTTACTAAATTGGAGTGGACGGGCAGTTTAATGTAGAATTATGTTTTGTAGTTTTATGTAGAATATTTTGAGAGAGCTATTGTTATGTAGTAAGGAGATGTGTTCTACAAGAGAAACATGTAAAAATATTAGAATACAATAGGAAAAGGCCATATAATGATATATGTAGTTTTGTCACTCCTTTTTAGTGCACCAAAGCTAATTAGAAAATGAACCAATCCTAATAAACAACTAAGACTAAAAATTTCATATCAAATTTCAAATATATATTTTTTATTTTATTTTTTTAATTTTAAATATATTGATTTAGAATTTTTAAAAAGAATAATTATTTTGCATTCCTTTTTATAATTTTATAAATTTATGAACTTATAAATATTAAAATCTTAGAAATTTATAAATTTATAAGTTTATAAGTTTATAAATATTATAAGTTTATAAGTTTATAAATTTATAAACTTAAAAGTTATAAATTTATAAACTTAAAAGTTATAAATTTATAAGTTTCTTCATTCTAATATTTTGGTATTATCTATATTAAATTTCTACATAAAATTGCAATAGGCACTTTTAGTATCTATTCACATTTTTATGTTGTTTTCTTTAAGTATTTTTTAATAAAAAGTAATTATTTATAAAGATAAAACATAAAACAAATATGTTAAATTTATATATATATATATATATATATATATATATTCAAAACAAAGATATCCCTTGTTGTTTTTTAATTGAAAAAGAAGATAGAAATTTATATAAGTTTTTAGAAACTTAGAAATTTATAAACTTATATATGTTAATCTATATTTATGTTAAACTTATATATATATATATAAATTTATAAACTTAGATATGTTAAGATATTTATATATATATTTTTTAATTTATAAATTTTAGAAACTTTTTTCATGTCTAATAAAATAAATTTATAAGGTGAATGATAAATTTTATAAGTTTATAAATTTATCATCTTATAAATCTTAAATTTAAGATATAAGATGAACTTATAAATTTATTGAATAATTATTTCTTCAATTGAAGTTTTGATATTAAATTAAAGATTAATGTTCTAAGTTTATAAATTTTAAATTTTAGAAACTTGTATATATATATATAAATTTATAAAAAAATAAATTATTTTTTTAATTTATAAAATATTTTTAATCTTATAAGTTTGTAAGTTTTTAGAAACTTAGAAACGAAGATATCCTTGTTGTTTTTTCGAAATGTATAAGTTTTAATTGTTTTGACTGCTTTATTAGTTTTCTTTAGAATTATTCAGTTAAGGATTCCATGAGTAGTCCAGTAGTTCTAACTTCCATTTTCAATTTTCTCACCCCACCTAATCATTCCTACACCATTTATTCTAGTCCTCTGCTCATATGTTTCATGAGTTTGTGAGTATTGTGCTTCTAATTGAGCCTGCTCCCAATTTTATGCTATTTGAAATTAAAGTGCACCTATTTGAGACTATATAGCAAGTTTGAATCATACGATTCCTCCTAACAGTTTTAAACAACTCAATAGCATATGTTGGATTAAGCTATAACAATATTTCCTTCACATCAACAAAGCCAATTTTTGGGGTCCTGAAACACCTTGCCAAGGTGAGGAGGCTGATCCTTGATGGTTTCAAGGACCATATTTTTTTGTATATCACAGAGTTAGATACATCGAAGAAGATGTGAGATGCCATTCTGAATCTATACCAGAATGCTACCACTAACTGGAAGGTGATTCTCAGAGAAAAATTGAGGAATACTTGGATGAACAAGGCAAAAGACGTTACAAGTTACCTCACCAAACTCAAACTTGTCAAGGATGAGTTGGTAGCTGTTGGAGATAAACCAGATGATGACAAGCTAGTGCGGGTAGCCCTAAATGGGTTTACTAGGATGTCTTTGTTCAGGTTATCAATGGATGAGACACCTTACTGAGTTGGGATCAACTATGGAGTGACTTCACTCAGGAGGAGCTTAGACTTAGTCTTGTCAGTGGAACTAGCATTAAGAGTCAGAAAAGTGAGGCAAAACAGGAAAACGTTGCCTTAGTAGGAAAGGAGAAAGCGAAGAAGGGGTCTAGCAAAGGATCAAATTCACAAAGTGAGAAGAAGAATAACTTGTCTAAAGTCAAGTGCTATGGATGTCACGAGTTTGGCCATTATGTCAGTGATTTCCCACAAAGGAAGAAGAACGAAAGGAAAGCCAAGAAGCAGGCGACAACTCTAGCAAGTGCATATGAGATCTCTAGAAGAATGGAGGATGAGTTTGCACTCATAGCTTATATGGTTAGCTCAACCTCACAGGGTGTCTGGTATATAGATAGTGGGGTGTCATTTCATATGACAAAAGCTGGAGAGTACTTCTCCAGTTATAAGGAGGAGGACATCATAATCTAGATTTCTATGGGGAACATGTCCAAACTCAATCTAGTTGGGAAAGGGACTGTACTATTTCAGAGGGAGAATGGCAAGATGATTCCCATTCATGATGTGTTGCATGTGCCAGGCTTGGGTATGAATCTGATTTCCATATCTTTCATTTAGGATAAAGGCTACAATGTACTCTTTAGAGGGGAAAATGTGGTAATCAAGTATAAGAAATGGAAATCACCCATAGCTATTGGAGTTAGGGGCAACCAACTTTATAGGTTGCAGTTTGATACTCATAAGGCACTGATGGGCAACAGTAATTCTAGAGATCAAAGAGAGCTATGGCATAGGAAGATGGTTCATATACATCATGGAGCACTTAAAATGCTTCGTGAGATAGTGATAGGTGTTCCAAAGGTGAGCACAAAGCATGATGATGTATGTAAGGGATGTGTGTTGGGGAAGTTTGCAAAAGGAGCTTTTCCAAGGAGTGACACCAGATCCAAGGGTGTTCTTGATCTAGTACATTCAGATATATGTGGACCAATGTCAATGAAGTCTCTCAAAGGATATGAGTACTTTGTTAATTTTATTGATGATTTCTCCAAGAAGATCTGGATATACTTCTTGAAGACCAAGGATGAGGTTTTTAGTCTCTTCCAAGAGTTCAAAGCTCTTGTGGAGAATTCGATAGGCAAGAAGATAAAGGTTCTTCAATCAGACAATGGAAGCAAGTACAAAGCGAAAGAGTTCCAGGATTTATGTACCAGGGAAGGAATCAAGAGAGAGTGGACTGTTCCTTACAATCCGCAACAAAATGGGGTTAATGAGAGGAATAATCAATCTATATTGGAGGTGGAAAGGACTATATACCTACAGATCAATAATTAGCAGACATTTTGACTAAGGCATTGGGGAAGGAGAAATTCATCTTCTTCGGAGATAGGTTGGGTGTCATGCATAACACCTTCCTCGCTAAGAGGGAGTGTTAATTTTAGGTAGCTTGGACAGGTGTCTCCATTCCCAAGATTATTTAATTTATTTTTTTATTTTTTTTGGAGACTTCTAGAAAGGAGTTAGTTGTCCAGATAATTATGTAATTAATTAATTGATTCCTCTAGAGATTTCTAGAATCTAGTTAGTTAGGGTTGTTAGAGTCTATTTAATCTTAGTCATTGATTGAGATTAAATCATGGCCATTAGTTTTCCAATGAGAAAAGTATAAAAGGGGATCAATGGGAATTTGGAGAACACACACTTGAGAAAGACTTGTAGGGATAACAAGTAGATTTGCAGTGAGAGAAAATAGTCTTGCAGTGATAGCAAGGGCCCAATGATAGCATTGGGGACAGTAGCAGAGGAATTTCAGCAGGAGAAATTGAGGGAAGAATTTCTTGAGAAGAATATTGTCGAAGCTCTTCCAGTAAGAGGCAAGCAGTTTATGTATCTCTTAATTTGCTAAAGTTTAATAAAATTCCTCATCTGTAGTACTAGTTTCCCCTTCGAGGTTTTTCTAGGGACAATTTTTCCAAAAATATTGTGTTCATTATTTTGCATGTTCTATTCTTGTGAGTTTATTTGTGAAGTTGCAGTTGTGTTATTTTTCAATATTTTCTATGAATTAATTTTTCATAGTCAAATAATCTATATTTAGACAGGAGATTAATAATCAATAACTACATTAGAATTTTCACAATCTGCAACTTCAAGCCAAGATTGTATATCCATAATTCTATTGGATTCATACATACTCAACCCTTTTGCTCAGATGATATCATGAATAATAACCTTTCCTTTGTTGGACGTCTTGAACAAAGCCACCTCTTCTAGAAGTGTGACTTCCTTTGCTCCAACAATGTACTCTACAACACGGCGACTCCAGTTAGCAAAGAAGCATCAAATATCCAAAAACGCTTCTTGCTTAACCGACTCCAGCTTATCATAGACGAAAGTAACTAGGCGTTGGCTCAGATCTTCTCTAATATTTCCTCTCTCCAAAGCTTCAAACATTTGTGTACATTTCTCTCCCATGTAGTTCTATGTGCGCAAATGAGCACCAACAATTTCTAAGACTAACATGAATCCCATATGAAGGGCTTTGTTTCCTGTACTTGTGTCTAGATATTATGGACTGAAATCTCATGTAGAACACAAAATTGTTGCCTCTTGCCAATCTAGAATATCCACATTGCTCAAAACTGCAAGGCCTCATCTTTGAGCAAATCCATCACACCCAAATTCGAGTTGTGACCAATTTGCTCACCCTTTGGAACTTGCTACTATTTTGGGAACAAGCTCTTCATAGTGTTCTTCGGGAAGACATTATTCTAAGAAGAAATCTAGCTTATTTCCATGTGCTTGGAAAGGTTGAAGATTGGTCCTCTGCACTACTTCTCAATTTGCATTCCATCATAAGCATTGAACTAGAGCATCTTTCAATATTTGCTGTTGCATACATTGTTGTCAACATGGAGTAATTTTCTTAGATTTCAATCCTGAGTAATTGTAAATGTGAAACCTTCTGCAATAAAACAAAACAAGCCATGGTCTTTCTCTACCCTCAAATCTAAATAACTAGAGCTTAACTTTTTTTTGCTTTCATTTGCAACTTCTTCTTGTTCTTCTCTTTTGGATAAATTTCAATGAACCACAGAGAGTAGGCTAATTTTCTCTACTCAAATGCTGTTGCCAACATGACTATAAATATAGTTTCAAAATTTCGGAGATTTGTTAGAATAAAATAAGTTTAATTTCTTCGTTTGCATGCAGACAAAATTAGGGAAACAAAACTTACCGTCTTGAGAATTTGCATTGTAATAGGATAAACTAAGATTAGTAAAAGGTTTATTTTTATTCCTTTCATCTTGCACAAAGTTCCACCATAGAAAAGCATGTCCTTTCAACTTGGTCTCATCTTTCTTCACCTTGTGATATTCATCTACTTCTTCACTCTCAAAGTAATCATGGTTCCTATCCAGTCCAAAATCTCTTCACCATCTAGTTTATCTCCATACATAGCAAAATATAATTTTCTATGTCCATCACCTTTCATAGCCTTACAAAAGCTTTACAAACATCCTCTAGATCCAACTCTTCCTCTTCATAAAGTTTTTCTCTTCAGAATCACTTTCATCCATGGTGACCCCAACTTTAGAATCAACATAGAAATCTCCTTCTTCAAGGCTTTTACTTCTCTAGCTTGGTTATCAATCTTTCAACAATTGTGCTTCTTTCTAGGAGACATCTTGACTCCTCAAATTTTTCCTTTCTTCTTTGCTCAAACTTTTCAACCTTCATCCCTCAAGAGACCTACTTCCTTTGCTCTGATACCAATTGATGCCAATCAAGGATGGTTCAATATACAATCAACCCAGATCCAACAAATGAATTCAACATAGTATTTGAATCAAAACCCTAACAAGGGCTACTTCATCACACTTCAAAATTCTACTTCTTCTCTAGTAGGTGAAACATAAGAAAATTATTGAAATTTTCCACACTTAAACCATCTACTAACCAACAAACACCTTATGCCTTTCAGACACCCATCAAAGCTAAAATACTATTCCCCCCACCTTCCAAGAGTTGTTCTCACAAGGCGAAACCACTTCAGGAGGGAATTTTTTTTATAAAATCATAAATCAAGGACAAGTTTTTATTGATGCTCCATAAGAACCAATCCAACCTCTTCCTCAAAACCAGATTTAAGGTATTTTAAACAAAAATACATCAAACTCAACTATCCCAACCAACCTCAACCACCAAAACCCAAGTTTCAAAAATCTAACCATTGGTATACACTTTTGCACTTTTTTTCCCGAGATGACAACTCTTTGCAAATATGTCAAAATGTAACAATATGAACTTAAGGACCTCAAAACATGAAAAAATGACCTTATTCTATGCCTCTAGACTCAAATCACACCTAAAAATTTACCTTAGACTGTACACTTTCGCTATGTTGCATTCTTGTCAATTTTTACAATTTTGCACATTTATACATCAAATTTGACAGTAGTGCACATTTACAAAGATGACCCCCCTAATACATATAAAATGGTCAACTTAGACCTTATTTACTTAAAAAAAGACTTCAAAACACTAAAAAAACCCACCATGGAATAGCCTAGACCAAGTTCAATTGAAATGGATTGGTGCTCCTATAGCAAAGTGTACTAGGACAATCAATATTGGTGCTTGAGTATCCTTTCATCATAGAATATTTCAAGTTGTTCTCAATATCTATAGAAATTTGATATTCTTGGTGCAATTTTGTGGGCTCTTTGTCTCTTAATAGGTAACTCATTTATTTATCAAATGCACCTAAGTACACAACCAAACATTCTACCTCATTTGGTCTTATACTTTTAGGGATTTCTCATATAATCTTTAAAAATATGTGATTAAAAGAGGGGACTAACTCATCCTCTTTTTTATCAATGCTCATGAACTTTTTTCATATTATGATTGGGTCAATCATTTCACCAAATTGATCCATGAACACTACTTTAAACTCATCCCATGAATGTATAGAACAAGCTAGTAGATAAGAGAACCAATCTATTGTATCTCCTTTTAAGGACTGAACAAAAAATTTCATGACAACATCCTCAAAATCCAATTCATAATCTCCAATCACATCAACAAATTCATGCAAGTGCTTGATCATTTATTTAGATATTTTTCCATTGAATTTTCGTATCTTATCTCTAATCTTAGGTGGTACAAAATTTGGGTAACCACAAATATTGCTAAAGTCTATAGCTTTGTACCTTTTGGTAATGAAATTTTTGTGACATGAAAAAGGTTTCCCATCAAACATTGTTGTATTTAGTTCCATACCAGGATGCATAGATTGACAATGCACTTTCTCACACCCTTACAAACCTTATTAGATCTACCATATAATTGCAAAAGGAAATTGAAATTCCTTTTGAAATTATGACCTTAAGCCTTTACAATGCAAATTCTATCTATTTTGCTTAATATCTTAAAATATAACATTCTTCTCCATGATAATATATAAATTTCAAGTTACACTTTAGAAACATGTAAAATTACCACAAAAATTTCCTCACTTAGTGCTATTTCACCTAATTGGGACTCATTAACATTCTACATCCTGAAAAATTCTCACAAATTGTCTCCAAATTCAATAATATTTTCTTTAGATTTATGAGAATACCTGGGAGTTGACAACAACTATTAATCTTTCTTCCTTGACTACAAATTTGCAAATCTAGAACATTTTTGTATTCTTTATTAGGTTCTTTAGACAGAGTCACCACCTCTCTTCAGAGGATTCAACTTCAAACAATATGAAATCCTTTCAAAAGTAAAACTCACTCTAGGTCTTCTCCATCAATGGAGTCACACTCATATTCTTTGAAATATGTAGCAATGAAAACACTTCCAAGTCTAGGAGCTTCTCAACATCTGGACCAAAGTTTAGATTCACCAAATATTTGACACTGAGATACAACAGTCTACAACTAGAGAATGAAAATTATCCACATTAGAGTTGCCATTCTATTGGTATTTTTTCTAGTAGAACCTTGAAATTCTTTAAAGGGTAGCCAACCCTTATGGTTAAGAATCTTCAAGGTTAATGGCCAACACAATGAGTAAAGGATCCTGAGGTCTTTACTCCTACACTTTAGGCTTTGTGGGATCTAAGAGGGGGTTCCTTATTGTGTTAAAGTGAGGTATGTCTAGTTGAGAACACATTTATACACAGATTGCTTCCTATTAATTGAAAATAAAAGTAATTCACTGAAGATTTGGCAAAACTTTGAGTAAATGATTATCTATTTGCTAGGAATCAGGGATATTTCAAGCTCATACTTCATAATTGAAATATTTTTAAATGAATTTTTTTCACATTTAAAATCCATAACAAGATATTCCAATGGCTCATTTACTTGGAAGATTTATTTAACAAATAGACCAGTGCTTCGTCAAGTGGGATAAAGGAGTCAAATATGCAAGAACCAGTATTATATAAGCTATTTAATTCAGAAATTGGTGGACTATTTCCACAGTGCTTTGTAGTATGAAAATCACAATGTTTGAAATGTAGCTTCTTACCAAATCCTATGCAATTCCTTACAAATCAAGATCTTCAAGATTTAATAAATTGTTGAGTTAAACAAAAACAAAGCCATACTTTTAATCGAACAACTGAAGATAAATGAGAACACCATTGATATTTTCATTTATAACTTGAAAAAAAGATACATAGGAGAGTATTTATTTTAGAACTAAGATTTATTTTGATATTTGTAACTTCTATAAAACCAATTTAAGACTATTACATACAAGACTCATACCCATGATAATATATTGTTCTATTCATTCATATTCTCTATAGTATGCTTCTTCTTGAACTTAGCTTCTACCTAGACTATTTTTTAGACTCAAAATTTGAACCCCCTACAATGACACCTGAAATCCCCTTTATATATCAAGGGAGCAACAAGCATCTGACTCAATTATAGTTACATTTCATTTGCATTTCAAAATTAATTTCATCTTAATTAGGGCCACTTCCTAGACCATTATATTTAATCATTTCTTACTAGGGGAAGGAAAAAGACAAAAAGGGAACCACATAATTGGTCGGAAAAGAACCAGATAGCCTTCCAAAAGGCGTCATTATCATGACATCAAAACTAGCACATTCACGCTAAAACTAGGGAAGTCACCAGTAATACCAACAACGCAAATTAACAAACCAGCCATAGGAGAATCGAGTCAGCATAAAAGCCCAAACACCAAGCGCCAGTTCAGAGGAGGAAATAGGGTGCTACCCTGCCTTGTTAGCACCTAAGTAAGCACACCTTCCTAGTCTTTTGACTTAAATTGGAGTAGCTATTATCACTTCTTTGTTATAATTAGCATAGGGCATCAAGGAAATAGAACAATGGCTAGAGTCAGGGTCTATTCCTTCTCCATCACTTGAAGAACCATCAGAAACTTCAATGGGAACATTGTGCCTCCCTAAACAAACCTTAGCACCCTTACTCTACTTCTTCAATTCCTTCCCAGGCTCGACAAGCCTTTTCGCTCTAAACTTGACCAATTCTTCTGAAATGGTCTTGTTCCTCAAATTGTAATTACTTTGGACAACAATTTTCTCACCCTTCTTACGAACACTTCTCTTACCCTTTGGAACTACTAGAATTTCTGTTGTATCAGATTTAACCTCAAGCACATAAACAAGAGGTTCCTACCTACCTAACCTCCTAGACCTTCTAGCTAGTGTAACTAGAATACTTGGTTGGCCCATGTTACCCCAAAACACAACCAAATCAAGAAGATACTGCACAAGCCCAAGGCAATGTAATATAAGGGAAACAGAAAATATGATGATGGGGATGTGAGATGTACTGTTATTCTAGACCTTGAATTGTAGATGATGATATGATGTGACCTTTAATGACCACCCTTAAGCAAATAGAAAATCAATCACTCCATGCTTAATCCTAGTCATTGATCATTTTGGATTTAAGACTTAATCAATGAATCCCATTATGGATCGCCACTTTCCTTTCCATCTGTACTTGGAAACAACGATGTTATACTGAAAAGATGCCATGTAACCATCCACATCTTATCCACATTATTTGCAACTTGCCAATTTTCATAGAATTTTCCTTACATTGCTTCCAATCTTCAATGACGAGCAGTAATTCTCATTCAAAGGGAATATTC
Source organism: Sequoia sempervirens (assembly GCA_007258455.2). Taxonomy (NCBI): domain Eukaryota; kingdom Viridiplantae; phylum Streptophyta; class Pinopsida; order Cupressales; family Cupressaceae; genus Sequoia; species Sequoia sempervirens. The sequence goes on along the minus strand of VDFB02058242.1, from coordinate 113,626,909 downwards.
TTGGATAAAAACCCCATCACTGGTCACAGTAAATGGTTGAACCTTCCTGAGCATTTTGGCAACAAAGAACTTCTAGTGATATCTTCACATAACCAAGGCCATTGCATGTGATAGTAATGAATTTGAATTTGGAGACATCTTCTATGATGAGCAAAGGTAGCAATGAAATAAGAATTGGACACACAACTACCACACTACTTTCATTCATCTCCATCCCTTAGCGTTGAAATTCAGAGAGTGTGATATATTTCAGCAATGACATAATGGAACATGATATACGCTGATCACATGTCTCTGTAATGGGATCAAAGGTTCAAAATATTTCAGCGATGAGCGATGCCAAAGAAAACCAAGGTCCATCACCCATCAACTAAAGAAAACAGCCAAGGGAAAAAAAAATAGTGATGGATGACCACTTGAGTTGATAGATATTTTCCATGTGCAGAAAGGATGTTTTACAAGAAGGTCCATGACTAGGCTGATGAGACTTGACCCTCAAGAGAATGACTTAAACATAAGCCCTTCACTATAAAATATTTCACCCGACTTTGGGAGAGTTTAAAACAACAATAAAACGTTGGGTAATTGACGAGCCTAGGCAAAAGGGACCGGTGATAACATGCATTCAATGACTCAAGTTGTGCCTTAAGTGACCAATAACTGGTTGTAGTAGGTCAATAAAAAATTAAAACACTTAAAGGTTTATAATGAAAATTTGCAAAAAGAGGGTTTCTAAACCAAAACCCTAACCCATCTCTAGGCACAAAAGGCTCATAATTATGACTAAAACATGAACCTACTCAAGATTTTGTAAAAATTTTGGAATCTCTATTAGTGGCTCATGCTTGGGGATGCATACCCCTAGAGAGTATGGTGAGAATCTAGATTTCAAGTTAAAGCAGACTAGCAAAGAAGCAGAAAAACTAGGAGCTTGCTTAGAAAAGGAAAACAAACACAACTAAAGGGAAACACACCAAACCTATTTAAAATACTTACAAAGCCATGCAACATGTTTCCACTCAGATTTCAGAAGCCTCCTCGGTTCCATAGGCTTAAATCCCAAAACTTGGAGGCCCCAGGCCTCCTAAACTTAAAGGCAACCCTTTCCTTTGCCAAAGACCTTGTCCTCAAATATTTGTATTGGATCAACACTTCTACCAAGAAATCTTACACAATCAGCTCCATTTTGAACATGACCAGCTAGACCTGTCATGTTTCCAAAATTTCCCTCATCTTTACAAAATATATGTGGTTGAGGAGTGCAATCGAACAACATTTGAAACTGATTCATTCCATAATATGTATAATCCATCTATTCATTAAATTGATCCAACTCAATTTTTTCTGAATAAATTGGAAAAGTGAAACATTCATAATCCATTTGATTACTGCTATCATGTACTCAGACATCATTCATATCAAACTAAAGACCCTCACACAATTTTTTTTCTACACTATGCAAATCATTCCCAAATATATCAAAAATAATATGTATAATCCATCTATTCATTAAATTGATCCAACTCAATTTTTTCTGAATAAATTGGAAAAGTGAAACATTCATAATCCATTTGATTACTGCTATCATGTACTCAGACATCATTCATATCAAACTAAAGACCCTCACACAATTTTTTTTCTACACTATGCAAATCATTCCCAAATATATCAAAAATAAAAGATGCATATTTAGGGGCATCTTTTTATTGGTCATTGTAACATGGGTACATACCCGAGCCTTCATGGTTTAAATATTGTTCACTAATAGTTGGGTAAAGGTCCCTATTCTCCTTATAAATGCTATTTCTATTGGATGAAAACATATCCACAATCATGCCAAGTAGATGAAGAACATCAACAAAAAACCTAATTGCACATTCATATTGATCAACATTGTACCCCATGTTATTTGCATCACTTGGTTACTCTTCATGAAACTCAAATAGTCTTGTAATGTCAACAATATCTAAAAATTCATCAAATATTTTCTCATTATCAATGGGAAAGATTGCTAATCCATGATCCATATGTGTATCATGATGCATAACTTGGTTATTCAAATTTGAACATCTTCTTTCATTAATGTATACACCATCATCATCCTGTTCAGCTGACCTTTCAGACTCAACTTCACACAAACATGCATGAGTAAGTGGAGAACCAACATGTTCATCAACATCTTCATAATTTCTAGCAAAGTGTTCAGGATTGGCATACTAGACACACATATTCTTATCTTCAAATTATTCATCATTCACAAAATTAACATTCTCCATTGACGACAAATTCATATCACATTCCAAGTATCTTTCCAATGCATTTTTTCCATCCATTTGCGAGCAATTGGTACTCTGGATGCTTGAATCATTACATCCCTCAAGTAATTGAAGTATTTCTAATCATCCCCATAAGAAAAATAATATTCTTGAGGGAAATACTCAAAAACTTCCATCTCAACATTAGTCCCAAATGTGAAGGACTCATAAGCACTACTTTCAAAAAATTTATCATTGTACCACTCTGTTTGCTCAAGGTTGGACCCTAGCTAGGCATCAAATGCTTCATCAAAATCCTTAAAAACTGGATTATCCCTGCACCAATAAGGATCATCATTTCTATTAGTTGGTGGGGATGGGGATCATCAAATAAAGGATTATACATTATCTTCATTGTTGTCATGACAACTTTTGCTTCCTCAGTGTGAAGATCTATATCTTGCAAATCATCATCATAGTCAAAATCATTGTAATCACTTGAAGAACATATAGGATCATCTCCAAATTTTTCCACCTCATTTTTAGTTGACATCATTGACTCATGTTTTGAGAACTCTTCACATGAAGAAAATCGTTCACTCCTAAGAAAACAAACATCCCCATTGCTATTAGTATATCTCCTTAAGGTAGAGGATTCAATATCCACTCGATAAAAATAATCATAATCTATAGAGGAATGATATGACTCCATGCCATCACAACTACCACAACATGAAAACTCACCAATACTAAGACTACATTCAAGTTCATGAGACTGGAGGTGTGAACTTTCATTTTCAATACCTTGATCATTGGTTTGTAACAAGGCATCATCAACATTAGGACCATTGCTATTGATCGAACCATGAACTATGATAATCTCTTGTACTTCTTCCATTTCTTCACTATCCAAGTCATCCCAAGGATGTAAAAAAGGCACACCCCTTCTATCATAATTTTTTATATCTTGATCTCCATCACTGTTGTAATGCTCTGCAGATGTGTCATTTGTGACAACATAATGAATGTTTATGTCTTGATGCACCTTTTGCATCTCGTTGCATTGTTTCTTGATAATTCTCAATAGGACAATGCCCCTTAACATCAGGGGGCATCACATGTTGTGCATAATCATTTTTAGCTCCCTCTACAATCTTTACCCATTTAGTTACTTAGCTTAAACTATGGGGTTTCAATTCCTTTGGTAAGGTACTCAATCCTAATTGGTACATTTCGCAAAATAGATGAATGCACCTTGAATCTTCTGGTTTGACACTTTTGGGTATTTCCAACAAGGCATCTACACATATGGAGAACAAATCATGAGGTGATTCTCCTTTGTGTCTTTTCATTTCACCCAATGTTTTAACATAAGACATTTGATCAACTTTTCTTTGATTAGATTGTGGACATTCAATTTGGATCCCACTATAATCCTCATATTTTGGTGATGGAGAAATTGGAACAATAGAGCTTTTTCATCTTGACATAAATGTTTACTAATTTTTCCACTAGTTCCACTAGCATGAAGTGTGATGCCAATCAGAGAGGGTTCCAAAACAATCAACATAGATCCATCTGAATTCAACAAGTATTTGAACGTGCGAACCCTAACAAGGGCACTTCATCACACAAAATCTCTTATTCTCTAGTAGGTCTACAGACCTAATTTATTGAACCTATCTAACACTAAACCCTCACAACCAAAAAACACCTTATACTTTCAAATACCCATCAAAGCATACTATAGCATACCTCAAAATTTCCATGGGTCATTTTGAATCAACCCCTTCAAACCTTGCAACAACGTTGTCCTACAAGGCCAATTGGGAAAATTTTACAAAGGGACTCTATTATAAACTCTTCCTCAAGCCCAAAACTTGATGAGGAAGCATTAACCAGTTAAAAAACCACCAATTTCACAACTTGTTTAGATAGATACACTTTCCAAGACCCCTAATCAAGAAACCCTCATTTTCACAATTTACATGGGATTTTAATGAAAAAATATATACTAAACCTTGTCTAACTCAGATACCACTTCCAACACGCTTAATTGTGCTTGCACATGCTTAAAAAATCATTCACCAACCTTTTCCATCACTATTTAATCAAACCCTAGTTCAATACCTCCATTTTCAATCAAAATCTACACAATTTCATTTAGGACAACAACACAAAATTCCTTTAAACATCTTCCATGCTCCAATGAACCATGCACATACCTAAAAAATTCCCTAGTGAGCCATTCCACCCGTCCACATAAGAAAATAGTCTGGAATGGGGTATGACAGCCGTATCATGATGGGCCAAAAAGTGGCATAATGGATTTTCTTAAGGGCATGTAACTCCCTTAATACCCAAAATTGATGAAATGCAAACCATTTTTAGAGGATATTCTCAAATTTCCACCAACATAAATTATGCTTTACTTTGGATTTAATAAATAATCATTTTATTTTCTATTTGAATTACAATAAAGTCATTGATAGGTCGATTGAAAAACATTTATAGCTTTCAAACGATATCACTTTTTTGAATCCAAAACATGTATTCTATGCTTTGCATGGATTAAAAAAATACAAATGAATTTCATGAAGTTTTGACCAAGTTAAGGTGGTCAGACATACAAGTTTTTTATTTTTTTATTGTTGCAATAAAAAAATCATAATTAATTATTTACCTCGAAAAAAATTACAAAAAATATGATCACATATAAACATGAGTCCTCTACTATATCTAAAATCTTATAAAAATATTATCATTTTGGGTGATCTCCAATTTGATAATTTCTACAAACTATTTTTGCTAAATCACATATTTTAGAAAATATAATGATTTAAGCCTTAAAAGTTCTATTTAAAGCATTCCAACTGAAGAGGGTTTGATCAAACTACCTTAATCAAACCCCCTTGATAGAACCCCGCTAGTTTTAAACCATTCCTATTGAGTTCCTTTACACCTATAAAAATGCTAATAAAAAATCACTTTTGATTTACCTTTGGGGGAATCAAATGAATTCATTTAAAATTTATTTTTTGTAAGTATGTAGTCCATTATAAGCTTCCCAAAAGGTATAATTTTTAAAATTTAATTTTATATTATATTTATTTTTATTTCTCGGAATGTAGGTTTTTCACCAAAATTAAGCTCGCTCACACGGGAAAATAGAAAATTATTAAAAGAATTAAAATATTAGTACCTGTATATTTTAATTTTCACTCAACCTAATACCATTGTATTGTCAATATTAGAAGCCTCTTCCTTAACAAGACTTACTTCCCCTTAACTTCTATAACTATTATAGGACACAACACTATCCCAACAAAATCATCTCCCAACCCATATTGCTTCTTGAACAACAATTCATCCTTGACCTTCTCTAGGTCAGTCCTTGACATCTTCTTCTCATTATTTTTCCTTTCTAACTATGCCTCACCCTTCAATATCTCTATCCTAACATTTGCAACTTTTTTCATGGTTGCAAATTGTACATTATTGACTTCTTCAATCTTTACATACTCTTTTCTACCCATCATAATCAATTGAGTTTCCTCGCCTTTCTCCTTCACATCCAAAACCAATGGAGTCAAAGTAAACATCCCATCCTTCTCAATATAATAGGTGTTTTTTCTTCCATCATACATGGCATGTCTATCATATTGCCATGGTCTCCCAACCAATAGATGACAAAACTCATGGGTAGAACATCACAAAGTACCTCATCTCTATACCCTCCAATCTGAAACTCATCTAAGTCTGCTCATCTAGAAGTGACTGCTCATCAAACCATGACAATAGGATATTAATGAGGAACTTTCACCAAATTTGACTTATCTACCATTTCACTTGATACCATATTATCAGTGGATGAATCTATCACTACCATGCATAATTTACCTTTTCTCTTACATGTGCTAAATAGAGAAGTATTGGTACCTTCAGGCCTTCAAGAGTTGTCTTCTTAGCATCAAATATTCTCCAACTTATGGTGCAGCAACATGACATGGACAATTGACACTATCATCTTCATCTTCTTGCACAATTTGGACTCTCTTTTCACCTCTTCTTTCACCCCCACTTGAAGTAGCACCAAAATTTTTAGGGAACTTGTAGGATGGGTGACCAAACTCATTACAATTGTAAAACCTTCTTGAAAAAACATTAGAACCTATCCATTGATCTGTATATCTACCCCTAAAGCTTGTTCTTCCACCTCTCCATCAACCTCTAGAGTTAGCCACTTGTTCTTTACCTTTGCAAACATCTTCTTGGTCTTGATTGGACTGTCTTGGAGTAGAAAAAGTTTCTCTGCCTCTAGAAGTACTGCCTTTACCTCTTGCTATCTTTTCTTGTCTTCTTTTCACTTTTTCTTCTTCCCTTATAGCCATTTGAAAACATTCTTCAACTATTTTTAGTGTCGTCAAACTTATTTCATCCTAAATATTATACCTCAGACCATTAAGATATCTTACTACTTTTTCTCCCTCATCTTCCTCATGCTTTGTCCTTATGCTTAATCTATAGAATTCCTCGGTATATGCTTGCACATCTAAGTCATTTTTTCTTAAGATTTTAGAGTTTTTTAAGCAATTGAACATTGTAATCACTAGGAAGGAACTTACCTCTGAGTTTTGTCTTCATTCTCTCCTAAGAAGTAATCTTGGTCTTCCCCTTTTTATTCCTTTCATCTTGCACAAAGTTCCACCATAGAAAAGCATGTCCTTTCAACTTGGTCTTATCTTTCTTCACCTTGTGATATTCATCTACTTCTTCACTCTCAAAGTAATTTTCCATGGTTCCTATCCAGTCCAAAATCTCTTCACCATCTAGTTTATCTCCATACATAGGAAAATATAATTTTCTATGTCCATCACCTTTCATAGCCTTAAAAAGCTTTACAATCCTTACATCCTCTAGATCCAACTCTTCCTCTTCACTAGAAGTTTATTCCTCTTCAGAATCACTTTCATCCATGGTGACCCCAACTTTAGAATTCAACATAGAAATCTCCTTCTTCAAGGCTTCTACTTCTCTAGCTTGGTTATCAATCTTTCTAACAATTGTGCTTCTTTTAGGAGACATCTTGACTCCTCAAATTTTTCCTTTCTCTTTGCTCAAACTTTCAACCTTCTCCCTCAAGAGACCTACTTCCTTTGCTCTGATACCAATTGATGCCAATCAAGGATGGTTCAATAACAATCAACCCAGATCCAACTGAATTCAACAAGTATTTGAAACTCAAAACCCTAACAAGGGCACTTCATCACACAAAATCTCTTCTTCTCTAGTAGGTCTACAAACATAAGTTATTGAAATTTTCTCACACTAAACCATCACAACCAACAAACACCTTATGCTTTCAGACACCCATCAAAGCATACTATAATCAACCCCTTCAAAACCTTCCAACAATGTTGTTCTACAAGGCCAATTAGGCCACTTTTACAAAGGGACTATATTATAAACTCTTCCTCAAGACCAAAAATTGATGGTGCATCATTAATTAGTTAACAAAACCACCAATTTCACTTATTTATAGAGATACGCTTTCCAAGATCCCTAATCAAGAAACCCTTATTTTTGGCAATTTACATGGGGTTTTAATGAAAAACTATATACCAGACCTTCTCTAACCCTGCCACCACTTCCAAAACCCTTAATTGTGCCTGAACATGCTTAAAAGTTCATTCACCAACCTCTGTCATAACTATTTCAACAAACCCTGTTCAATACCTCCATTTTCAATCAAAATTTGCACAAATTCATTCAGGACAACAACATAGAATGCCTTTAAACATCTTCCATGTTTGAATGAACCATGAACATACCTAAAACATGCCCTATTGATCATTCCACTAAGCTACAAAAGAAAACAACAGGTGGAATGGCTTAAAATGTCATTTATTCACTCAAAACCCTTAAAACAAGGTATCAAATAGATCCTTTGTAATTTTCCCTAAAATACACAAAAACAAATGAAATCAATCCAAACCAAGTCTAAAATTTGTTAGGCCTGCTTCCCACAAGAATCAGGCCATAAGAATCAAGATCACCCTGTCGAAACCATACAGATCAGGAAAGCATCAATTTTTTTGGTAAAATACATAAATTTGCAAGGAAACAAGTTTTTATTGATTTTCTTCCAAATCATCCAACCTCTTCCTCAAAATATTTAAGGTATTTTAAACAAAAATACATCAAACTCAACTATCCCAACCAACCTCAACCACCAAAACCCAAGTTTCAAAAATCTAACCATTGGTATACACTTTTGCACTTTTTTTCCCGAGATGACAACTCTTTGCAAATATGTCAAAATGTAACAATATGAACTTAAGGACCTCAAAACATGAAAAAATGACCTTATTCTATGCCTCTAGACTCAAATCACACCTAAAAATTTACCTTAACTGTCACTTTCGCTATGTTGCATTCTTGTCAATTTTTACAATTTTCACATTTATACATCAAATTTGACAGTAGTGCACATTTACAAAGATGACCCCCCTAATACATGATAAAATGGTCAACTTAGACCTTATTTCTTAAAAAAAGACTTCAAAACACTAAAAAAACCCACCATGGAATAGCCTCCAAGTTCAATTGAAATGGATTGGTGCTCCTATAGCAAAGTGTACTAGGACAATCAAATTGGTGCTTGAGTATCCTTTCATCATAGAATATTTCAAGTTGTTCTCAATATCATAGAAATTTGATATTCTTGGTGCAATTTTGTGGGCTCTTTGTCTCTTAATAGGTAACTCATTTTTTATCAAATGCACCTAAGTACACAACCAAACATTCTACCTCATTTGGTCTTATACTTTTAGGGTTTCTCATATAATCTTTAAAAATATGTGATTAAAAGAGGGGACTAACTCATCCTCTTTCATCAATCTTGAACTCATAATGATTGGGTCAATCATTTCACCAAATTGATCCATGAACACTACTTTAAACCATCCCATGAATCAGAACAAGCTAGTAGATAAGAGAACCTCTATTGTATCTCCTTTTAAGGACTGAACAAAAAATTTCATGACAACATCCTCAAAATCCAATTCATAATCTCCAATCAGTCAACAAATTCATGAAGTGCTTGATCATTTATTGAGATACCATTGAATTTTCGTATCTTATCCTAATCTTAGGTGGTAGTTGGGTAACCACAAATATTGCTAAAGTCTATAGCTTTGTACCTTTTGGTAATGAAAGGACATGAAAAAGGTTTCCCATCAAACATTGTTGTATTTAGTTCCATACCAGGATGCATAGATTGACAATGCACTTTCTCACACCCTTACAAACCTTATTAGATCTACCATATAATTGCAAAAGGAAATTGAAATTCCTTTTGAAATTATGACCTTAAGCCTTTACAATGCAAATTCTATCTATTTTGCTTAATATCTTAAAATATAACATTCTTCTCCATGATAATATATAAATTTCAAGTTACACTTTAGAAACATGTAAAATTACCACAAAAATTTCCTCACTTAGTGCTATTTCACCTAATTGGGACTCATTAACATTCTACATCCTGAAAAATTCTCACAAATTGTCTCCAAATTCAATAATATTTTCTTTAGATTTATGAGAATACCTGGGAGTTGACAACAACTATTAATCTTTCTTCCTTGACTACAAATTTGCAAATCTAGAACATTTTTGTATTCTTTATTAGGTTCTTTAGACAGAGTCACCACCTCTCTTCAGAGGATTCAACTTCAAACAATATGAAATCCTTTCAAAAGTAAAACTCACTCTAGGTCTTCTCCATCAATGGAGTCACACTCATATTCTTTGAAATATGTAGCAATGAAAACACTTCCAAGTCTAGGAGCTTCTCAACATCTGGACCAAAGTTTAGATTCACCAAATATTTGACACTGAGATACAACAGTCTACAACTAGAGAATGAAAATTATCCACATTAGAGTTGCCATTCTATTGGTATTTTTTCTAGTAGAACCTTGAAATTCTTTAAAGGGTAGCCAACCCTTATGGTTAAGAATCTTCAAGGTTAATGGCCAACACAATGAGTAAAGGATCCTGAGGTCTTTACTCCTACACTTTAGGCTTTGTGGGATCTAAGAGGGGGTTCCTTATTGTGTTAAAGTGAGGTATGTCTAGTTGAGAACACATTTATACACAGATTGCTTCCTATTAATTGAAAATAAAAGTAATTCACTGAAGATTTGGCAAAACTTTGAGTAAATGATTATCTATTTGCTAGGAATCAGGGATATTTCAAGCTCATACTTCATAATTGAAATATTTTTAAATGAATTTTTTTCACATTTAAAATCCATAACAAGATATTCCAATGGCTCATTTACTTGGAAGATTTATTTAACAAATAGACCAGTGCTTCGTCAAGTGGGATAAAGGAGTCAAATATGCAAGAACCAGTATTATATAAGCTATTTAATTCAGAAATTGGTGGACTATTTCCACAGTGCTTTGTAGTATAAAAACTCACAATTTTTGTGTGATTAGTGCTATTTACCTATCCTAAACGACGCAAAACATAATGCAAAAGAAGGAAAGAACACTTAAACACCTCAAGATTGGGCTACATTAAACTCAAACAAAATAAAGATAAGAAAAGAAAATTTATACCTTGTATGAGTTGCTCCTTTCTTGGCCCTTTGATAGTTGATAGATGTGTGATCCTTGATGACAAGAGTACAAAAAATGGATGCAAAATGATCTAGATTTGATGGGGATTCAAATGAGAGATGTGGTTATTTTGATGCATGAACAAAATAGATGCAAGAGCTTGAGGATTCAACAATGGTGGATGAGAGTATGAAAGTATGAGAGTTTAAGTTGCTAAAGAGCTTGAAGACTTGAATGTGTTATGAGAAAATGAAGCCAAAAATCCTCTATTTTAGGGGAAAGGTCTCTAGGGATTTGAACAGTCAAGATTTTTCCAATATGGGCAAGATGAAGGGTTGTGGTGAGTTGAACACTCACAAGCCCTCACATCTTTCCATTTGGAAGATGAGTTGTCAAGAGGACATGCGATGTGGAGAATGACATGTGAGGTGGAGGATGACATGTGAGGTGGAGGTACTTGCAAATACCTTGGGATGAGAGTGATGGTGACAAGTGAGGAGTCATGGGGATGAGAGAAGTTGTTGGGGGAATAAATGTGAATTTTAAATTCACATGATTGGGAGTACCTTGGGGATAGTGTTCTAAAAAAGGTTAGTACTTGTCCTCATGTGAGTGATGTGACAAGTGAGGAGTTCTAGTGTCACAACTTGCATAAGAAGAGATCTTGGAGGGATGGAAGATAGGCTGGATGGGAAGATAAATGAGGTAAATGGAGGACATGATGGGTGGATGAGGGAGGGAGATGGATGTGGAAAGGAATAAAATAGTGTATGGATGAAGGGGGTGTATACCAAGAGGTGTCTAAAGCATGTGTACATGTTTTCCCCTATCAATATCAAGATCACAAGGAGGATGGAGGGGTTGGGATAAAGGGGACATGACAAGCAGGATGTGTAAGATAGGTGGGATGGAGGAGATGGGTAAAGCAGATGTAGAGCAGAAATATGTGTGCATAACAGGAAGCATAGTGAATGGAGGCGATGTATATCAAGAAGCTGGCCCCAAGTGTGGAATTAAAGTGGATAGGGGATTTATGCATGATTCCTATTTGGTAGGTTTTCATCATGGTATTTATCCAAGGCACTTGTTTGCCAAGTTTTCACCATTGGAAAAAAATTTCTCTTTTCTTTTTTTTCTATTTAAATTTTTTTGATGAGACTTTTGGACTTTTTTTTTTTTTGGATATTTTTGGATTTTTTTTTTTTTTATTGTCTTTGGATTCTTTGATTATAAGCATTTTGACTTAGGGATGTCATCATAAGGAGATATGAATGAATCCCAAGTTCCTATACAACCCCCAAGAGGTGTCTAAAGCATGTGTACATGTTTTCCCCTATCAATATCAAGATCACAAGGAGGGATGGAGGTTGGGATAAAGGGGATATGACAAGCAGATGTGTAAGACAGGTGGGATGGAGGAGATGGGTAAAGCAGATGTAGAGCAGAAATATGTGTGCATAACAGGAAGCATAGTGAATGGAGGCGATGTATATCAAGAAGCTGGCCCCAAGTGTGGAATTAAAGTGGATAGGGGATTTATGCATGATTCCTATTTGGTAGGTTTTCATCATGGTAGTTATCCAAGGCACTTGTTTGCCAAGTTTTCACCATTGGAAAAAAATTTCTCTTTTCTTTTTATTTCTTTAATTTTTTTGACTTTTTTGACTTTTTGTGACTTTTTTGGATTCTTTGGATTTTTGGATAGAATGTGGATGGAGATGGATAACGATAGGGATGTGGATAAGAGAATTTAGAAGGCATGTGATAAGGAGATGGATGAATGAATCAAGCATCAAGTTCCATACAAGGTATTAAGAGCCCATGTGTGTAATGACTATTGGATGTTGGTACAACCTCATTAGGATAAATGGATTATGCAAGAGAATGGATTAAAGGGATTTGATGGGGGAGATATGTGGGATAATGGATGGGATGTTGGAAGGTGTATGGATGGAATGATGGGGTAATTTTTTCAGGACCAACATTGGCACATATGGTGGTGGATGTGAAAGGATATGAAGATTAATGGATGGAGACTAATGTGGGGATAATGGAGGGGCTGGGATAGTGAATTTTGGGTCATAAGGACCCAAAATAGATTTAGGAGATAGAGGATGTGTATGATTAGCTTTTGGATTAGCAACTTTGGATGTTGCTACATATTTTTCATTAGAAGGCATTGCATATTTTTTCTTTGGGATCCACATGGTTTTTATCTTTGCTTTGGCGGGCCTTTGTGGCCTATGGATTTGATTTGGATGTTGGATTCAATTCTGGATTATGTTTTTGTTTTTTTCAACATGTCTTTTTAAGGAGACATGAGGGGATTTAGATGCATGTGGATGTTTAGATTTATGCATTTTTACTTTGGCATCCAAAGTGCTTTTAATAGTAATAGGATGGGTGTGAGGAGATGGAGGATGTGGAGTGATGGAGGTTGGATTCTAGGGATGATATGTGCATGGAGGATGTGTATGTACATTCCTTTGTTGATCCTAATTAGGGAATATGAGAGGAGGATGTTTACGATGGATGACATGGATAGGTGATGGAGGGACAAAATCATGAATAGGACGAGATGGGGGAGGTGATGGTGAGGGATAAAGCCCCAAAATGGACTTAGTAGCTAGAGGATGTGTGATGGTGGATGGAGGGACATAAGGAACCAAAATGGATTTGGAAGATGAAGGAGGAATATGGATGGTTGTTTTGAGGTGATACAATGGAGGGGGGATGGTAGCAAATGGTTTGGTGGAGTGATGGAAATAGCCTATAATTCTTGTGGAAGAGGCTCATTGAGAACGTAAATAGGTTGCACCAACATTTTTGGATTGTGAGTCTTGGGAGATATATCCAAGACCTTGTGTATGTGGATTTTCTTTGACATGAATGGGCTCTAAAATAACTTGCTCATGAAGGCCTAAACCTTTTCCTTGATAGTTCATTCTTTTGAGCATTCGATCTATAGTAGGATTCTTATTATTTTGGAAGAATGATGCGAGCCCATTATTAGGTGGAGGATAGGTAGTGTATATGCTCGGTTCCTTGTTTGAAAGGAAACCACCACGGATGGATGTGAGAGTATTGAGGGAATAAAAAAGTGGTGTGGGGATAGTGGGGTTAGATGATGATGGGGAAACAACATCTTGCTTAGGAGGAGTGAGTGGTAAGGTATCAGGAGAGGGATTAGGTGATATGATAGGATCTAAATTTGTGGCAGTAGGTGATAAGGGCTCCTAAGATGGAGTGGTTAGATCTTGAGTGACAATGGGATCATGGGCTAAAGTGGATGAAGGACTATGATATTGAGGTGAACCAAATGGCAGGACAAGATCTTGAAGTGGAGAGGGGAATATGTTGGTATTCTTTGGATCAACCTCTTGGCATGACTCCTATTGTGTAGGTGGCATGATGATGGAGTGTTGGAGGGATCCTCAAGTGGGGGAGATGGGAGGATGGAAGATTCATGAAGTTCATGAGAATGGAATTTTCTAATACTAGGAGTGGGAGGAGTGGATTGGATTTGGGTGTCATCGATGGATTGGGTGGATATAGGAGTAGAAGATGGTGATTGGGTTTAGTTATCTTTGATGGGTTCGGTGGATCTCAAAGTAGGAGATGGGGGTTGAATGGATTCGGTGGGTTTCACGGTTTCAATAGTTTGAGTAGTGCTAGGAGTGGTAACAACAATGATAGGTATGGGATGGAAAAGGGTCTCATCACTAGTGACCATGGATGATGGATTGGGATGGCATGGTTCCATGACTTCAAGGTGTGGAGTTGGGGATGTCTTCTTTGTCATAAGTCCTTAGAGAAATTTTGGAGTGAGAATCGTGCATATTCTAGGCTTAGCTGGGGTGGTGGGAATAGATGAAGGATTAGGGATTGGTGGAGGACTAGGATTATGGATTGGTGGAATAGGATTGGATTGAGGAATGAGATTAGATGAAGGAATAAGAGTAGATGGAGGATTAGGATTGGAGGAGGGATTGGGATTAGATGGAGGGTTAAGGTAATAATATTGTGATATCAGACTAGAATAGAAAGACATGGATAGTGGGTTGATGTTGGAGGAAGTAGATGAGGAATTAAGATAGGAATATTGGGATGGTGGGTTAAGATGGGAAGAGTGGGATGGTGAATTAGGATAGGAGGAGATGGATAGTGGATTGGGACAAGAGGATGCAGGTGGTGGATTAAGATAAGAAGATGCACATGGTGGATTGCAGTAGAGGTATTGGGATAATTGATTAGGATAGAAATATTGGGATGTCTGATTATGATAGGTTGACGTAGATGGTGTATTAGTATAGGAAGATGTGGATGTTGGATTAGGATAGGTTGACATGGATGCAGGATTAAGATAAGAAGGTGTGAATGTTGGATTAGGATGGGAAAACGGGTAAGGAGGATTAGGATAGGGGGACATGGATGGGGGATTGTAATAGGAGTACTGGGATGGTAGATTAGGATGAGAAGATTGGGATGGTAGATTGGGATAAGAGGATGTGGGTGTTGGATAAGAGAAAGATGTAGATGAAGGATATGATGAATATGTGGATGGGGAAAATAATGGACATCCCTTGTCAGAGGTAGCATAAGGAGCGTTATTAGGCGTGGGTGAAGACATAGCAGGATAGCTTGGAGGGGTGATTGGATTTTGGAAAGTGGTTGGGGAAATCTTATTAGAAATGATAGCATCAAGGGGATCTGTCATATACCTCTTGGTCAACAAGACTTGTTATCATCATCAACGTAATTAGGGTTCCCCTTAACTACTATTTTTGGTTGCATTGGTGAAGGATAAGGACTCATGAAGTTAGATTAGATGGATATGGATTGAAGGTATGTGTATAGATGGTTAGAAGGAAAGAAAAGATGATGAAAAGATAAATAGAATGGATTTGAAGAAGATGGAGGAATGGATCCTAAGATTTATTTCGATATTAGGAGATCTTGGATGGCAATGGACTAGAGCTCAAATAGTGTCAAGCTCAAATTGGGATTGGATTAATGCTTAGATTAGGATGATTGGAGGATGTGATGGGATTGATTCTAGACCAAGTTCAAGGGTTTTAACTGGAGGACGTAAGGTGTCGACAATCAGATTTTTTCAGATATGGTAGTTTTAAAAAATTGTCAAATTTTTCCATTTTTGGTAACTGCATAGGCATATCTTTGAGATTCCATTTTTTTCCCAAAAACTTCCTAAAAATAAGGTAGGATGAATTTCCAACTAACATCCTACATCTGAGACATGCATTCTGAGTTATTAGCAAAAATGATTTTTCAAAAACTAGAAAAAAACACTAAATTGCAATTTTGAGGTTTAAGAGGAAAGTTTGAAGCCCCAAAAATGTGTTGAAACTGGGGCCAACCAATTGAGTGTTGGTTGGGAATTCACATGCCACCTCACAAAGCAACCACCCATAAAATTTCAGCCCAAATGGACACCCTAGTCAAAAGCTATGGCCTCCAGAAGTTTCTGCATAAAAATTAAAATCCCTAAAACGAAGTCTAGGTGATTGGGATTGATGAATTGATGATGGATATGGACTCTAATTATTTTATGAGATGAACCTATGTGATTTGGTCAATGAAACATTGACCTTTGCATAATATAGATGGATCAAAATGCAAATTACGGATGAATGAAAGATGCAAATGACTAGATGAAGGTCAGGGTCTCCTATCTATGGGTCAGGTTTTCCTATCTACTTGGCAAGTTTTCCTATTTGCTAGGTAGGCTCACCTATCTACTGTGCAAGTTTTCCTATCCACTTGTAAAGGTTGCCTATATGCTGCGTAGGTTTTCCTATCTGTTGGGTAGGTTCATCTATCCACTGGGAAAGGTTGTCTATCTGCTGGGTAGGTTCGCCTATGTACTGGTCAAGGTCAAGGTCGCCTATTTGGAGGGTAGGTTCACCTATCTGCTAGGAAGGGTTTCCTATCTATGGGGCAAGGTCACCTAAGTCAAGGTCAAGATCATGGTTGCCCAAGTCAAGGTCAAGGTCACCCAAGTTAACTTTCACATGTGCCTAAACTAGAAAAGGGGTGAAATGGATTGTCGAAATGGGTTAACGGTCTATCAGAATAGGGAAATGATGTATTTGAACAAGAAAATAGATGCTTAGAATGAGGGGAAGAATGATCAAATTGAGGATATGAATGCTTAGAATGGGGAAAAGATGCTCAAAATGAGGAGACGAATGCTCAGAATGGGGAAACGAATGCTTGGAACGAGGGGATGGATGCTCAGAATGAGGGAATGGATGCTCAAAATGGTTGAAAGAAAGGTAAAAATTGGCTATTTGGGGGCCAGGTTCACAAAAGTTGGGGTAGGTTCACCCAAGTTGAGGTCAATGTCACATATTCAATGAAAGTCAAGTGGAAAATGAATGCTCGGATCAAGTGAACAGGTGCTCAAAACAAGGAGATGGATGCTCAGATCGAGGAGACAAATGCTTGGAATGGGGAAACAAATGCTCAAAATGGGAAAATGGGTACTCAGAACGAGTAAAAAAGTGTTTAGAACGGGCAAACGAGTGCTCAAAATGACTGAATGAAAGGTGAATTTGGTTGTTTGTGGGGAAGGTTCACCCAACTTGGGGCAGGTTCACCCAACTTGGGGTAGGTTCGCCCAACTTGGGGTAGGTTCACACAACTTAAGGTCAAGTTCACCCAAGTTAAGGTCAGGTTTGTCCAGGTTAAGGTTAGGTTTGCCTAACTTGGTGAAATAGGTTGAGAAATGATTGAGTCAGAGGGTAGGGTCGCCTATGTTCAGGGTAGGTTCACCCCTATTCAAGGTAGGTTCACCCCTGTTCAATAGGCTTAGACTTGACTTGGATGAAAATGACTATGGAAAAGGACCAAAAACACTGCAAACAACAAGTAGAAAGTAAGATTGACTTGACCAAAGAGAAATGCACTAGTTTAACACAAAAAATATAATTCAAATAGCACAATCCTAAGATTAGTGGAAAGGGTATCATCAACACGGTCTTCTAACTAGGTTGAACAAGGAAACTAGAGAGTCCTTGATATGCGCTCAGTACATGAGGCACAGCCGTGAACACCAGTCCGTCACAAGAGTGAGTAGGGAACCCCAGCGAGGTACTGAAGGCTCTAACCAACTCTTCATGTCTTATCTAGGTATCACCCTAGCTTTGATGCTCTGGTAGACATGAGGTGATTGGATTGGGGTATAGCTTTGACTCTCCCCCCTTTATATACCTCGTCGGTACACGTGGTTGGGATTGTCCCTTGGGGTGATGAAATCCCCAAGCAGGTTCTACTAAAAAGAGAACACTAACCATTTTTGGCTACTCCCTAGGCTCACACAAAATGTAAGGGGAAAATTTGAATGATGCAGTGCCCCCTTGGGTGACACAAAGGAATTTCAAACACAAAAAACAATATGTTGACTCCCCTTAATTAGATCTATGTGCCTAGATTAATAAGAAAAAACGATAAAAAAATAATGTTGAGACCAATTATTCTAAAAGAAAAGTGTTAGTAGTTTTAATCTCCATTCTTCGACAAGCATGAAACAAGTTGAATGAATGTTAGGAAAAAGGTAGGCACACTCACCAATAGATGACATTATGTGGTTAGTACCTCAAAATGATAGGAAATAAAAGCTGGAAAAAATGTTTAAACCATTATTTTACCTCTATCTGGGCAGGGTCACCCCTTTCTTGGGTAGGTTCACTGTTTTGTAGGGTAGGTTTTTCCCTCTATAGGGTAGATTCTCCCATACCTAGGGCAAGTTCACCCAACTGGAAAACTAAAGTCAAATGTTATCTATTTCACAGATGGGCGATTCTGCAAGGAAAAATTGCCCCTATTGAGTGAAGGTTTTCCAAAGTTGGGGAAGGTTTTCCCAACTTAGGACAGGTTCACCCCTTCAAGGTCATGTTCACCCAACTATGGGTGGGCTCACCTCTATTAGCTCCGGATTCACCTCTCCGCAACCTGAACATACAAAACTTCAAACAACATAAAACATAAAAGAAAGGGACCTGTTTGTGGGTCCCATCAGGTGTGTTAGAAATATGATTAGTGTTATTTACCTATTCTAAATGATGCAAAATAGAATGCAAAAGAATGAAAAAACACTTAAACACCTCAAGATTGGGCTATGTTAAACTCAAAAAAATAAAGATAAGACAAGAAAATTTATACCTTGTATGAGTTGCTCCTTGGTTGGCCCTTTGATAATTGATAAATGTGTTCTCTTGATGGAAAGAGTGCTAAAAATGGATGCAAAACGATCAAGATGTGATGGGGATTCAAATGAGAGATGTGGGTATTTTGATGGATGAACAAAATGGATGAAAGAGATTGAGGATTCAATAATGGTGGATGAAGTATGAGAGCATGAGAGTTGAAGTTGTTGAAGAGCTTGAAGACTTGACTGTGTTATGAGAAAATGAAGCCAAAAATCCTCTATTTAAAGGGAAATTCCTCTAGGGATTTGAACGGTCAAGATTTTTCCAACATGGGCAAGATGAAGGGCTCTAGTGAGTTGAGGACTCGCAAGCCCTCACATCTTTCCACGTTGAACATGAGATGTCAAGAGGACATGTGATGTGGAGGACATGTGAGGTGGAGGTACTTGCAAATACCTTGGGATGAGAGTGATGGTGACAAGTGAGGAGTCATGGGGATGAGAGAAGTTGTTGGAGGAATAAATGTGAAATTTAAATTCACATGATTGGGAGTACCTTGGGGATAAAACAAGGTTCTCAAAAAGGTAAGTACTTGTCCTCATGTGAGTGATGTGACAAGTGAGGAGTTCTAGAACTCGTAAAAACTTGCATGGGGAAGAGGAGAGTCTTGGAGGAATAAATGTGAATTTTTAATTCACATGGGCAAGAGGGTCTAGGCTAAATGTGGAAATTGTGAAGGTTGACCAAAAAGCTATGCTAAATGTAGCAAGGGGATTAGATTAAGGTTGTGCAAATAGGTGATTAAGAAGATTAATAAGGGATTAGAGGAAAGTTGGAAGATTTGGAGGATGTGACATTAATCTTGATTAAGGGTATGCACACCCTAATTGAGGATTAGTTAGAATAATCTAGATTAGAAGAGGATTATGGAGGATGTGACATATGAGGAATTAAAGAAATGTCTTATTTATTTAATTCTTTGAGGAAAAAGTGGGATAAAGGGTAAGGTATTTAATTATTTAACTAGATACCTTAGGGATTTATGGGACTTTATGGGTATTAATAAATAATACTAATATTACTTAATTAATGCAAGTAATAGGATATTTAGAAAAAAAGGGATAAAATTGGACAAATGTAAGTGTCTATAGTTTGAAACACAACTTCTTACCAAATCCTATACAATTCCTTAAAAATATATTACCCTCTTCAAGCATTTAATCAACTCCTTGAGTTAAAGCAAAAACAGAGTCATACTTTCAATCGAACAACTGGAGATAAATGAGAACACCATTGATATTTTCATTTATAACTTGTGAAAAAGATGCATAGGAGAGTATTTGTTTTAGAACTAATATTTTTTTTGATATAGATTTGTAACTTCTATAAAACTAATTTAAGACTATTACATACATGACTCATACCCAAGACAATATATTGTTCTATTCATTCATATTCTCTACAGTATGCTTCTTCGTGAGCTTAACTTCTACCTAGACTATTTTTCAGACTCAAAATTCAAACCCCCTACAATAAGCCCTAAAATCCATTTTATAGATGAAGGGAGCAACAAGCATATGACTCAATTGCAGTTACATTTCATCTGTATTTCAAAACTAATTTCATCTTAATTAGGGCCACTTCTCAGACTGTTATATTTAATCATTTCTTACCATGGGTAAGTAAAAGACAAAAAGGGAACCACGTAATTGGTCGAAAAAGAACCAACTAGCCTTCCAAAAGGTGTCATTATCACACCATCAAAACTAGCACATTTACACCAAAATTGGGGAAGTCGCCATTAGTGCCAATAGTCCAGATTAATGAACTAGCCATGTAAGAGAATTGATTCAGCATAAAATCCCAAAAACCAAGTACTAGTTTAAAGGAGGAAATGAGGTACTACCCCTTCCTTGTCAGCAGCCGAGTAATCACGCCAACCTAGTCCTTTGATTGAGATTGGAGTAGCTTTTATCATTTCTTCATCAGAATCACTAGAGGGCACCAGGGTGTTGGGAATAGGATTCCATTTAATTGCAATCCTAAACATATTTCATGTATTTCCTAATTCATTGGAAACTGTTCCCCAACACTAGGATTAGAAAGAGATTAAATTTGAATGAAATAAACATGTAAATTGACATTTTTAATCAATTCTAAATGATAGGAACATGTGGGGATGCCCAAGAAGAGCCCCTACAAAATAGGATCACATGGGGTGCCCACACAAAAGGTGGAACCCACCTTGAGTTAAGTTAACTATTTGGAGAAAAGATAACACTCTAGTAATGCATGTAAAGATCCTAGAAGTTAGGAATTGATGTTTACATGCATGAAGTTTAGTTGAGTTAATTCAGTTCAATATCAGTTCAGTTTAGTTTAGTTCAGTTCAGTTATGTTCAGTTATGGTTCAATTATCTTCAGTTGTATGTGTGAGCATGTGATAAAATCTGCAAACACTAAACTTCAAGCATGGGTTAATGACTTACAAATTCATCAAAATACTCCTATGAAATAATGCAAAATGCTTCCTAACATGATAACAAAACAAACTAAACTGAAAGCATGCAAAATACATAATGCACACTTATCTCATAGTGGATTGGTGCTACTTTGATGTGGAAAGTAGCCCTTCCCCAACCCTCGATTAAGCTCCTTGATATGATATGTTGATGATCAAGATGATGGATGGGAAAAATTAGTTCTCCAATGGAGAGTGACTTTGCATGAGTGATTGTGGAGTTGTGGAGGATTAAGGCCTTCTTTTATAGATTTTCTTGATGAGAGATTGGCCAAATGGGGGAATGTGGGACTAAGATTGGAAAAATGAGAGGAAGACACTTGTTAAGTGGTGAGTGGTTGATGCATGTGCATGATTTGGGAAATGTGCCCAAGAGGGGGGAAATTTGAAATTCAAATTTGAGAGTTAGTGCTTAGTGGGGGACAAGAAAATGAGCAATAAATGCAATGTTGGAGGGACAAATCAACTTGTCATATTTTTCAAACTTGAGGGAATATTCCCCATAAATGCCATGTTGAGTGAAAATGAGGGTTTTAATAAATCAATAAATTGATTTATTTGTGCAAGTGGCTAAATCTAGAGAATGCAAGTGGTGAGGATTAGCACTTTAATCATGGTTAGATTAAATTAATGCTTATTATGTTAGTTTGACTTTCATGACTTAAATATTTGATTTATTTAAATAAGAAAAGGATGAAATATGGATTGGATTTAATTAAATAAATGTTTGATTTATTTAATTAAAGGGATGATGATATGATCAAGTTTGATTTATTTGATTTAAGCTAATGGCTTTAGGAGATGAGATTACCTAATGAATGGATGAAGGTGAACTTGATTCACTGATGAATGGACTTAATGTGAAATCTAGTTTAGTTAATGAATGAACCTGATTGAATGCACAATGTTAATTTTGCATGTCTACATTTCCCCCTCTTTGAAGCAATGTACTTGTTGCATTGGTTCAATGAATAAACTTGTCACAATCAAAATCAAAAAAATTCTAATTTTTTGGATGCCCCAGCGGAAAGAAGTACACTGGTATATTGCCCCCTTGAGAGATCGAGCAAAAAGATTCAATTTGAGGGTCGATCTCGTGATAAAGAGGTTCAAAATGGATGGTTATGGATGATGATGCAAATGAGATGATTTCAAGATGCTTAGAATAACAAATATATATTATCCTAAACAACTTAAATGATGATATGATATGAGATGGATGAGATTGATGATGTGATATGTTGTAATTATGCAATGGATGATTTATGAGATGCTTAGACAAATAGATCTATATTATGATGATGATATGAATGCATGATGGATGCATGATGGGTGCATGATGGATGAATTGGTGATGATGATTAACTATTCATGATGTGATGTTAGTGTGGAAAATAAGAAATTAGATGATGACAAGAGGATCTAACAAGTCCATGATCTGACGAGACTTTATTAGAGATGATGATGATGATAGATGATAGATGATGATGATGATTATTCTTATCAAGGATTGGGATTTTAAAAGGGCTACTTACCTTATGTTTGATAACACACATAGACGATGCATCAAGGTATAAAGAACCAGGATGGCATTGTACCTAGTGTGATGGACTTTGACTCGACAAACAGATAGAGCATTCTTGTTCACACTTGACATACATAAACTTTGCTAGGATGCACCTAACAAAGCAAGTATTCACAAGTTATTTTACAAGAATGTCAACAAAATAGACAAAAGATAATGATGTTGCCCCATTCCTATCTCTCTCCCCTCATTTGGATATCATCGAGAGGTCCTTGGAATGAGCGCAATAAGATAAATCACAAGAAAAAGACCAAGTACGCAAATAAGTCAATGTTCTTCATATCTCTAGCCAAAAGGGATTTGTTTTGATAGGATAAGAATCCAAAGTGATATCCAAAATGATGCCCATTGTCGAAATGATATATCCTAGGACATGCATTATATAGGATGATGATGGTTTGATAAGTTGATTGATAGGCTATCGATATGAGGTTGACTGACATGTTTGAAAGTGATCAAGAGTTTGATTTTGTTTTAATGGTTTGTTGCTTCGATTTAGATTTTACGATTGAAGTTTTCTTTTGCCGATTGTTGTGATTGTTTCTATTTGCATTGCCAAAGGATGAAGGTGATGATCAGTTTATTATGGATGATTGATTATTGCAAGTGAAATTCAGATGAGACAGATGGATTTTTTTCAAATATTTGGATGTTTTTGACATTTTTGGAATGTTTTGAGGCTATTTTTGGTATTTTGAAGATTTTACAAATGTTTTGATTTTTGATTTTTTTGAATGTTTTTGGATTTTGATGTCTCAGGGGCTGATCAAAGATGAGCCTTGCCTACATTTAAGCTCAGAGAAGACGTAGTTTGGATTCCAATGTTTTTGATGTTTTCTGACTTTTTGAGTGTTTTTGATTTTTTTTCGATATGTTTTAGATTTTTTTGGATTTTTTTGCACGATTTTGATGATTTGGATATGGATATGTGTGATGATCAATGCTCTATTTAGGATTTTGCTGAAAACCAAGCTAAGGTTGATTGATCAGATCGATGGATTGATGATGATGATGATAGCATTGTTGAAGATGTACAACAATGCAAGGATAGTGTTAACAAACACAAGGATTGGGAAAGATATCCCCAAGATGATGATGGATTGATGATGATCTGATCAAGACTAATGATGATAACATTGTTGAGGATGCACAACAAAAATGTTAAGCAACACAAGGATATCCAGATGATTTCCTGATTGGATTTGATTGATCATGATTGATGGAGCTTGATTTTGGAACAAAATTTGTTCGAATGATTTGATGTGATGTTCGAGGTGTAACTTAGATGCGACTGATATTGATTGTTTGGATTTGATGTTCGATGAAATATGAAGACTGATAAGGAATTTCTTCTCGTCAAAATGTGCCATGGGCTAGTGATTTGGATTTTTGATCACAACTGCTTTGACCAATTTGGTTTCATGTTTGCCAAAGTTCGGATCACCACATGAGTTGGTAGAATATAGATCAAGATTTATTCCCGAAGCAAGATGTAAATATCTACCCCCAATGTCTAGCAATGTATGGAATGCAATGTGTGGATGCTCAGATAGGTGAATGGATGGATGGATATTGCTTATCTTGCGATAAGATAAGGTGTTCAAACAACAAAATGCTTATTTGGATAATGCTTCATGGCTCAGATAATGCTGCATAGGATAGGATCAATGAAAATGACCCATGTCAAGATGTTTACCAAAAGCAAGTGTAAAGTGTGCCCCAAAATTTCATCAAGATCAAGATAACTTGGATGATGGACATAGTGGAAAAAAATGGATTGGATCAATGGTTTACAGATGGATGGATTTATTATGGATAAGATGGATGGAATGCTCGATTTATTACAGATGGGATGAGATGCTTTCAATTGAACTGGCACACGTAGATGCTTGATTCTACACATGACGCTTGTTTACCAGGTTTTCATCATGGTACCTACCCAAAGCGCCGCCCATGCGGTTTTCACTAGAGGACGATTTTTTTCTCTTTACTGTTTACAATCCTTTTTCTAATTTTTTTTTTTTTTGGATTTTTGCATTTTTTATTTTTTTGATTTTTCCAAAATATTTTAAACTCATCTTTGAATCACAAGGTGTTGCTGATGTAGACATACGTCATAATGTGCCATTGATATCTTGCTTGAAGAAGGCTGCTTTGCTAAGATCGTGCACTTGAATACAACTTTTGAGATTCTTGATCTAATTTATTGATACCAGGGGTTGACTTTGTCTTTGTGTGTACATCGTGATAGAGTGGCTTGAGAATCCTTATGATGAAGTGTTGTTGCCAATACATGGTCAATGTGAGAATTGGATATTATGCGTGGAGGCATGAATGGAGTGTGTTTAGGGATCATAAAAGATGGATTGGTTGACAATTTGGAATCTTTGACTCTCAAACTTGGGAAGATGAGCAATGATGGGTGGATATGAAAGTGTGCATGGAATTAGGACCAACTGCTTGATACACTTTTTACGTCACTTGTAAAACATGCTTTTCTTTTGTGAACATCTTTGATGGATACTTTTCCCTTTGATTTTTCCCCATAGCTTCTTTGGTGATGGAGTTTGATAGAGATGATCTTTCTTTGTAGTCTTTGGTATCCATATGTATTTGATTTATCATTATGCTTGTCAGCTTCTTTTCTTTGATAACATTCTTTGTACTCTCATTCAAATATTTCCTTTGATGTTGGTCCCAATTCATGGATGGGGTGATGGGTGGATGAAGATTCATGACATGGATAGTTTGTAGTATTGACATCGATTTCATCATCGAGTTCTTTGCTCCCTATGTTGGCGTTTTCTTGAGGCGAAGTTGCCCCGATATTGTGGAAGTAGTACCTTCATCTTTGATTCTGCTTGTTTTGAAATGTCTTTTTCAGTAAGCATGCTCGACAAATGACCATTGCAGATGATGTTATTTCAATTGGATGCTCTGCTAACTCTGGATTATCTGCTCTTTCGGACTACTTCCTTGAGTGGATAATGTTGGGTATCTTCATATATGATGTCTTCAGCCTAGATTTTGGATATATCTGATACTGATGTTGAAAACTCAATAACTTTCTCTTTTTGTGTTATAATGTTAGGAGTAAAGGAATCCCGTTCTAAATGAAGATCATCTATGTGTCCATCCGTAGAAAGCATCTCATGGGTAGATGGAGGAATATGTGCATTATGTATAGATAGGAGAGTGTCCATTACATCATTGTAGTATCTTGGAGATACAAATTCTTGATCTCAAATGATTTCAGAGTTGCTTTCGACATGCTTTGGATCAAGTTCTTGACATGGTTCTGTTTCAAAGGATGGATTGCTTACAAAGGGTTCTTGGATGTCGTCATTAGACATGGTAAGTGGTTCAATATCCTCAAGTGTCGAGTTCAAGGTTCTTTCAGTATCTATAACCATGAGGTCAAAGGGGTTCAACATGTCTTGGAAAGGACCATTGCTAGACCTTATTAGAAGATTTTGATCATGCTTTGGGATAAAATTTTGAGATATGTCCTCTAACTTATTAGGTGATGTAGAGACATTTTTGATATGATCATTGGTTGATGGATCATGCATTATGTCAATAGGATCAAATAATCCTAACACTCCTTGAAATAGATCACTAAAGAGTGGCTCTTGATGTATGGTGAGTTGATCATTAGATGGGATAGAAACATCCTCAATGTGCTCCTTGATGGATAGGTTTTGAACATTGTTTTCAATAATTGTGATGGGGAGATTTCCAATGTCTTTAACCATAGGGTCAAATGATGTTGACGTTTCTTGAATTGGATCATTGTTGGATATTGTTGGTGGATTTTGATGATGATTGAAAAGTGACTCTTGACATATGTTGATTTGATCATTGGATGAAGTAGACACAACTTCATTGTGATATTTGATGCATAGATCTTAATCATTGCTTTCAGCAATTGTGGTGGGGAGATTGTCAATGCTATCATCAATGGTTGAATGTTCATCATTATTCCCAATAGCTATCATTTTTCGTGTTTGTGATTGTATTTTTTGGGTAGCTTGAGAGGCTTAGGCAACTTGAGAGGCTTGTTGAGCTTGTGTTGCTTGTTGCATGGCTAGATATTGTTGAAATCCCCTTTGAAAAGCAACTTGTAATTCTGCGTTGTATTGGCTTGATGTGGTGGAAGTTGGTGGTGGTGGGGGTGGTGGTGGATTTCGAATCATGTTGGATGTAGTGACAAGTGTTTGAGATACACTTGGAGCGATCATGGTAGTGAGGGGTTGAGATGTGATGGGTGTGAGAGTGGTGGTTGGAATGATTGAAGGGATAGTGATGGTTGGAATAACTGAGGTGATAGTTCCTTGGGAGACCATATTTTGATTTGTTAGGATTGATGCAGTCATTTGATTAGATACCATTTGTTGGTGTGATGTCGATGGTATATCCCAAGGATTTGATGTGATGACTTGATTGGTGCTAGGTAAAGGGGCAAGCCCTAAACCAAGGAATGATGTTGATATGGGTAATGGTGGTGGAGATGTCTCTTGGCACAATGACTCAACTATTTTTGTAAGTGCAACAATTTGATCTTGCCAAATTTGTTCTTGATTTTGATCTTGACTCCCTTGACATAGGTGATTTGGTTTTTGTTCATGTAGATTTGGAGTGTGTACTTGTGTTTGATTTTGGAAAATGTTTTAATTTGGGATGACACTCAAATTTGGCATGATAGGTTGAAATTGACCATTGTTCATGTTTGGAATATTCGTATGATTTGCAAATGTATCCATCCCAAAGTTTTCTAGATTCATGTTTTGAAAACTTGTACTTGGTGCATTCTCATTTGGCTTGTAGGGATTTGATGGGATGATGTTGTTCTTTTGAGGGCTCATGATTTGATTGTTCAGTTGATAGACTTGTAGGTTTGGATTTAGATCTACCATTGGGAAATGTGTTCCAATCTTTGATTTGGGCATACTCACACTTGTTGTACTATTGACATTTGTTAAAGGAAATGATCCCATGTATGGTGTGTATAGATGTGAGTGTTGATAATCAATCGACATTGTAAGGCTTTGAAAGTTTAATTGATTTGGATTACTCATGATGTATGGATCAAGTTTGTATTCCATGTTCTCCTTGTGTTTTGACCTTGTTGCAAAAGTGACCTCTAAGGTTCTTCGGACTAATGACTAGATGAAGGATGAAAGGTGTAAATGATATGAGTGATGAACGTTTAGGGACTTTGTATCAATGCTAGTCTTAGGGTTTGGTTTTGATTGTTTTGATTTGGATAATGAACTTGTAAACCCTAAGATGTTAGATGTTATCTTAGGATGAACTTGTTGAAAGGATTGCTAATTCAATTAAATGTATGAGAAAAGATACATTCCCACACACCTAACTAAACAAATGACTTTGATTTGATTTAAGGATGTACCCAAGTCTAGATAATGATGTTTCCAAAGCTCTAAAGTTGTTTGGTGGGATGAAGATGATAAATGTTTGAGGTGGATGAAGTGTTTGAATTTGCTCCTAAATGATCCTAGGAAGGACTTGTTTACTAGGCCAAGATAGTGAAGAACATGCCTTTCTCTAAAAGTAATTCAAAATCAAAAGACCAATGTTTGCATGAAAACCATATGACCAAAAGATGCCAAACACATGTGTGGGGTCCAATTGATTTAATCTTTAATGGATTCTTTTTTACCAAGAACACACTCTTGGTTAGATTTAGAATCTAGATTTCCAATGTCTCAACTTTCCCCTTATCCTGCAAAGTGTATTATGCGGAAACCAAGGAATTTTGAGGCAAGAGTTACCTAATGTTGACCTTAGTAGGAGAAAATTGAGATGAAATCCAAATGCTTAGATGCCTCTAAGGACACAAATCCCAAGGGAAAGCAATAACATGTGAACTTGTTCAAGGTTATTTTCCTCTCCTAAAGGGTTTGCAATTTTGATGATTCGTTGAATGTTGGTTTTCCAATGTTTTCGATAAACGCACTGTGTTTTCAAACAAGCAATATAACACCCTAGCTCAATTGGTACGTTTTTCTTAGTGGGATTGCCTCATGCCCTTCATAGTAGAAGATATTATTTTACATGCAACCAAGGACAAAATATAAAGGTATGTTAAGAATGAAGTCTTAACCTCTATATTCTAACCAAGATCAGACATGGCAAGTAACTTCTTGGAATCTAAGTTCCAATGCACCACTTTGATAAACTCATTGGATGGACTGGTTAGCAACTACGAACAAGGTTCTTAATGACACAACATCGGGGACATGGCACCTTGCGAGCGTCTAGCAAGCCACTAAAGGCTTTAATCAATCCTATTAGGGGCTCTTATACGTTTTACAGTAGTACCCCGTTCTGAAAGACACTATATGACTAAGGCCTACATACCATGAGGACTTGACAGTTTAGTCTTATCCATTTATATACCGGCCTGAACGAAAAACCGGTTGGAGTCGCCATCGAGTTCTCCTTTCAGATGTGTCTCTTAGGTAGGCCCCTCTAAAGGTGACTCAAAGCAATAAAATGCATTTCAAATGTTTCTCTTGCACCCTAGATCGCACGAAGCGCAAGGGGAGAGGATACGCATTCAAAATGCACCAAAGACAAAAATCACTCAACTCAAACACTCATTTTTTTTAGCCTCAAAGCAATGATGACTTCATTTTAAGCACCAAAATCAAGTGTGAAGTTTGCCTTGTTCAATTTTAAACCAAATTGAAAAGCTAGTAAGTTTCCAATGTTTAGTTTTAGCCCTTTGCAACGAAAAATTGAAGTGTTCTTTTTAGAGTCCCAAGAATAGAAAATTAAAGCGTAAGAAAGAATCTCCAAGAATTAAAAAATGCTTTTGAATTTTAAAGTTTGATGCTCAATTTATTGCCAAGTTCCTTCAAATATTTCTTGTAAGCTCCTTGTGCAACGAAATGCTTCTCGCTTTTCCTTTACACCTTCCTCGTTTTCCTATCAAGAAAGAGAGAAAAACACAGGAATCATGTTATCATTTTAAGCCTTTACTTTAAACCATAGAATGATATTAAATGAAATAGACTTATGGTTCTTTTAACTAATGAATGAAGAATTCATAAGAATCCTAATTTCCACCAATTTTTAAAGCCAATACTAGCCAAGAACAATCACTTTGTTAACAAAGATCAATGTCTCCCTTGATGCAAAAATCAAAAATTTTAATGCAAATATAGTATTAAATCTGCTTTTGAAAAGGAGTACAAGAAATAACATTCTTCATTGTAAGACTTAAAGATTCTCCAAAAATAAAAAAATTCAAACATCACATCAAACGTGAAGGTCAACATATTAATGTAGCTTTGAGGGAATCCATTTGAAAAGGTCTAACTTTCAAGCAAATGCATTTAGCAAGTATAAAAGATGTGCCTGAAAGTCAAACAAAATTTGTTGCACCGCTCCTTCTCCTCTTAAATGTGCTGCATCTGCCCTCCTGTCTTGATCTTTGCACAAAACGATGTAGAAAAGACCTTTGTTGATCTGCACACCATTTATTTCTCCATTTGATTATAAGCAATAATATTATACAACAATAACCCAAAATATTCATTCAATGCAAATGGCAGGTGTGAAGCCAGCGATCACCAAAGAAAACACAACCCTCTGAACATGAATAGCCGCTTTTGACAAGAGTTTTCAAATCAAATGTTATCAATGGAATGCAATGATTGCACAGTTAGTGTAAAGCAGATTTCTTTTCAAACTACCTAAGAAATTGAATGTGTTTGTTAGCTGTAATGACAAATTCTGCAGTTAGTCAGAGTGTCATAAATATTGATCCTTTGACTAGTGTCCTCTCCTTGATCTACTCTGATTTCCTGATACAATTTTCTCTTGTAAGACCAATCTCCCTCGAGCCCATAACACACCACTATTCTTTAGTAGCACATGCAGATCACATGTGAACCTAGCACACAGATCAAGGAAAAACTTGGTGTTGTAGAGGAGACGAGATAGGATCAAGAGACATTGAGAGACATGTGAGAAAATGGTGAAGCATACAAAGCGTGCAAGTTAGTTGAGATGAAGACACATGAACTGTTTGGAAAAATGGCTTCAAACAAAGAAAGCGAGCGACAAATTTAACCTTTTAAAGAACAGTGGTCTCATGAAATGCAATAATGGCGTGATATGCACAAAATGGATTTGAAGAAGGCATTGGAAAATCTTGAGCTAATGCAACTCACATGGTGTAAAGGATGCACCCCTCACTGGACATCACAGTTAGTTCGGATATGCTCAACATGAAAGAAGACACGGCCAACAACTTTACACGTGGGGATTACACCATCGGTAAAGAGATCATGGACCTTTGCTTGGACCATGTCAGGAAGCTTGCAGATAACTGGAGAGGTCTCCAAGGTTTTCTGTTTTTCAACGCAGTATTTTGCATATCATCTCACAGGTCATTTCATCACTTACCACTTCCCTCTGCTTTGATGGAACTCTGAGCGATGATTAACATGAATGTATAAAGCTAGAGCGGTGATTGTCTAGTCTAGGAGATGAAGAAATGAAGGAGTAATGAGTCTACAAATTGATGCAACCAAAGACAGCAGTCTAGCTCTAAATAAAAAATAAAATAAACTGCATTGGTGTAAAGTTCTGGTTGTTAAATTCTTGTAGCTTTGAGAGTCTAATGAAGTTGTCGATAAGCAGACTTTAAACAAACAAAATAGAAACAATTATATCATTAGCATAGACTTAAAAATTGTGTTCATGAGAGCATAAATCTTGTCTTTATCACTCTATGTGCATAAATTTAAAGGAAAGCTTGCCCTCCTTCTAGCGCCATATGTGAGCATGTGATAAAATCTACAAACACTAAACTTCAAGCATGGGTTAATGACTTAAAAATTCATCAAAATACTCCTATGAAATAATGCAAAATGCTTCCTAACATGATAACAAAACAAACTAAACTGAAAGCATGAAAAATACATAATGCACACTTATCTCATAGTGGATTGGTGCTACTTTGATGTGGAAAGTAGCCCTTCCCCAACCCTCGATTAAGCTCCTTGATATGATATGTTGATGATCAAGATGATGGATGGGAAAAATCAGTTCTCCAATGGAGAGTGACTTTGCATGAGTGATTGTGGAGTTGTGAAGGATTAAGGCCTTCTTTTATAGATTTTCTTGATGAGAGATTGGCCAAATGGGGGAATGTGGGACTAAGATTGGAAAAATGAGAGGATGACACTTGTCAAGTGGTGAGTGGTTGATGCATGTGCATGATTTGGGAAATGTCCCCAAGAGGGGGGAAATTTGAAATTCAAATTTGAGAGTTAGTGCTTAGTGGGGGACAAGAAAATGAGCAATAAATGTAATTTTGGAGGGACAGATCAACTTGTCATATTTTTCAAACTTGAAGGAATATTCCCCATAAATGCCATGTTGAGTGAAAATGAGGGTTTTAATAAATCAATAAATTGATTTATTTGTGCAAGTGGCTAAATCTAGAGAATGCAAGTGGTGAGGATTAGCACTTTAATCATGGTTAGATTAAATTAATGATGATTATGTTAGTTTGACTTTCATGACTTAAATATTTGATTTATTTAAATAAGAAAAGGATGAAATATGGATTGGATTTAATTAAATAAATGTTTGATTTATTTAATTAAAGGGATGATGATAGGATCAAGTTTGATTTATTTGATTTAAGCTAATGGATTTAGGAGATGAGATTACCTAATGAATGGATGAAGGTGAACTTGATTCACTGATGAAAGGACTTAATGTGAAATCTAGTTTAGTTAATGAATGAACATGATTGAATGCACAATGTTAATTTTGCATGTCTACACTATGTAGTTAGCTTCATTTGAATGCTAGTTGACTTCAGTTGACTTGGAATGCATGACTAATGACTTGAGTTGCATGAAAGATAATAGGTGATACATTTAGTTAAGTGGGGATGATCAATCATGCATCCTGTTTGCATGAATTGATGGAGAGATATGTTTTAGTTAACAAAGATTGAATTGGACCCAGCGTGGGCAGCCAAGTTTGCATCTTGGAGTTAACACTATTGCATGAGAAGATATTCAATAAGGCTGAGTTAAGTGGGCCCATTCTTGGGTGCCAACTTTGAGAAAAAGCTTATGTTGATGGGTTTTTTTGCACTTCTCAACACATGCAATGCATAAGTGCACTACATCTCTTGAAAGACAATATCTTACTATAAACAAGTTGCAGAAAACTACCTGAAGGTCTCTCAGGTGTCAAGTCATGACTTGCTTGAAATATCTCAATTGGTTCAATGTGTTCTTGCTGGTAATCATAGGGTAGTCTTACATAAGTTAAGTTGGAGGGGAATCAACTCTTCTAATGGAGTTTATAAAATTCAGAAGTTGTGTTCTATTGCTGCAAGTTCAAAACAACAGTCTAAAACTCCACTTCTATCATCAAATTTGGCTTTACAATGTGCAATGATGCTCTGACTTTTCCTAAATTACTATTTGAAAGAAAATTGAAAAGGCCAGGGAAGAGAGTAAGTTCCTAAACTTGAAACTATCCATGAGTAGTGATAATGGAGGATGCTATAGTGTACAACCTTCCCAAAACTAAGTTCCACTTAACCAAATTAACTCTCGGTCTCATGAAACTAGTGCAATCTTCTAAGGTCTGCAGATTTTCAACTATTCATTCACCATAAAGTATGAATAAAAGATAGAATTTGAGTGCAACATTCAATTGATGTTCAGACTAGCTTTACATTGCTATTTATCATCAATAAACAACAAAAAACATGAAGAAGGAAGGGCATCAACATGACAAAATTCTTCAATACCAATGAACAACATTAACTAATCTACTAGAACATGCTAAAAACATATAATAACAAAGTAAATCTACTTAAATATATGAAATATGAAGAGAAGAATCATGAAACATGAGATGAAACTCAAGAATCTACCCAAAAGCAATGAATTTCTATTGGAATTTCAGCAGCATGTCTTTACAACAACTCAACTCTTTCTTGAAAATGTGAGGATACCCTCTATTTATAGTGTCTAAAAAAAATGAGTGGCCAAGATTCAATCTCTATGTGTGGCCATGATTCACTACAAACTAGGGTTTCACCTATCTCTTAATATTTTATAATTTAAAATAAATCTTTTATCTTCTAGCCTAATTTGTCTTCTAGTGGCCAACACTATAGCACTTTGTCTTTTAGCTAATTTCCTTACTACAACTACTATGTGAGGAACTCATCATCAATGATCATATTTCCTTCATTCTTCTTCACAATAACATACTCTATGAACTTGTCGATCAACACATGAAGCTCTCTCCACTCCATTATATCAGATTGGAGCACTTGGAAGCTCAATTTTCTAGAATTTCTTGTAATTACATCCCAATCCTTGTCACATTTCAACGTGTTCTTGATTACTTTCTCTAATTGGGCAAAGTCTTGAGTAGAAAAGTCCATAAAATCTGGCGTGAGTGTATTTGTGGCTCTATTTTCCATCTTCTTATGGAAATAAGGACTTATCTTCTAAGGATCAAGCTTGACAAAAGGCATGTCGTACTCTGTCATGAGCTTCAAATATTCTATGCAGGTGGCTAGACGTACTTTGACCCAATCTATGTCAAGTTCTACTTCATGGAGCACCCACTCCAAGATTTCCTTCCTATGGTCAAGGCCTAATTTCCAGGTCTCAACAAGCCAATCATCATCCTTTACTAGTGCCAGCTCCTTTTCCCATGTTCTCTTGGGCATCTTAAGGATAGCCTCAAGCTTAGGGTATGCAATTCTATACAACTCTAGGAAGTCAGTAGAAAATTTCCTTGTGCCCTCAAGCTAATTTTGTACCTCTCTAAACTTATTTGTTGTCAAGGAAGTATGGACAATACCCATATCTCTGTTGAAAACCACCCATTGGAACCAGTCCTCTATGGCCTTAGTCCAATTCTTTCTCCTTTCAACCTTGCTGATATGATCCTTGGACAATAGCTAAGGTGGGTCTGACAAGGTTATCAACAGTTCTTTAGCAGATGACCATTGCTGAATGTAGGCTGTTAAATCTGCCACTTGTGCTTTTAATTCCTCCTTAGAGGATTTTTTCTTATTTATTTGATGCACAATGGTGGTGATGAATCCCTGAAGATGGTCAATTTTTTGCTCCCTGGTGGCTATCCCCAAGTCAATGGTGGAAATATTACAATTGACTCCTCCCTCCACCACTGGAGTAGCTATTTGCATGGTCTATGATCTTGGTGCATCCATCATCAGATGGGATCTGACCCTTGATTTCTTCTCCTTCTTCATTCCTATTTGTGCTCAGGCCAAGATGGCTTCAAATATTTTCTTAGGATCCATGAGGATTGGATCCTTCTTCTGTAGTTGTTTTTCTAGCCATTCAATCATCTTGGATTCTTCCTTTGGTGATTCACAATGGATCTACATTTCTTGGTGACTTGGGGCCTTTTGTTCTATCTTTTCTTCCTCTTCTTTGTTGGATTCGTGGATGAATACAACAATTTCCTTTCGTGACTCGGTGATGGCTATGTTTTCCTTGGGGCTATCTTCCCCTTCAGATGTCTTCTCTTCTTATTCTTCTCACCCATGTTCTTCATGATGCTCTGCATCTGGGATTTTCCTTGCTCAGTCTCTTCTTTAGGCTTGTCCTCTTCTTGATATTTCTCTTCTTATTTTATTCTTCTTCACTGATAGGAGGAATTTCCTCATCATGATCAGGGATCTTTTCTTGTTCTTTAGTTGGAGGCTCTATGGTTACCTCAATTTCTTCATTTGTATCCTTCTTCTCCTCAAAGGACTACTTCTCACTTTCCTCTTTGACATCTTTGAGTTGCTTGTCCAACTCTTCCTCAAGCTCTTGGTTAAAATTTTCTACAATATACATTGCTCTAGGGTCCTCAATACCTTCTTTGGAGGATTGTGTTCCTCCCTTTCATGCACTACTTCATCAATAACTAGATGCTAATGCTTAGGATGCTTAGGATAATCATCCTTCTCCTCTTCTATTTCTTTAGTTGCTTCCCTTTCGCATCTCTCAAACTATTTAGAAACATGCATTATTTCCTCCATCGTAGGTGGTTTTGTTAGAAGATGAGTGATAGGGAGGCTAGCAACAACTTGCGCTAGGGTAGCTTACATTAGAGGGTTCATTCATACTCCAGAAAGCTCCATTCGTATGTTTTGCATATGCTTGGCGAAAGATTCTAGGAGAGTAAGGGTGGGAATTGTTGTTGTAGAGGCTAGGGGAATAGTTGTTGATGGAGACATGGAGGAAGAAGAGAGTGGAGAAGTGGTAGTGGAGGAAGAATCTATCACCATAATTTGAGTAGTAGGTGAGGTGGAGGCAAGGTGAACTAAAATGTCCACCACGGGCGAAGAAGAAGTAGACAATGCTTGAGATGCCAGCAGATGATTAATGGTAGTGGCAAAAGTAGTGGCAGCAAGAGAAGAGGCAGCAAGTTGAGATTTGGGTTACTCGGCCTCTTCTTCCTCTCTTTCACAAGGGGGTCCTCCTGAATGGTGGGCACCTCTGTGAAACCTCCTGATTTCTTTGCTTTCTTAGAGGGCTCGCCCTTTGATTCTTTTCTCGAATAAACCTTGTGCTTTGGCTAACATTCCGCCACATCTTTTCTCTTCTTTAATCTAGTAGTAGGAGGGGACTTTGAGATTTCCCCAGATGGGGCAACAAAATTTCCACTATCGGTGTTGCTCTCGAGCTTGTCCTTGAGCTCTCCATATATCAAGGTGGCTCCTTGAAGTTTCAATTGAGAAATTTTCCCATCAATCCACTACTTTGTTCTTGCCTCTATTGGTTTTGTCAGAATATCGAGGTCATTGACCTCTTCTTCATCCCAGTCAATCAAGGGCAGCGACAGGTTGGTGATGACATCAAATCTTAGATATATAATGGTACTTTATTCCTCCACAACTTTATTTGGCACCAAGAACAAGTTGACTGTTTTAAAAAAATATGTCATCATGCACATATAGTGCCTCATGTTCACTTCTTTATCATCTTTGCAATTTTCCCAGAAATTCTCAACATTGTGTAGATGGGCGTACTCTTTTCCAACCATCTTCTTCAACT
The DNA here is from genome assembly GCA_007258455.2 of Sequoia sempervirens. Taxonomy (NCBI): domain Eukaryota; kingdom Viridiplantae; phylum Streptophyta; class Pinopsida; order Cupressales; family Cupressaceae; genus Sequoia; species Sequoia sempervirens. The sequence goes on along the minus strand of VDFB02058242.1, from coordinate 113,589,650 downwards.
TTCCATACGGATCCATCCGTGGCCAGGCAGCGTGAAGCTCTAGGTTATATTCGATGATTTCTTTCTCTAAGTACTCCACACACTAGGATGCAGGGACGACATACATACCGTGGTCGAATGTGAGGGGATAGGGGATCCCTGGCTGATGCTTGTCACTCAAAATAGTATGTGCGTGTTGTAGCTACCTAGAGATTTCAAGCAATACCAGCCAATCATTTGGGTTTTGGGGTAGCTTATATGGCCTCTTAGAGAAGCCCTCGGTTCTAATATAAGTAAAATTAAGAAATTGGATGAACAAAAATCTGAATTGAAAGATGAAGGAATTTTCACTATGAGTGTCTCTCCTTTCAAAGTCACCTCCAAGTAATGATAATGTGCCCAATAAAGGCATCATTCAACCTGAGGTAATCCTTCCTGAAGTTGCGGTATTGAAGTTGTGGGTATCTATAGCTGACCTTCAGTTCTCTTCCCAGAGTCTGGCTTGGTGCCACAAATAGACCTTTTTACTAAGCGTAGTCATCTAGCAGATAAACTAGGTATGATGTCAAGTAGAATTGAGAAGTCTTCTTTACTGCCACAAATTGCTCATGTAGGTAGTTGCTGATCATTACCACCCAATGGAATTTTGTTTTCCCTCTGATGATTTCTTCTATAAAATAGAGCATCCACTCCTGGAAAAATGTTGCAGTTGGGAGGCCCATGAATCTACTTATTAATGTTACCAAATCATGGTAATCCTCGTGGAAATCACTCCTAAAAAATTCTTGAGGGACTTTGTTTATGTTGCCCCTCTTTTCCTCCAGCGAGTATTGATTGATCAACTTCTTGCACTTGAGGGGGTCAGCCTTCCATGTGCTGAGGACAAGTTAACCAATACATTCCCATCTTGATCCACTATTCTTTTGGTTGTTTCTTGATATGCCTCTCTATAAGACATTACTAGCTCAGGAGCCACAAGGGCGAGTGGGAAATTGGTTGCCTTAACCAACCCACTCTTCCTTATCTTCTTGGGATTTTTCATGACAGGGTTGGCAATGACCCTTTGCTTGAATTCATCAATATCAATATGCCCCAGGTTTGTATCTGAGATAGTGTCCCATTTTGTGGTGACCTTAGTGTTGATTTCCACCCCTTAGAACTTATACTTCATTTGACCCTTGTCCTCTTTTCCCCTTGGTGCTTTGGCAACTTTCTTTCCCTTTTCCTTCTCTATAGATGCTCTCGAAGGTCCTGCAGCCAATTCCATATATCCTTCAATTAAAGGAGCTATCAACATGTTCACATTCAAAGATTGTAACATTCCTTTTAGATCATGATTTTCTTCTTGTTTGAGGAAGTTATGACAATGCGGGCCCAGGGGTGTGAACTTCCCTTGGCTAGTAACCATTATGAAGGTAGCTACAAACAGATGACAAACAAGGAATGGCAGCCCACATGGGTCTACCCACATCAAGTTTTTGAGCTGAGATGAGGCTCACTAGGACATTAAGCTATTTTGGCACATGTGCTTGATCATCTTTGAGGTTTTAGGATTGCTAGCTTAGTCATCCAGGCATTCAGGCCTAAGGCATGTGGGGGTAGGGACTATCTTGGTTATTTTGAGCTCTGTTGTTGAAACGGTGCTAGCAAAGTAGTACCCCACAATGTGGGGCCCGCAATTAGGGAAGATTACATCATTTTATCTTTGAAGTCCAAACTATTTAGATGGGTGTGAGTAGGGAGATTCAAAAATTCAGTAAAGGTCGATCATTCAGAATGACAGAGGTAGGACGGAGTTCCGCTAAGGGTAGTCTGCATCATCAAGTCCATAAGGGGCCTATTACTTATTCCTTCACAAATGGCTAGAAGGAGCTAGCGGGGTCAATCCCCACATAGTGGGCCGACGGAGGTCGTTGGCAGTCTAGGAATGACAACGTTAGGGAAGAGGCCCATGAATGACCACCTGCATCAAGTTTTTGCTTACTTAGTGGTTTTCAATTCATTTGGGGGAAAGACAAGCATCGAGGCCCGTGAAGTGGAAAGCCAAAAGCCAATGGTTGTTTGGAAATGGTGGTCGAGGGGTAGCGACAACCCACATTAGAGGGTCCACAATCGATAAATTAGTGTCTCATTTTAATCTCAGATGGAGGTGGTGAGTGTGGGCTCCGCCAGGAAGATGGATGGTAAACTGAGGTTATTCAGAATGAAAAACAAGTGGCAAAGGCTAGATGGAAGTCCGTAATAGGAATCCTACAATGCGATCAAGATTTAGTCAATTTTGCCTAAAAGGTTTGGATAGAGATAGCTGGAGCGGGACCTGCACATTAGAAAGAGCCCAAGACTTCGCCACTTTGGGGATAGACGTGTAATCAAGGGAAAGATGGTGGAGGACACCCACATTCAACAATCAACATGGGAAGTTAGGAAATGGGCCTAATAAATAGATGCAAAGGTAGCGGAACCTGCAATGTGGGTGATCGAGATTGATTGGTCGTTTTAGATGACACAACATGAGGGGTGAGCCAGGTGTGGAAGCTTGCATTTGTGGACCCATGAGGATGAAAAGATCTCAGTTTAATCTCATGTTTTCATTTAAGCCTAAAAATGATGGCCAAGAGGGTGCATCTTCCCGCATGAGCGAGCCCAAGGAGGATGTCAACTAGTCATTTTGAGGTTTACCATTAGTGGGTTTGAAAGTGGTGATGGACGTCTTGTGGGCCGCAAGGACCCAATGGCTCTAGTTGAAGAATGGTGATAGAGGACCTAATTTCTACCTAGTTTTCTAAGGCCAATTTCAAGGGATTTTTAAATTTTTGAGACATGGGTTTTGTTGACTGTTCAATTTTCTTTCTAGTTTTAATGTTTTCTACCTTAAGATTTTAATGACCTTGTAGGAATGAAGAAAAGAACCATAAAACTAGAATGGTGGAGGACTAACCTAGAAGACTCAGTGAAATACATGAATAGACCACAAATAATGATGCTTCAAATGGCGGTAGGATACTGAGAGCATGGAGGTGGCAATAACTGGAGGTGCTAAAAAGTTTTTGAAAGTATGCAGGTGAAAATGACTTATCAAAAATGACTATTTATAGAATTTCATGCATTAAATTCCCACTATTAATGTGGGTATAGGGGTAGCCAAGTTTGGTCAGCACATAGTTCAAAAGCAACGGCAATGGGAATGGCGGGGTCTGCAAGGTGGACAACAGTTGAGGGTTGGCCATTTGGTGAGTCGGTAACGGAAGCAACAACAGAAGCAAAAGGTCTTGCATAGCGGGAGGACGTGCTAAATTGGTCATTTGGAATGGAAAAGATACCATGAATTTCTACACAAGGTAGCCTGCATTGGTGGACCCACATAGCATGAAGGACGACAGTTTTTAAGGTTTAAAGGAAAACTACCAAGGGAATTCTAGAGAGTCCAAAGACTTTGAATTTTTAGGGTGATGAACCTTGGTCAACTTAAGATGAAATCTATAAGACTCCTTGACCACTTAGGACTCAAAATAGGGGCACACAAAATGAGGTGAGGGAAAAGTGACTTGACAAAGTGAAAAGAGAGGGTCTCCATTCCAAACGGGGTGTGTGTGCTATAGGCACAACAACTTACAAGATATCTTTGTAATCAACGTTGAGTTAGGACTTCAATTTTGGATGCCTAAATTGATTAAGGACTTGGTCTCACATTGTGTTTCACAGAAGAACTCTACTTGCATAGAATAGGCATAGATTTTGTGAGATAATCTTTGTGCTTTGTAATTGTAAACTCTTTGGAGTTTATAAGGCTTGTTATTCTCTATAAATTGCAACATGTTGAAGAGAGTTCTATCAGATTTTATTGCAGGTTGTGAACAAGAATTGTTGAAGGAAAAAAAGCATCTTAAGAAATGATTAACAAACAATTATTGTAATCTTTTTTTAAGGTTAAATAATACAAGAACTATTCATTCTAGTGGTGGATTTTTTTCCTGAGAGGGTTTCTGAATGATATATGTTGTGTCACTTCTATCTATTGGTCTTATTCTTCTACAATCTTTTGTCTATTTCTACAAATAGTAAAATGAATCTAAATAGATAGTCATCCACACATAATTTGTAACAAAGAACACTTAATTAGATCTACAATATAATAGTTTTACAAAGTATTAAGCTACATAATTACCTCCATTTTCAACCTTTGGTATTAGATCTAACGGTTGGGGTAGAGTTTGGGACGCCTTTCTCTTAAAAGTTCGAAGGTTTTTTGGCTGTAGTGGGAGATTTTACTATCGTGTTATTGTTGATTTTTGAAAATAAGTTTGTTATAATGAGTTTTAGTTCTTGTTTAGATATTGAAAGATTTAATGGATCTAATTATGAGATGTGGAAACTAAAAATAGACAATCTCCTTGAAGAGAGAGATCAGTGGTTGGCAATTGGTAATGAGAGAAAGTCACCTACAACAAAGTCAGATAAGGATTGGGCTAAGCTTGATAAGAAGGCAAGAGGGACCATAAGATTATGTCTTGCTGATGTTGTTCTCTTGAATTTTTCAGAAGAAACTACTACATATAAATTGTGGAAGAGAATAGGTGATATCTATCAAGCCAAAAGTCTTACTAATAAGTTGTAACTAAAACTTGGTAGTTGTATTCTTTAAAGATGAAAGATGGTGATTCTATTACAAATCATTTGAATGCTTTTAATTTGATTCTAAGTCAATTAGCATTTGTAGACTTAAAGCTAGAAGATGATGATAAATGTGTTTTGTTACTTTGTTCTTTACCAGAATCTTGGGAAAATCTAATTGTTTCTATTAGTGGTAGTGGTGTAGATTCGAAGATGGACAATATTATTCCTACTCTCCTATCAAAGGAGATGAGAAGGAAGTCTAAAATGGAAATCCAAGATGCCTTGTTTGTGAAAGGTAGGCCTGAGAAAAAGGAGCGTAAGGGAGACAAGGAAGGGAAGGGTAAGTCCAAAGGACAGAGTAAGGTAAAGTGTTGGAACTATGGGAAACTGGGACATGTGAAGAAGGATTGTAAGAACATGAAAAAGAGTTTTGATTCTTCTACAGAGGAATCCTTAGATGACAATAATCATGAATTGATCATTTCATCTAAAAATGTTAGTGATGACTCTTTTCTTAATGTTTCAGAGTGATCTTCATGAAGAGGATAGTACTCATGATGCCATGTGTAGCTTGTACCACAATTCAATGGGATTTTTTGGCAGTGATGTGGATACATCATCGGTAAGATTATCTTCATGTGATTGGGGATATGTTTTTTCTTGGTTTAGAGTGGTTGCTATTATGTCATGGTTTACTATTGATACACGTAGAGTTTGGAATGGTACTTTTTCTCTTGATACTAGGATTTTTATGTATGTTATGATGCATGTGATATCCTTGGAGGAGATGGTTAGATCATGTTGTCATATTTATGTTCTTGATTCATGATTAGAGCTTTGACATTGATCTTGTGTAGTTATCTTATGTATTGGGTAAATTAATCATTTGCTTAATTACTTCATGATAGTGCTATGTTGCATTTGGAGTTTGGCGTGGATTTGTTGGTTACAGGTCCTCATGGATACTTGGAGAAATAGGTGAGGCTTGAGTTCTCTTATGGTAAGAGATATATGTTGGAATGGTTACTTGTAAGGAATATTTTTCAATAGTAGAGACCTAGAAGCCTACACCTTCATTGGATGTGAGTTAAACACACTTGAACATTTTGCATGCCTCCAAAGAGGCAGTTTGGTTACAGAGACTTGGGAAAGGTATTGATTTTAATTGCAAGTAAGTTAAACTTGAATGTGATAGTCAAAGTGCTATTTGTTTAGCCAAAAATCCTATGTATCATGCTTGTACTAAGCATGTTGATGTTTAGTATCACTTTGTGAGAGAAATTGTTGAGTGGGAAGGTATTAATTGAGAAAGTTGACACTTTGATTAATGTTGTAGATTATATTATGAAACCAGTTCCTATAGATATGTTCTCATGGTTTTGAGTATTAATCATTTTCTTGGAGCTTCATGATTATGCAAGTTGCATTTGAAGTTGGCATGGATTGATTAGTTGGTACAGGAAGACCATTTTCCTTTAGTCCTATACTTGATTTATAATAATAATTCCTTGCTTAGAATAATTGCAATGTATAATGTCATGTTAGAGAATGTTGGGAATAGGATGTTGTTTAATTGCAATCCTAAACATATTTCATGTATCTCCTAAGTCATTGGAAAGTACATTCCCCAACACTAGGATTTGAAAGAGATTAAATTTGAATGAAATGAACATGTAAGTAGACATTTTTAATTAATTCTAAATGATAGGAACATGTGGGGATTCCCAAGAAGAGATCCAACAAAATAGGAGCACGTGGGGCACCCACATGTAAGGTGGAACCCACCTTGAGTTAAGTTAAATTTTTGGAGAAAAGATAAAATTTCAGTAATGCATGTAAAGATCCTAGAAGTTAGGAATTGATGTTTACATGCATGGAGTTCAGTTTAGTTCAGTTCAGTTCAATATTAGTTTAGTTTAGTTTAGTTCAGTTATGGTTCAATTATCTTTAGTTGCATGTAGTTATATTTAGTTGAATGCTAGTTGAATTTAGTTGACTTGGAATGCATGACAGATAACAAGTGATACATTCAGTTAGGTGGGGATGATCAATCATGCATTCTGTTTGCATAAATTGATGGAGAGATATGTTTTAGTTAACAGAGATTGACTTGGACCTACCTTGGGTGCCCAAGTTGGCATCTTGGAGTTAACACAATTTCATGAGAAGATATTTTATAAGGCTAATCTAAGTGGGCCCATTCTTGGGTTCCAACTTTGAGGAAAAACTTATAAGATATCTTTATAATCAATGTTGAGTTAGGACTTCAATTTTGGACACCCAAATTGATGAAGGACTTGGTTTGACATTGTTTTTCATGGAAGAAATCTACTTGCAAAGAATAGGAATAGGTTTTGTGAGATAAGCTTTGTGCTTTGTAATTGTAAACTTTTGAGAGTTTACAAGGCTCATTATTGTCTATAAATTGCAACAAGTTGAAGAGAGTTCTATAAGATTTTATTGCAAGTTGTGAAGAAGAATTGTTGAAGGAAAAATAAGCATCTCAAGCAAGGATTGATAAAGAATTATTGTAATCTTGTTCCAAGGCTAAATAATACAAGAACTATTGATTCTAGTGGTGAATTTTTTTCTCGAAATGGTTTCTCCATGGTATATGATGTGTCAATTCTATCTTCTGGTCTTATTCTTCTACAACCTTCTATCTATTTCTACAAATGGTAAAATGAACCTAAACAAATAATCATCCACATATAATTTGTAACAAAGAACACTTAATTAGATCTACAATATATAATAGTTTTATAAAGTATTAAGCTACATAATTACCTCCATTTTCAAGTATAGGGAAATGACACAATGGCTAGAGTCAGGGTTAGTTCCTTCTCCATCACTTGAAGAACTATCAGAAACTTTAATGGAAACATTGTGCCTCCCTAGAGAAAGCTTAGGACCCTTACTCTGCTTCTTCAATTCCTTCCTAGGATCGACAATTATTTTCCCTCTATACTTGACAATTTCTTTTGAAACGGTCTTATGCCTCAAATTCTAAGTACTCTAGGCAATAGTTTTCTCACCCTTCTTACAAAAACTTCTCTTACCCTTCAAAACTATTGGAATTTATGTTGTATTAGGTTTAACCTGAGGCACATAAACAAGAGATTCATGCACACCTAATCTCCTAGACCTTCTAATTTATGTAATTGGAATACGTGGTTCACCCATATTACCCAAAATAACACACTAACTTGCAGTCCACCTTATAGAAGATACACCAGCCAAAACCCACAGAATCCCCTCTTACAAGAATGAAAATCCAAACCAATCCAACATAAAACAACACAGAGAAAAATTGCAAGTAATAGAAGCAATACCACCTTAGGAAACTAGAAAATGATTGCTAAACTACATATGCACACACTTACAGACCTAGAGGTACTACACCACTAACCCTATGATGCTTTTTTTAACACTCATATGTCATTCCTCCAGTACTTACAACAATTATTCCAGCACCTTGATAATTGGAGATGATGAGAAGAACTACAAGAGATCCTCATTAAATAGAGGAATTAGAGCATATAGCATTTAATGACCACCCTGGCTCGCTCAAGTGAACATAAAATCAATCACTCCATGCTTAATCCTAGCTATCAATCATTTTGGATTTAAAAATTAATCAATGAATCCAATTAAGGATCGTCACTTGCCTTTTCATCTGTACTTGGAAACAATGATGTTATGCTAAAAAGATGCCACATAACCATCCACATCTTAGCCACATTGTTTTCAACTTTCCAATTGTCATAGAAGTTTCCTTATATTACTTCCAATCTTCAGTAATGAGCAATAATTCTCATTCAAAGGGAATATTCCCATATGAAAATCCCATTGCTGGTTGCAGTAAATGGTTGAACCTTCCTAAGCATTTTGGCGACAAAGACCTTTTGACGATATCTTCACATAACCCGGGCCATTGTATGTCGCAGTAATGAATTTGAAGTTGTAAAAATATTCAACGATGACCAAAGGTAGCAATGAAATAAAAATTTGACACGCAGCTACCACACTACTTCCATTGATCTCCATCACTTGTCATTGAAATTCATAGAGGAGTGTGAGATGTTTCAGTAATGATGCGATGGAACATGATGCACGCTCATTGGAACATGATGCATGCTCATTGCATGTCACTAAAATGGGACCAAAGATCTGAAAGATTTCACTGATGAGCGATGCCAAAGCAAATTGAGGTCCATCAATCGTTTCCAAAATAAAACCACCAGGGGAAATCCTTTCAGCAATGGATGACCACTTGAGTTGATGTATATTTTTCATGTGCAGAAGGGATGTTTTAAAAGAAGATCCATGACTAGGTTGATGAGACTCGACCCTCAAGAGAATGACTTAAACATAGGTCCTTTGCTATAAAATATTTGACTTGAATTTTGGAGAGTTTAAAAAAATAATAAAACATTGGGCAACCGATGAGCCTAGGAAAAAGGGGTCGGTGATAACATGCATTCAATGACTCATGTGGTGCCCTAAGTGGCAGATGACTAGTTGTAGTAGGTAAACACATAATTAAAACACCTAAGGGTTTATAATGAAAATTTACAAAAATAGGGTTTCTAAACAAAAAACCTAACCCATCCCTAGGCACAAAAGGCTCACAATTATGACCAAAAAATGGGCCTACTCAAGATTTTGCAAAAAAAGTTGGAAGCTCTATCAAAGCATTAAGTATGGATGGTTTGTGTTGGTTGTTTCCGTGTTGTGATTGATGTCAACATAATGATATCTACATGATGATAACTCTATGATAAGTCTACTTGGTTTACCGAAAGCTATTCTTTTTTAGTAATGCCCTTTTGTGATAGATAGGTATGTTGGTATCTGAGTCCAGAATTCACCGCAAGCTCTTATATGACTCTAATCTCTTAACCATGTTATCTTGACTCATTTATACAACTATATCCTAGATCTTGAAATGTTTTTGGTTGTGAGTAGAAATTTATCTTTGACATAGTGCAACTTTGTATTCTGTGGTTGTTGCTTGCTTAGCATACTGTGTGGGAGACTCTGCATTCTATTAAGGTGAATATTCTTATGATGTGGTTTTATTGATGGCCTCTATGCTTGTGGTATGATGGGAAATTGATGCGTTCTTAGATCCAAAAGGTGTTTTCTTTCAGGATTATTTTTTGGTTTGGAGAATTGTGTTCTAGTCTTGGCCAACTCAACGTATGCAATACATTATGGAGAGTAGTTGTGTTTTATGGATGTCATCCAACTTGGTACAATGCATTACATGGATAAAATATTATATGGTTCTAACAAAGAGATTTTTTATTATTTTTCTTTCATCTAATTAAGCCGACCTAATTGTTTATTAAGTTATACTTATAGTATATATATAATATTTTTTGAGGAATGAGATGAGAGAGAGTGAAGGATAAGAAGGTGTGGAGAAGAAAAGTGTGTGGAAGAAAGGTCTGAGCCTAAATGCTTTATCAGTTGTGGATAAGTATAGGTTTGTTGAATGACTACTTCATATTCTGAACTTCATTAGAACTAAACCCTACACATTGAAGGTGTATCCTATCAATTCAATCTCTTGGAAATGAGCCACTATATTTGTATCTTGGTGGTCAATCATCTTTTTTATTTAGGCAGTGAGACTTTTTAAGGACAGCGAGCCCTGGCAAATGAGCCCTGTAATATTTTGTATCCAGATATAGTATATTGTGAGTTAACTCTCGCCATCATTTTTTTGGCATGTGGCAACTAATCATGCTATACTATACACCCCAACATGTATCCATCAAACTATACATGAAGCTTCTAAGCTTCTTAAAAAGGGGTTCAGATGGGGGTTATAGTATGATGATAAAAACATGATTATTCACAAGATTGTAATAGGTTTTTGCACTGGATAATAAAATCATTGGGTGGATGCGGTTTGCTGGATGTAGCCCAGATTGGGTGAACCACGTTAAATTCTTTGTGTTATAATTTATTCTATGTGTGTTTTAGTTTCTTTGTTTATTAATTAAATCTGCATTTAATTGTTAGATATTTTCCATTTCTAACCCTAACAAATTGTATCATAGCGGGTTGTGTTTCGATTATTGTCTATAGGAAGGTCTCATGGTTGAGTGGGAGTAATGGAAAATGAGGGTAAGATGGTTGAGAAGTTTAATGGACATAACTATCAGTTATGGAAGATGCACATGAAGGACTACCTCTATCAGAAGGATTTATGGTGGCCATTGGAAGGGAAAACCAAGAAACCCGCAACAATTTGTCTGATGAGGACTGGGAGATTTTGGATAGAAAGACTCTTGGTAGTATCTGTTTATGCCTGGTACAATCGGTGGAGTTCAATATTACAATAGCAAAGACAACTCAAGAGTTGATGGAAACCCTGAAAAAGTTATACGAAAAGCCTTCCACTTCGAATAAGGTATTTCTTAGGAAGCATTTATTTCATATGAAAATTGTAGAAGGTGGGTCTGTTATTGATCATTGAAATGAGTTTAATATGGTCACTAGTCAATTAACTTCTGTAAAAGTAAACTTTGATGAAGAAGTTAGGGCTCTTTTGATTTTGTTTTCTTTGCCTAAAAGCTGGAATAGCTTGGTAATGGCTATTAGCAATTATGTTTCTGGTTCAAATACATTGAAATTTGATGATGTTGTTGGTGTTATTTTGAGCGAGGAAATTTGTAGGAAAAACTCAGGTGAAACATCCACATCAGGCAGTGTTTTGAATGCAAAAAGCAGGGGTAGAACAAAGGAGAGAGGAAAAAATTCTAGAAATCATGGGAAGTCACGAGGAAAATCAAAGAACAAAATGTCCCAATCTAGAGACAAGAGGGATTGCTAGTACTGTGGCAAGCCGGGTCATTTAAAGAAATATTGCTGGTCTCAAAAAAATAAAGGAGACAAAAAGGAAGGAAGTAAAGAGGAAAATGTGGTAAGTAATAAATCTGATGAGGACGCTTTGATTCTTTCCATTGATAATGCTGATGATTCTTGGGTGTTATATTTAGGGGCTTCATTTCATGCTAACCCCTATAGAAGTTATTTTCTTGATTATGGCCAAGGATATTTTGGGCTGGTTTATTTAGGAGATAATGAACCTTGTTAGATTTGTGGAAAGGGAAGAATCAAGATTAAGTTGCAGAATGGGAATCATTGGCTACTACATGAGGTAAGGCATGTTCCAAAGTTAAGCAAAAATTTAATTTCAGTAGGGTAACTAGATGATGAAGGTTGTGTTGTTACATTTAGTGATAAAAATAGGAAGGTCACAAAGGATGCCTTAGTGATAGCAAAGGTGTGAAAGTAGGCACCTTATATCTTTGTACAGTTCATACTATTCCTTCTACTTTAATTGTTACGAAAAAAGGTTAATGTTTAGGAACAATTGTTGCAGTTCAGTAGGTAGAAGATCATACAGTTATTGTGGACTTTGAATCAGCACGGTGGCATAATAGACTTGGGCATATGAGTGTAAAAGGTATGAAAGAACTTCATTCAAATAATATTTTACCAGGTCTAAAATGTGTTAATATGGATTTCTATGAAAGTTGTGTGTATGGAAAATAAAAGAGAGTAAGTTTTCTCAAGGATGGGAAGCAAAAGAAAGATGAGAAATTGGAACTTGTGCATACAGATGTATGGGGACCAGCTCAGGTATCTTCTCTCGGTGGCTCTTTGTATTATGTTACATTCATTGATGATGCAACTAGGAAGGCATGAATTTATTTCCTTAGGTAGAAATATGATATATTTGAAACTTTTAAAAAATGGAGAAGCTTGGTTGAGAATGAGACGGGTAAAAAGCTAAAATGTCTCAGATCTGATAATGGTGGTGAGTATTGCAATAAAGAGTTTGAAGATTATTGTTCCTCTAATGGTATTCGTAGGCAAAAAATGGATGGGCTGAGCGCATGAATAGAACAATAATGGAGCATGCACGGGCTATGAGATTTCATGTTGGGTTGCCATTAAAAATGTGGGAAGAGACTGTAAACACTATTGTTTATTTAATTAATAGAGGTCCCTCTAATCCTTTGGGTTCTGGTATTCCAAAGGAAGTATGGAAAGGTAAGAAGGTGAGTTATTCTTTTTCTCAAAACCTTTGGTTGTGAAGCATTTGTACATGTAGATTATGAAAATAGAACCAAGCTTTATGCAAAATCAAAGAAATGTATATTTGTTGGATATGGAATTGATGAATTTGGTTATAGGCTTTGGGATTTTGAAAATAAAAAAATTGTGAGAAGCAGGGATGTCATATTCAATGAGAAAGTGTTGTACAAAGATCTATTGCTGCAGCATGAGAAGAAAGAAAATGATTTTACAATGTTGGATGATATTTCAAAAAATGATGTTCCAGTGGTTCCTCATGTTGGGCAACAACAGCAACAAGAAATACCACAAACTCCTGTGAATGTTAGATGATCTTCAAGGATAAGTAGACCTCCATAAAGATTCTCTCCCTCTTTGTATACTATTTTTTTAACTAATGCCGGTGAACTAGAATATTATGATGAAGCTATGCAAGTGGATACCAAGGTTCTGTGGGAGCATGGAATGGAAGAAGAAATGGACTCCTTGCTGAAAAATAAAACTTGGGAATTATGCAAGTTGCCTGCAAGTAAAAAGGCTTTACCAAAAAAATGGGTTTATAGGCTGAAAGAGGAGGATGGAGGTAAGAAAATATTTAAAGCTAGATTAGTTGTAAAGGGATTTGCATAGAAAAAGGGTGTTGATTTTGATGATGTTTTTTCTCTAGTTGTTAAAATGACTTCTATTCGTATTGTTTTAAGTATTGTGGTTGTTGAAGATTTGCATTTAGAATAGTTTGATGTTAAAACAACCTTTCTCCATGGTGATTTGAAAGAGGAAATATATATGGACCAGCCACAAGGATTTGATGTCAAAGGTAAGGAGAAACTAGTGTGCAGATTAAAGAAAATTTTATATGGCTTGAAGCAAGCACCTCAACAATGGTACTTTAAATTTGATAGTTTTATGGCTGAGCAAGGCTACAACAGGTGTAATTCTGACCATTGTGTTTATTTTAAGACATTGAATAATGATAGCTACATTATTTTATGTTTATATGTTGATGACATGCTTGTAGTAGGGTCTAACATGGATCACATAAGTGAGCTAAAACAACAGTTAGCAAAATATTTTTCTATGAAGGATTTAGGAGCAGCAAAACAAATCCTTGGTATGAAAATTTGTAGAGCTAGGAAAAATAGAAAATTGTTTTTATCTTAGACTATTTATGTTGAAAAGGTGTTGCAGAGATTTCATATGGAGAATGCAAAAGCTGTTAGCACACCTTTGCCTAATCATGTTAAATTGACTAAGGATATGTGTCCAAAGACACAAGAGGAGGAAGAAAAAATGTCCAAGGTACCATATGCTTCAACTGTAGGAAGTTTAATGTACGCCATGGTATGCACGAGACCAGATATTGCAGATCGTAGGAGTTGTTAGCAGGTATTTGAGTCATCCCAGAGTTGAGCATTAGAATGCGGTAAAATGGATTCTCATGTACTTGAGAGGTACATCCAATAAATGTTTATGTTTTGGGGGCTCTAATACTTATTTAAAAGGCTATGTTGACTCAGATTTGGTAGGGAATATAGATACCAGGCAGAGTACCATAGGTTATGTATTTATAGTTGGTGGGACAATAGTGAGTTGGATTTCTTGATTGCAAAAGGTGGTTGTTTTATCCACCATAGAGGCAGAGTATGTTGCTGCAACAGAGGTGGCAAAGGAGATGATATGGCTGCAACTTTTCATGGATGAGTTGGGAAAACAACAAGCTGGAAATTACTTGTTTATAGACAGCCAGAGTGCTATACATCTTGCAAAGAATTATTCCTTGCATTCTTAAAAAAATACATACAGTTGAGATATCATTTCATTCGGTCGGTGTTGGAGGATGGACAGGTCAAGCTGGACAAGATACATATAGATGCCAATCCAGTGGATATGTTTATGAAGGTGGTGACAAGGGAAAAGTTGAGCTCCTCTTCAGCTTCAGTTGGCCTTCAAGGTTGAATTCAAGTATAATAGAGCAGTAGGGTCTAAAGTACTTATTTCCAATGGGAGCTGTAAGTGTAGCAGTGTTGTCCAGGATTAGCCTCCAAGTGGGAGATTGTGTTGGTGTGTAGCCTGATCAGTCTCCAAGTGGGAGATTGTTGGCATGTAGTGATTGATCATGCTATACTGTACACCCCAGCATCTATCCTTGTTGAGGTCTGGGGCTGGGCCGGGCCCTAGGCGAGGGTTTGAGAGTAGCAGCCCCCAAGAAAAAATTTCCTCCTACTTTTTTGCGTCGTCACCGAAAAAGGGAAAAAACAACGAAAAAAGAAAAAAACTTGATTTTGTAGAACCCTAATCTGGAAGCTTCTAATATTTTTAAAAAGAGGTTCGGATGGGGGTTATAGTATGATGATAAAAACGCGATTATTCATAAGATTGTAATAGGTTTTTGCACTAGATAATAAAATCATTGGATGGCTGTGGTTTAGTGGATGTAGCCCAGATAGGGTGAACCACGTTAAATTCTCTATGTTATAATTTATTCTATGTGTGTTTTAGTTTCTCTGTTTATTAATTAAATCTACATTTAATTGTTAAATATATGCCATTTCTAACCCTAACAAGTTTTTCCCTCTTTATGTTTTCCACATAAAAATCTCAGTGTAAATGTGTATGGTGGCTTTGATTTATTTCTATGTTCTCTCTTCTTGATTCAGTCATAATTGTGATAATGGTTATATGGATTTTATATAGAATACTAATTCAGCCCCCCTCTTAGTATTCTGGATGTTCAAAAAATTGGTATCAAAGCTTGGTTTCTCAAAAGGAGCCTACCGGCTTGAGGAATATCCCAAAATTTGAATATAAGAAAAAATTTCCTTTAGAAGTGGTCTCTATTGGATGTTAAGAAGAAATAGAAGATCTGAAGGACAAGTTGATGAATTTGAATGAGTATATTGAAAATCCACAAAGTAAAAGTGTTGAAGCATGTGATCTATTGGCTAAAGCAGGTGAAACTATCTCCAGTCTGCTGAAAAAATTGAATGAAAAGAAAAGAGTTGAAGAATATCAAAAAATTGAAATTCAAGGCAAGATGGATGAATGCATAAGGCTTGAGGAAGAAGCAGAAATCTTGATATTTGACTTGGAAAAGGAAATAATTTTTGAAGAGAAAATTAAGATAAGCTCGACAATGCTTGATGAATTGATTACTTCTCAGAGATCAACAATGGATAAGAGTGGTTTAGGGTTTGAGAAAGGTCAAAGTTATAAAGAAAAGTAATCTACCGATAAGAAGACTTGGTGTAGAAATGGAAAAATTAAGGATCTAAGAAACAATTTCGAAAGAACTCTTGTCAAACGATATGATGCCAAAAGGTATTTATCTTTCAATGGTGTCTTTTTCTTGGAAGAAATTTGGTCATAAGGCAAATGACTACAAAAGTTAAATGAATGGTTCTTTATCATTCTTCGAAAAATATCTTAAGTGAAAGAAGATTGAATATAAATTTAGTCTGTGTGAAGGTAAGTTAAATTAAAGAGAGAACACAAAGAAGAATGATATTTTTTGTAAGTACAGTGATCCAGAACACCCTAGTAATAACTGCAGAAGAAGAAAAAATAATTATTCGATGAAGAAGCATGATCAAATCATTGATCCAAAAGAAGTAAGAAAGGAAATGAAAAGGATTTGAAGAAAGGAAGGAAAGAAAGTTGAATCATCAGTCTTATCTGTGCTAACCTCTAGTGCAAATACTCCCATCAATTTCTAAGTAAAGTAGTGGCTAAGGAAATTATCTAAAAATCTAATGAACCCCCTCCTCGATACTTGTGTCACATCATGACAGAAGTATATTTAATGTGGTAAAGAAATTAAGGAATTTTTTTTCTATCACATGTGTGACGGATAAAGTCTACAAAATTTGAAATAATGGAAGTGTATAAAATTTTTAAGGTAATTTACCTACAGATTGAAGCATTTATTGCAAAATCATTCTGAATGGAAGGAATACATTTAGATAATTCAAGAGGCTTATGTAAATTCAGTGAAGGATGTAAAGGAAGCTTAGAGAGCAATTCAGAGTTTTAGGGTTTGATGAAAACAAGTGGATTCAAAGTGAGCTCCAGAAGCAGGATATCTATACATTTCTTGTTGGAATTTACAGACGTATTCCTGTCTACACAATATTTCACTTTTATTGCTATGGATAATTCAAAGATTGTGAATAGTGAGGATAAAATGCAAGTTAATTTGAGAAGATATTTGAAGGATCTATCGAAATATTCTATTGGTGCATTCTCTCACATCCCTCGAAGAGTGTTTCCCACATAAGATATCTATGCATTTTTTTACAATAAGATAGAAGAAATGTCATTAGTTCAATTGAGAATGCTATGGGAAAGTGAATTGGAAGAGAGCCATGATGTGTATAGAGTGTTAGTTGAGAAAATTGGATGTTTGGAGGAAAGTCCCTTTGTTTAAATTTGAAAAGAAGTATATTTGAATAGTTTTAAGCAAAATTCATGATGAATATTCATGGATTGATGAGACACATTTGATTATTAGAGAAGCTATTAGAAATGTAACTAGTTTGTGTTCCTCCAAACTAGTTCCCAAACAAATGGCTATGGATTAGAAAGAGATAATTGAGGTTATTGATGCAAATCTTGAAGGGAAAGAGATTTATTTGAGACCAATTGTTGATCTGGTAAGAAGGTATGTTGCTATGGTCATCGATCACAAATTTTGTATCCCTAACAATGACCTCACAGTTTCTATTATTGTTGTATATATTGTTGTTGATATGGTTAAAAGAGGTATGGATTATGACTTATGTGAATTAATTCATATAAATCTTTTGAATAAAAAGGAAATCAAAAAGAGTAAGAAGAATACATTCTGGTATGGCAATTTTGTTGTTTGTGTACTATTTTAATTTTTGAGAGAGTTACTAGTAATAGGAAGGATAGAATGGTCAAATACAATGCCTATTTCCCATCAAATCAAGAAATTCATGATAAATCTTGGTAGCTCAGATGCAGAAGAGACTGCCCTTGTTGCATTCCTTGAAACATTTCTGATGAGGATGAAGAAAAGATTTAGGATTCCAATAAATGTTGTTGAAAGGTACTCCAAAAGCATAAATTTTCTTGTGTCTACATATTTCTATCACATGGAAGTAGTTGAATCAAGGTTGGTATGGATATCTAAATTAGATTATGAAGTGTCAGAGGCTGAAGTTGATAATTATGCTAAAATTCTTTTGGAAAGCCCTAACAATGTAGAAGGTACCTCTAGTAGCACAACCGAAATAGGGAAGAAATGGAATAGTGTTGTTAAGCAAGAAGTTGCAGAGGGAAGTGAGTTTGAAAATGAGCATGAAAGGATAAATATTGAAAAAGCTTTAGAAGAATTGTAGAAGGTTATTCTTAGTGCTAATTTTGATTCTTCTATTTCTCTTGTGGAGAATCTTAAAGGCATGATTGATTCTTTCAAGGTCTACATCTCCAAACTTGAAGTACCTACTAAAATTAGATCCGACGAAGGAAATTTGGAGGATGTCAAAGAAAAATATGCAAATGCACAAAGTCAAGTGATGAAGGAATTTTAGAGTGTACAATGTTGTGAAGAAGAGGCACAAGATCTACTTTCATTTTTCCTAAATTGGTTTGATAGTACACTAAACATAAGAAATGAGATAAGGATGAGTGAATCCCAGATGAGCACTCAGGAAGATAAATATAGGTTAGCATAAGATAGAGATAATCAGAGGTGGTCCTACATTATGTAGCTTCAGGATAAATTATTTTCATTGTAGGATCAAAGGACAAAAGTTATTAAGAAGTTTGTGGCACTTAGAGACATGATTAAACTCAGACACACTTTTGTTTCTAGTTCTCCTGGCTATATTGGTCAATTATCAGAGATTAATCTTAATCCCAATTCTTTAGTAGATCGTATAGAGTCCTTAACTAAACTTGATCTATTTCACAGGACTCTTGGGTAAAAGTACAAAGTTGTGTCACACTTTAATAAAGGAAATAGCCAACACTGATCTAACTTTTAAAATTCAATCACTAGAAAGTGGCATATAAGTTTTGAATTCTAAAATGATGTAAACTAATAAAATGTGTATTTTTTAGTATATTTTATGTTTATATTTTTTTGAAAAAATGAAAAAATTATTTGAATATAGTTTTTATAAATTAACACTATATTTTAGGTGCTAATAAAATGCTAAAAAATAGCGTTACATGAGATGTCAAGCTTTATATAGTAAATTTCCTTTTTTTTCCCTTCAATTTCTTTTTGTATATTTATAACTGTAAACTTTAAGGAAAGGATATATTTTTTTGTAATTTTAATAAATATATATTTTTAAATAAATATTTAAATGTGTGTGAATTAAAATGTGGTTGTTTCCAGTTGATGTCAACTTTTATATTAAATATTTATCTAAAATAGAAAACAAATTATGTTATCTTAATCTTGATTCTTTTCTCTAGGGCATCACATTTTTTAATTTTCTTTTACTAAGTTTTAGTATTTTTCTAGGCATGATAATCAACCTAATATTTTTGTGTTGATAACCTAGTTTTAGTAAACAATAAAAATAAAATATAAATAATAATTGAACTATTAAAATAAATAAATATTTTAAAACTACACTTATGGATCTACAAAAGGGTACTTTTACATTTAAAAAAACAATATTTATACGAGTAGGAGTTGCTAAAATGTTAAAATTTTCAAATAATTGTGTTTTTTTAGTAAATTGGCCTCAAAGTGGTGCTACATATGCATTTAGCCAACAATTTTAGTTGGAAATTTTTTAGAAGTATTTAACTTATCTAGAATGAATCTTACTAGATTAAATGTTTGACCAAAATTGATTTATAGTTATAAATACTAAAATTCACTTGTGTTGATAAGTTAGCCGAAAGTGTGACACAACTTTGTACTTTAACCCTCTTATCAAAAAAAGAATTCATGGGAAGAAGGAAAAAAGTCATGGAAGGTCATCCTAGAGAGTCTCAAAGGTTCTTATTCAAGTTAATTCAATTTTGTGTTCATATATTTTTGGCTACATTTTGATATATACAAATATTATGGATAGCCCCCCCTTTCCTTTGTCATTGATGTCAAAGGAGGAGAGATAGAGAGTGTAGTGATAGAGATATAGATAAAAACATTTTTGATAGGGGGAGTATTCAAAGTATTCAGTTGCAATTGGAAAAAAAAATTGTCATGCATGTTGCCATCAATTCCAAAGGGGGAGATTGTTGGCCCTTGCAACATGAGCATGAAGTATGGATGGTTTGGTTATTTCTATGTTGTCATTGATGTCAGCATGATGATATCTACATGATGATAATGCTATGAGAAGTCTACTTGGTTTATCGAAAGTTGTTCTCTATCGATAATGCCCTTTTGTGATGGATAGGTGTGTTGTATCTAAGCTTGAAATTCACTGCAAGATTTGATATGACTCTAATCTCTTAACCATGTTATTTTGACTCATTCAAACAATTATACCCTGGATCTTGAGACATTTTTGGTTGTGAGTAGAAATTTATCTATGATAGAGTGCAACTTTGTATATTCTACTATTGTTCCTTGTTTGGTATACTATGTGGTAGACTCTACATTCTATTACGGTGAATATTATTAAGTTGTGGTTTTGTTGATGGTCTTTATGCTAGTGGTATGATGGGAAATTAATGTGTTCTCAAATCTAGAAGGTGTTTTCTTTGAGGATTATTTGTTGGTTTGGAGAATTGTGTTCTAGTCTTGGTCGACTCAGCATATGCAATACATTATGGATCTAGTTGTGTTTTATGGATGTCAACCAAATTGGTATAATGCATTACATGGATAAAACATTTTATGGTGCCAAAAAAGAGAGTTTTGATTATTTTGTTTTCATCTAATTAGGTTGACCTAATTGATGATTAAGATATACTTGTATATATATAAGATGTTTTAAGAAATGAGATGAGAGAGAGTGAAGGACAATAAAGTGTGGAGAAGAAAAGTGTGTGGAAGAAAGGTTTGAGCCTAAATGTTTTATCATTTTTGGATCAGTACAGGTTTGTTGAGCAACTATTGTGCGAGGTGGTACTTCATATTATGAGTGTCATTGGAACTGAATCCTACACATTGAAGGTGTATCCTATCAGTTCAATCTCTTGTCAGTGAGCCACTAACTTTGTATCTTAGCAATCAACCATCTTTTGTATTCAGGTAGTGATCCCCCTAATATTTTGTATCTAGATATAATATATTGTGAGTTAACCCTCACTATGGTTTTTCCCTCTTTAGGTTTCCCACATAAAAATCCTAGTGTTTTGTGATAGATTTTCGGAACCCAAAATGCTAGGCTCTCTTCCTAGGGTTTTCCACCTAGAAAGAGAGAGATTAGGGCTCCTAAAATGCTTATGAATATTAAAATTACAATGTATGAAATGTGATGTGATGTAAATGAACTAGAATAAATGCAATTGACTGATTAAAATGATCTAAA
The DNA here is from genome assembly GCA_007258455.2 of Sequoia sempervirens. Taxonomy (NCBI): domain Eukaryota; kingdom Viridiplantae; phylum Streptophyta; class Pinopsida; order Cupressales; family Cupressaceae; genus Sequoia; species Sequoia sempervirens. The sequence continues at coordinate 113,568,495 of VDFB02058242.1, read as the reverse complement.
ATGAATGTTAAAGTGCAATTTAAGCTATGTTTGAAAACACACTGTGATATGCAAACAACTATAAAAGATGAAATTGAAAAAATATGCAAGACAAAAGGTATAGGGTCAAATTTGAGTGCACCTAGATGTTGTATGAGATTTATGCAGTGTCTAGAATGTTGATGATTTTTTTTTAGTTTTTACAGTGGAACTCATTTGCTAAGGGTGTCGAATCAGTCCTCCTACTGTTGAAAAAGTGTTAGGAACCGATTTTTGATAGCTGGGAGTTAATTTTTGAAAAAATGCAGATTTTTAGTTTTCAAGTGGGACTCATTTTCCAAGGGTGGTGAATCAGTCCTCCCTAAGATTTTTGGAAAATTAGGAGACAACACTACTACACCAGATCTGGCAATGTCTGAATGTTAGGTTGTTGAGGTCAATTATGTGGAAAACAGACAAAAAACACTCAAAATGATTGAAAAGATGATGAGTTGATGTGAGAAGCCTAGTTGACTTGAATTCCACTTTTCAAGACCTTTAAACCTGTTAAATCTGCAAAACAAAGTTACAAATACACATGCACACAAGGGAAAAATGTTGGGGGGTTAGTGAATAGGGGTTTGCCATGGTCAAACCCCACTTTGGTAATCAAACCCAATAGAAATTAATGAAATGCAAAGGAGATGATAAATGAATAACATGCAAGTATTACAAACTTACCAAATCCTTCAATATGCAAATCTTGAAGTGATGTCAATGGCTACTCCAAAGTGCTTGAAAAGTGCTTCAATTGATGATGCAAAATGCTTGATTGCTTGAATGAATTAGAAGATTGAATGCTTGAATGAGGAGATGTAAAATGAGGTTAAAATCACATATTTATATAATTATTGTGCCTTACTATCTGTTCATACCTCATCACAGGCCTACATGAAGTGAATTTGAGTAAAATACCAAAAGAAATTTTGAAATATTTTGAATTTGGGGCCAAGGGGGACTCATTCACCACCCTTGGCAAATAAGTCCCACCTAGGACCCAAAACCAAGTGTTGGAAATAATGTTGTGTTTAATGTTGTTTTTCAAGATAAGACCTAGAAATACATTTAATATAAGCATATGAGGGCATAAAGAGACAAAATAAAGCATGAGAAGGGTGTATATAGTGAAATATGCCTAAAAAAGCGTGAAATATTATTACAAGACTTTACAACACTTCAAAATAGGACTTTTTAATGAGTGAAAATGTGGTTTTTAGGTGAATTGCATTAAATAGAGTCTAGAAGAATGTAGAAATTTCTTACAACACTTCACAACACCTTCAAAAGACTTCATTCTTTGAATTTTAGCACCAAAATAAGTATATTCAAGCCAAGATACATCATAAAATTAAAGCAACATAGTTCCAATACTATGAAACAAGACCTAAAAGACCATGAAAATGACAAGGGTCCATTTTTTGATGACACATTTAGCCCCCACTTTAGTGAGAAAAACTTTCTTCCTCACACTAAAGTTGCCATGAACATCAAGGAGAGGGTTCAAATGCACTTACGTTAGCAAGATGAAATACAACAAACAAGGAGGATGATCAAGCCCCCAAGATGAAGATCCCATGACAAACTAAACATAAGGACAAAGGAACACACAAGTGTTGAGAGGAATTGATTGAAGCTTTGATCATCAATCCAACTAGTTGTGAAAAGATATCTAGGCTGACTGTTTGAAAAAGAAAGAATGTGTACTCACTATAGGGTCATGAAACTAGTTGTCTGTGGGGTGAGAAATACCAAAAGGTAAGATACATACGCTAGTTGGTATGCACTCACAAACAAACACAAAAGTGGCTATGGTGAAAAGTCATTCCACTAGTTGGGCTTCCCGCTCAACCATGCCAAAGCTATACCTATTTGATAACTTTAACAAGGCACCACAAATCTAAAGAAAATGTAAATGTTGGTTTAAGTTTTATAAAATAAGAAAAATAGGATGGAACCATAGGCATGCAAGTTATGTTATGCAAGGTGGCCAAACAAATAAGATGGCTCTACAGGCATGCAAGTTGTGTTATGCTAGGTGGGTGAATAAGAATGTTATGTGTAAAAATGTTATGTGTAATATGTTCAAAGGAGTCTTGTTTAGTTTATGCAAGGTCAATAACTTGGGGAACATTATGTCTAATGTCTCCAAGAGAGGACCAATCAAAGAATAGTATATTCACAAGTTAGGGGATGCAGTGTGTCACATCAAACCACCAAGAGGAATGCAATATGCTAAGAAATATCACACTTATGAAAGACGTCACACCCAATGTCATAAAAAAAGTGGCAAACGCGTCACATAAATGACAAGGCTTTGCTAAGAATGAAAATGAAATAATGGTAATGTATGCCCCCCACTTTAAAGGAATTGCTACACATCGTTATGTGAGCAATTACTTGAAAGTAGAGAGTAGGAAGAAAGAAAGACATGAGAGATAACTCAGAAAGCTCTATGCCAAGCCATATGTTTCAAAGTCAAGTTGCGTCATGTACAAAGGGAGGAAAGAAAACAAAGAGAGAAGGGAGTTCCCCCCAGAAAAGAAATCACACCAAACAAATAAGGGATCTATGGATTTGGGGTTAGTATGTTCATTGCTACAATGTTTTTATGAAAGAGCTCCAAACTGCCGTCATTCCCCAAAGCATATAGAACTAGAAGAATGACACAAAGAGAGTGAAAGCAAAGGAAAAACAAAGTCCATTTTGAGTCAACATGGAAGAGACATTGTAGTCTTGACACTTTGCATCATCCCCAAAAGGAAAACACAAGCAAAAAGCAAGCAAAAAGTGAAAAAGCCTTTGGGTCAACATGAAGGAGACATTTCAGTCTCAATGCCTTGCATCATCCCCAAAAGGAAAAACACAAGAAAAGACAAAGGTAAAAGGAAAATAAAAAGGTTGTTTTGGGTCAACATGGAATAGACATAGAGCATCTCAATGCTTTGCATCATCCCCAAGAGGAAAAACACAAAACAAAAGAGAAAATTATAATGCACGACAAATAGAAGAATAGAGATACACATAGAAGAAGTGTACAAAGAGAAGAAAACATCAAACACATGATACACACATAAAAAGAAAGAAGAAAAAGGTAAAAGACAAGCTAGGGAAAGGAAAATCACTCATCTAACAAGTCATCCACCTCCCAATCATTTTCAGTGCAATGCAAAGGTGATTGATTGTCCAAAGGAGGAATCGCAAGTGCCGAACTAGGGGTTGTACTAGGTTCTTCACTTGGTGGAGAGGATTTATCATTTAAGTTCATTGTAGAAAAAAATAAAGAGTTTAAATGATTATTTATTTCTTCGTCTATTTTAGCAATTGTCCATCATCATCGTCATCATCAAGATTAATAACAGTGGGAGGACAAAGGGTGATTTCTAAGGATGGATGTATGAAAAGTGTTGGTTGTTGAATATGCCCGTTTTGTTGTCATGGTGGTATAGGACTATCATGTGGTTGCTCAAAAGAGGGAGGGTAATCATCTATTACTTATGTTAAGGGTATAGGTTGATTTTCTTTATTGTCTATTAGGCAAGATTGATGAGTAAGGAGAGGATGATGACGCCTTTATTCCCTAGCACCACGGTTCCATTTAATTCAGTTTTGCAATTGTTGAGGTGTAAGAGCGGATTTAGTCGGTATAGGTTTCTCTACCTCTGAAGGGGGAAGAATATAAGAAACTGAAGAAGAGGGATCAACCACATTCTCTTTTGATTTATATACTTGTTTGGTTTGAGGAGGCTGAGTAGGATTTGTGCTAGGTTCCCTTTGTCATTTGAATGATAGTGGGGAAGGGTCTAGAGGGATTTGTTCTGAAGTTGTGTTGGTTTGTTGAATCTCATGCTCATGTGTAATCATGGCTTCATCTAGGATAAGAGGAGTGGAAGTGGATAGAGATGTATTATGAAGAGATAATTCAACAATTTTTTTAGCTTTAAAATTTTGATAAGCGATGTAAAATAAGTCCTTTTGAGGGGTGATAGGTTTGATGGGTGTAGGCTAGAAGGCTTCTAATGAAAATTTACCTTTGGAAGATAAAGGATTAAATACACTATGGTGTATGGTGAATACCTCATTGCCATGTGGAAACTTTAAGCACTTGTGAATGACTGATGGAACTATTTTCATTGAGCAAAGCCAAGGAAGGCCTAGCCACAAAGGAAATTGGTCAGATTGTGGAATAATAGAAAATATTACCTCCAAAGTCTTAGGTCCTATGTGTAAAGGAAGTACGATCGATCCAATCGTAGGGCATGCAAAACCATGATGTTTTTTTATCCATGCAATTGGTGGATTATAGTTATCTTGATATAGATCATGTAATACTAGAAATTCTTCTGTGATCACATTCTCACCACAAGTGGGATCTATTAATATCCCATTAGTAGGTTTATCATAGATTCTGTCGGCTATGTACAAAGGACCATTAGGAAGCTTTTGTAGTATGTCTTTAGTAGAAAAAGTAACATCAATCAAGTTGTCATGAGGCATGTGTACAACACTAAAAGATAGAACTAGGAGGCTTCAAAAACAACCACCAAGAACCAATTGCCTCAACAACATCAATAAGTCAATCAACACTCCTAGAGGCAACCAAACAAGAGAAAATAATTGGGTACTGTAGGAGAGTGGCATTGCATGGCCTTACATGGATTAGCCAGGCAACCTATCACAAGGTACCGCCTCCATCTATGGTTATCCAAGTTGCCTATCTCAAGGTGACCACTCCATAGGGTGACTCATGCGGGGCCACCTACCTTTCGTGGGGACATGGCAGTGGTCTTACCAACTAGGTCTTCACATCCCATCCTTAGCCTGTGAAAGTACTAACGGTATGGGTGAGGCTCATAATTTATCTCGTTTAGTATTTATCTACCCAACAGGTCTACTAGTTAATTAATTACATTATCACTTGTTTAAGAAACTCTTCCATGGGTTACCCTAATAGACCCTTTGTGCGCTAGCCCCCATGAAGAGCCACTCTCCCTACGGAACCAAAACCAAATATAAGAAAGGGGTGTACCTTCACTCACATAAACAAAATCAAAGTGTGCATAACTCACAACATGCGAGGCAAGAACCATCTCTCAAATCCATTCCATACCATTGAAACAAGAACAAGGGAGGTACCACCCACAAAATGCAAAATCAAAGAAAACATCAATGCATCACCAAGATCCAACCATGGAAAATCAATATAATTCAAGTTTCTCCTTTGCCTCTGGAAGCCAAATACACTAAAATCCACAAACGAGGGTAAGACAAAGTAATATGAGTTTGCAAATAAAATCCAACATGAATTCAACAAATGATATCTCCTCAAAACCAAGTCAATTCAAAGGACTCTACATAGGAATGAATTCATAAAAGAAATCAACAATAAATTCACAACACATTCAAGACAGTCAATTTTAAAAACGTTTAACTCTTCTTCATGATTATCTTTTCCCTCAACAAGAAAACATTTACAACAATTACAAAAATTAAAGAAACGTATTTTAGATCTATCCCAACACCAAACACATATAAATGGGTAAACAAGGTGACCATGCAACACATATTACCAACAAGCTCATGAAATCCAAAAATAACTTAACCACTTAAAAAAAAGATTATCCAAACAACTCTTTAAATAAACACCTCATTTATACAATTATAGCTAATTCAATTCACCAAATATAACCAATCATTCAAAGAGACCAAAATATTCTTTTCAAACAATTAACCTCACAATCCCTACTTGTTATCCTATGTTCTACTAATACAACTAGATATATTGAAAATGCCAATATTGATCTTACAATAATAATATTTCTTATTAATTACCATATTCACATTTCTCTTATATATATGAGGTACCAACTCAACACCATCTAGGAGTTTTACTATAGGTATAAAAGTAACACCCTAGAGCCTATTTAAATTCATAGTCCTTATACACAAGAAAAAAATACACCAAGCCTATCAATTACTAGTATTATCCAAAAGTTAGCATCCTCTCTTAACATCATTGCTTGGTTATCAACCTGAAAGGTACTATCATTATTTAACCAACTAGACACAAATATTGTTGATGCTTAATCTTCCCTTAACATGACAACAAGTATTATCCTATAAGTAACCATCAATATTTACAACTAACGATATTATTGTTGTTCAATAAATTACTAGTAATATTCATTCCATGATTATGATTGAGGTTGCTCAAGCCTTCATACAAGTATAATTATGTATTGACACCAATAACCAAATCATTGAATATTATTTAAGTCATAGATCCTTACCAGACCAATTCCTATATAAACGAGTAGTAAAACCTTCCATGATAGAATATAGTTTTATTTTTATTTTTATTCAATTATCTCCCAATATAAATGTTTTAATTTCTATTTATATTATTATTGTTAATAATTTAATTATTTACTTATCCCCATATTTATATATAATAGATATTCCTTAAAAGAAAGTAAATAATAAAAGAAAATTAAAAGATTAAGAATTAGCATCTATAAATAAATAAATAAATATACATTAATTTTATTTTTTTTACCTTAATATTAAGTTTCCTATTAATAAGGAAAGGTGGGGGCCACGCATAAAGAGGAGTTTGAATTAAAAATAATTTCAAAAAATGGACCTCCTCCTTATGTGAATTCTTATTTAATTCAATAGAATCTCTTAAAATGGGAATATATTCCCCCTTCTTCCTTAAGGAAGGATCAATCTAATTTCAAGTTTTCCAAGATTACTAAGGAAGCTTCACACATGGGGTCCACGTGGGGCCTAAGGTGGAATCTTTTGTCTTACCCTAAATTTATTGAAAATTCCATTTGTCACTGTGAAAAGGGATTTCATTACTCCCTCAATATTGGGAGTACGAGGAGTCCCATAGTGCTGTAGGCCATCTGTAGACCCAAAAACAGATTGCCGGGTATCGTGGACTATAAAATATTATTATTATTACTCCACTAAGTATCAAACTTTTATTTTTCTTCAATTCTTCGTTTTAGGAATTATTGCCATTGCCTTATAAAGTTATAGTTACGATTTTCCAAAGTCACGATTATGCAAAAAGTGCGCTTAGACGAGGCATGCAAACTGGGAATCAGAGAGATTATTTAGACCTCTACAACATTCTGTTTTCGAGTACAGCAGATGTGACGGGTTGCCAGTCGTACCAAGAAGGCTGTTTAAACTTATACACTCTCCTAAGCTTAAACGCTTCAGCTGAGATAGGCTAAGGGCATTATTTAAATTTATACACCCTTCAAAGTCTAAACACTGTAGCCTGCCAAGAGGATCAGGGAGATTACTTAAACTTTTAAGCTTCCTATTATGTTCAAGCGCTGTGGCTGAAACAGGTTGTTAATGGCATCAGAGAGATTATTTAAACCTCTACGACATTCTAGTTTCAAGTACTGCAGTTGTGACAGGATGCCAACGGATTCAGGAAGGCTAATTTCACCCCTACAGCCTTCTATATTCAAGTGTTGCTGCTGTGACAGGTTGCAAATGATATCAGGGCATTACTTAAAAATTTAAACACTTTTCCCCCTCCAAATTCTAAGCACTGCCACAGTGATCGATTGCCGGCGGTTTCAGGGAGTTTGTTTAAATTTATACACCATCCAGCATCTAAACACTGCAGTCGTGATATGTTGCTCATGAAATGAAATGCGGGCATTGCAAAATGTGCACAAAATGGATTTTGCAAGGAAGCTCTCAAAACTTTTGAATTAAAGAAGCCAGTTAAACCTGTGGTGCCCGATGAATCATACCAGATTGAAGGCTAGGGGTTTCCATCATTAAAAAACAGAGGCAATGTTCTTAAAAGAAACAAACTGAAAAATAAGATTGCACCATAATACTATGTCAAGGCAGATTTGTATGCAAAATGTGGAACACAGACTAGGCACGTAACTGTTTGACAGAATGCCTCAAATAGATGTCATCCCATGGAGGGAAATGATTGCGGGTTATGTACAAGATGGATTTATTGAAAAGGCTTTAGAAACTTTCAAGCAAATGAAATTGGTTGTGCCAAGCCAAAAATTTCGTTTCCCTACCGAACATCAATACTGCTACGCAGGATTAAGGATGCTATAATGCTGAAACCTAAATTTGCGCACTATTAGAATCTTGGCCGTAACTTTTTTATTTAATAAACATACTCTAAGACTCCGTCATAACCATTTTTTCAGGCTTCAGCTAACTAAATCGGAGAGATGAAAGATTAGTTTGTGCAACACAAACAAAGCACGTAATCTGATTGACAGATTCCTCTAAGAAATGTGATCTTATGGAATGCAATGAATGTAGGGGACGCGCAGAAAGGTGTTGTTAAAAGACTTTAGAAACTTTCATTAAAATTTAATTTGCGGGTAACTTACCTCAAGAGTCTGCACAGAATGTGGCATACCTGGCTAAACTCCTCAACTTGTGCCTTTATCCTCTCCTAGAAGATATGTATGAGGGTTGTCAAATGTAGGACATGGTGCATGAACTGTTTTTACCCAATGCCTCAGAGGATGTAGTCACATCCAGAAGGCAGGCCGCTTGCCAAAAATGATGTAAAAGAGGCAGACCCGGTCCAATAACTGTTTTACTCCCTGGTAGACATGTATGCAAAAAGTTGGAATCTTAGACCAGCCGGTGAACTGAAAACAGGACATTTTTAAGAAGAATGTGATCTCCTCCCCCCAAGAAGGTCGAGTTTGAAGGGAAGAATGCCACGTAAATAAACATGCAATCAGAGGATGCAAGGACAGGGCACGTGTTTAGCTTGATAGAATGTCTAAGGCAAGGTGGAGGTTAAGGTAAGAGACAAGTGTACTTCTTAGATGTTTTTATAAGTTTATTTATATTGTATCAATTTTATATATTTATACATGTATATTTGTTCTTACTTTTAATACCCATAACATTGGTGATTCCATTTAATCATAAAATTTCTCTAATAAAAGATTAATTAATAATTCAAGTTCATTAATAAATAATGAACATACAAATAAGATTTATTATTGTTTTATATATTTTTATTATATTATTATTATTATTATTATTATTATTTTATTTGATTTGGTAACCTTTTCTAGGATGATGCCATGACAATAAAGTTACATGAATAATAGTATTAATACTTTAATTTTCAAAGTTTTTGCAATGTTAAAGATGTGAAATATTTAATTTAATATAATGGTGGCACCAATTATGCAAGATCTCACAAGTCACAAATACACAACTTACTCATGTGACGCAAAGGACCAAAAGCAGAGGGGTACTACACATTTTGACAATGAAAATGACAATAAGTGTTAGGCTTGAAGGTAGGAGGTAGGGGTTGATTAAGATCAAGTGGTCGAATAGGTGGTAAGGTAAGCATGCATTTTTGGATGAGTTGGCTCATTGTCTGATGGAGGGTATCAGGTAAAGGGGTGAAATGTCTGTTTGGATCACCATAATGATAACACAACTATTTTAGAGGCAGCCATTGAATTTTGAATTGGTGAAGTTGGTTGTGATTGGGGTGAAGGAGGTGAACTAAATTGTAAGAAACCTCGGTTAGGTTTGTGGAAATTTTGTGTGTTGTTTTGGTGTTGATTGTTATTTTTAGTTTTGTCAATTCAGCCAGAAGTGGATTTTGACTCATGACTTGAAACAAAATTTTGATACTCACATAAGGTTGTGCACAAATGCATGAATGAAGGGAATTTCATCATTGTAAGCTTATCTTGAAGGTTTGTGTACAAATTCTCAATAAAAATCTTCTATAGATGTGCATCTGGGATTTGGACATCAACTTGAGCATATAAGGACTGGTAACGAGAGATGGAATCCCTTACCTTTTTGTCAAATTTTTGTCTACATCTCATAAGGTCAGCCATTGTATTTTTAGGTGTCATGTGCACTTGAAAGTGATTAATGAAAGCTTCCACCAATTCATTAAATGGACGTATGGAATGATTAGATAAGTTGGAAAACCATTCTATGGAAATATCTTTCAAGGTCCTTGGAAAGAGTTTTGCTAAAATTTTATCGTCAAGGAAAAAATCACAACACAAGGTAGTAAAAGCATTGACATGGTTGATAGGATCTCCTTTTCCTCCATATTTCTTAAACCTCAACATTTCTATTCCTTGTGGCATTGGGGTATGTAATATTTCTAATGATAAGGGGCTACTATGAACAAGATATATGGTTGGAGTAGTTTGAGCTTGACTAATGGTGGAAAGTTGGTGTTGCATGGATGAAACAATGTTAAGGAGTTGTATCATAAAGGGATTAGGATAATGGGGTTGATCTGGAAGGTAAAATGGTGATGGAGTGTAGGTGATATTAGGGGAAGTGGAAGGAATAGTAAGGGGTGGGAAAGTGGTGGAAGGAGGTTGTGATTCCACTAAGGAAGTAGGAATGCTAGTGGAAATTGGGAATGAAGTAGCAACATAATTGGATTGATGTAAAGTTGTATGGATTTGTGGATTGGTATAAGTTGGTATGGAAGTGATGGTTGAAGGAGGAGGAACTTGAGATGCTCCTTGGGTGACAGAAGTGTTTTTTGATGGAGTATTGGAAGAGGCATGTTTATTGTAAATCTTGGCTATTTTTTTTAGCACTTGCAAGCCATCATCACTTTAAATTAAGTGATGAAGGTTCTCAATAGCAGGTATAGCAGTGGTGGAAATATTTTCAAGGGACAAGTCTTGTTGTAAATGTGCAAAGTCCTCATGAATGTTATTAACCTTTTCTTTCCGAAGAGACTTGTTTTGATTGTCAACATGCATAGGATGGAAAGGGGAATGCATATAAGTGGCATTGCGAAGGCCTAATGCACCACTGTCCATACCAAGAGTAGGAGCTCTTGAGATTCCAAGGTCCACAATGAAAGTGTTATCACAGGATGCCATAAGTCTAGAACTTCTTCTCACTAAAGTATTATCAATGGGGCACCAAACACTCATGCAAGTACCACAAGGAAGGGTGAATGGAATGGAAGCTAATCTAAGAATGTAAAATGCCAATAACAAAAAAATTGCTAACTATAATAGAGGTGCAAATACATAAAATAGAAATGCAGGAAAATGCCAGAAACAGTGCAAAATTAGTGTCTAAAATATGCAGAGGGACTGATTCACCCTTAGTGGCGAATATGTCTGACGATTCAATTTTCTGTGTTTTTTAGAATTTTAAGAATGATTTAAATATTTTAAAGAACGCAAATATAGACATAAAATGCAAAATTTTAGTTTTTTCAATGAAATTGAATGCAAGAATGAAAACTTAATGAGTTTTTCACTAATGCAAAATGAAAGATCCTCGAATGCAATAAATAATCAATGTCCTAATTGAATTTCAATGCAAATGGAAACTAGGATGCAAAATATGAATGCAATCATAAGTTCAAAAATGTTCAAGACTCGGGTTCACCAAAACGTGATAGATTTTAGGAACCCAAAATGCTAAGCTCTCTTCCTAGGGTTTTCCACGTAGAAAGAGAGAGATTAGGGCTCCTAAAATTCTTATGCACATTCAGATTAGGATGTATGCAATGTGATGTGATGTAAATGAACTAAAATAAATGCAATTGACCGATTAAAATGATCTAAAATGAATGTTAAAGTGCAATTTAAGTTTTGTTTGAAAACACATTGTGATATGCAAACAACTATGAAAGATGAAGAAATTGAAAGAAATATGTAGGACAAAAGGTACAAGGTCAAATCTAAGTGTGCCTAGATGTTGTATGAGATTTATGGAGTGTCTGGAATGATGATGAATTTTTTTGATTTTTCACATTGGGACTCATTCACCAAGGGTGGCGAATCAGTCCTCCTATTGTTGAAAAAGTGTTGGGAACTAATTTCTGGTAGCCGAGAGTTGATTTCTAACAAAATGAATATTTTCATATTTCAAGTGGGACTCATTCACCAAGGGTGGCACATCAGTCCTCCCTAAGATATCTGGAAAATCAGGAGACAACACTGCTACACCAGATCTGGCAATGTCTAAATGTTAGGTTGTCAAGGTCAATTATGTAGAAAACAGACAAAAAGAAAACACTCAAAATTTTTGAAAAGATGATGGGTTGACTTGAAGAGACTAGTTGACTTGAATTCTACTTTTCAATTCCTTTAAACCTGTTAAATTTGCAAAACAAAGTTGCAAATACACATGCACAAAGGGGAAAAATGTTGGGGGGTTAGTGAATAGGGGTTTGCCTTGGTCAAACCCCACTTTGGTAATCAAACCCAATAGAAATGAATGAAATGAAAAGGAGATGATAAATTAATAACATGCAAGTATTACAAACTTACCAAATCCTTGAATATGTAAATCTTGAAGTGATGTCAATGGCTACTCCAAAGTGCTTGAATTGATAATGGAAAATGCTTGATTGCTTGAATGAATTAGAATATTTAATGCTTGAATGAGATGTAAAATGAGGTTAAAATCACATACTTATGCAAATATTGTGCCTTACTATGCGTTCATACCTCATCCCAGGCTGACATCAAGTGAATTTGAGTAAAATCCTAAAATAAATTTTGAAATATTTTGAATTTGGGACCAAGGGGGCCTCATTCTGCACCCTTGGCGAATGAGCCCTACCTAGGACCCAAAACCAAGTGTCAGAAATAATGTTGTGTTTAATGTTGTTTGTTGGGATAAGACCCAAAAATACACTTAATATAAGCATATGAGGGCATAAAGAGACAAAATGAAGTATGAGAAGGGTGTAAATAGTGAAATATGCCTAGAAAAGTGTGAAATCTTATTACAAGACTTTACAACACTTCAAAATAGGACTTGTTAATGAGTGAAATGGTGGTTTTTAGGTGAATTGCATTGAATAGAGTCTAGAAGATTGTAGAAATTATGTCTTACAACACTTCACAACACCTTCGCAAGAGGTCCTTCTTTGAATTTTAGCACCAAAATAAGCATGTTCAAGCCAAGATACATGATAAAATTAAAGCAACATAGTTCCAATACTATGAAACAAGACCTAAAAGACCATCAAAATGACAAGGGTCTATTTTTCAATGGCACATGTTCATGTGATCCAGGTGGATCCAAGAAACTTGAAAATTTCATAGTCTCAAAATCTCATGAAACTAGCATCATCTGGTAGAGCTCACCCACATAGTCCTAACGCAACTTGAATGGGCTCAAAAGGAGTCTGTATGTAGAAGTTATGCCCAGTCAAATGTCCGGTCAGATAGGCGAATCAGGGGGCCAAAAAAAGAAAGTGAAAAATTGATCATCTTAAAATGAAACAAAAATGATTCCAAGTTGTAGTGCTCGTTAGATTGATTCTAAGTTTTAGTGCTCATTAGATTGATTCTAGAACTATATTCAATTTTGAAAATAGAGCTCGTATGTGAAAGTTACAGCTGGTCAAAGGTTGGTCAAAAGTTTGACTTTGGTCAACTGATGACATTAGCAAATGGACATTCAACATGATGACGTGGCAACACATGTGGTAATTATGATGATGTGGCATAAATAACCTATGTGGCACATACAGTCGACATGGACCAATACCATGATGCCCCGTGTCATGTGGTGAATGAATAAGAATGTACCACGTGTACCCATAGATGGACACCACATGGAACCTCTGCTTTGCATTGGTTTGTTTTGTTTGTTAAAAATAGGGTGAGGAGGTTTGAAATCTCAACCTCCCCTTTCCTACTTTTACTCTCCACCACTAGGCTATATGAGGCGTTGAGTTTAAAGTGGGTGGATATTACTTTTAAAGCATATTTAAATGCTTAAATCCCTAAAAACAAGCTTTAATCCTTAAAATAAGGATTTAAATCTATAAAGCTAAAACAAAATGTCGACTTATCATTAAATTAAAAGGGTAAGCCCCATTAAATAGATAAATTCCTAAATTAAGGATTTTAATCCTTAAAAAATGGGAGAAACTGATTCATAAAAGGGGTTAAATATATATAATAAAAAAATATATCCCTTAATTAAAGGACATAAGCTCCTATTTTAAAGAATAATCAAAACTCCCAAACCTGAATAAGTTATATTGTTAAAAGTCAAAAATAAATTAATGGCTTATATCGCTTAAGAGAGTTTTTTTAGGCTTTTGAGAAATTATTTTTGTAAGCCCAAATTATAAGCGTCGTCCAGGGAAAATATTAAGGAGATTATTATGGAGATTTTATTGTAAAGGGGGGAGTTTGTAAACATTTTTACTTTGTAAAGGAGATATGGGTATATTTGCAAAATAATATGGTTTTAGCCCATATTAGCAAATAAATTGGTATATAAAGGGGATGTTTTGGCTTGGGAATTAACCAAGTCTACTTGAAGAAATGATTCCAGTGTGAGAGTTTTGGAGGAGAAGAATTACAAGGTGTTAGTATACACCAAAAAATTGTAATAGTGAGAGAGATTGTGAGGAATTTTATGCAAGTTCTTGAAGCTTGATATTGTAAGAAGGAATTTTTAGGTGCTTGGCAATATTAATGAAAGTGGTCCAACATTGAGAAGTAGACCAAGAGACGTAGTCCTTTGAAGGACAAACTCTATTATCAACTTGCATCAGATCTTTCTATCTTTCGTCTCATTCTTCTTCTATCTCCTATCTTATTTCATTTCACTTTATTTTTTAATTTAGTATTTGATTTCCAATTACAACATTTTAGTAATTAGTAATTTCATTAATTTATGTAAAAGTGGACTCAACAGTTAAACAACATAGTCACGCAATTCTGTTGGATTGGGAATAATCATAATTAAGGTTAAATACATTTGAATTGTAAACCTCTAATTATAGATCAAATTGGTATCAGAGCCCGTTTTGTAGGAAATTGCATAAATGAATGCTAACCAAGTTGAAATTGAAGCAAGGAGGTGTACTTACCAAGTTCAATCCTAAGATTAGAAAATGAAGGACTTTTCCATGAGTAGAGGTGGCAGCTGAACAAAGTCCTATAAAACTTGATGAGAAGGCTTTCTAGAAAGAATTTCTCGAAATGAAGGCTATGGTGGAAATTCTTTTCTAATAGAGGCAAGAGCAATAGAGGAAAAAGGAAAGCAAGGCTAGAAAGGAGGGAGTTGAATCCTCATTGAAAGAAGACAAAGGTAAAGGAGTAGGAGGTGGCGGTGACCCTCTTGAACCTCCATATCTGTCTTCCTCATCTTCTTCATCTTCATCTTCTTCTTCTTCTTCGTCTAACTCTTCTAAAAAGAAACAATCTATGAAATCTGAAGTTTTTTCACCTTTGTTGAAACTTGATGTTAAATTTGATTTGCCAATGTATAATGGAGAAGTAGATGCAAAAAAAATGATAATTGGATATAACAAATTGAAGTTTATTGTAGAATTAAGAAGTTTACTGAGGATTCTCAAAAAATCCAATTAGCCACACTTTGCCTAGGAGGCACAACCTTAATTTGGTGGGAGAGTATAACATAGGAAGATCTAAGTCGTTATGGAAAAATTATTTCTTCTTGGTTTGAGTTTATAGCTGTAGTTAAGAAACAATTTTATCCATTAGGGAATATGCAAAAAGTAGTAATGAACTGGCAATCATTAAGACAAGAGAAAAGACAAAGTGTTCAAGAATATACATAGGAGTTTAGGAAGAGGGATTTAATGTTGGGCATTCCTTTATACACACAAGAAAATTTGTTAAAAGATATAGGTGGATTACATGAAAGTTTGAGACATACAATACTTATGTTTAATCCAACTAACATTGATGAAGTTAGTGTGCAAGCTATCCATTTGGAAACAAGCTTAAGGAATTGCCATGAAAATTTGGTGATGGACTCAAGTAAGCACAAAGGGAGCAAGAAAGGTAAGGAGAAAATGTAATGGAGAGCTACTATAAAGAAAGAGGTTGAGAACCCTTATTGCTCACATTGCAAGAAGAAAGGGCATGAAGATCCAAAGTGCTGGAAATTGCATCCTGATCAAAAACCTAAATGGTTCAAGAATCAAAAGGATAAGAAAAAGATCACAACTATCATGCATGATCTTGGATCCAGTTCTGATGATGAAACCAAGATCTCACTTGTGGGTATCAAAGGTAATATTCCTTTTGTCAGTACTAGTTCCTATTCTTCTTCATCAAAGTGTAATGAAGTACCTATTGAAAGTAAGAGGAATGAATTGTTTCATATAAGGGCTATTGCTAAACAAACTAAGATTGATACACTAATAGACAGTGGGTCACAAGTTAATCTTATCTCAAAGCAATTTGTTAAGCAATTGGGATTAAAAACAACTCCTCATCCTAGACCCTATCCATTGGGTTGGGTGTATGATAATGCTCGGCTACATGTGTCACAGTAGTGTAAACTCTGATTTGCAATCACATACATGTTCATAGATGAGGTAGAGTTAGATGTAATTTTGCTTGAAATCAGTGGGATGGTTCAAGGTAGTCCTTACTTGCATGATAGAAAGGCCATTTTCTACATGGAACATAATAAGTATCATTTGTTTAAGGATGGAATTTGATATATTGTAAAAGCTCATCACATGAAGAATGAAAGATCTGTTGTAAACACAAGGCATATGAAAATGATTGTAAATCAAAGCAATGCTTTAACTCTCACGTCTATAACAACTAGTGATAGTAAGCATGAAGATGATAGGGTGTCACAGACAATACAGTGTGAGGATCAATTGCAAGCAGAATCAGGCCTTCAGCTAGAGGTGGTAAAAGAGGGTTTGAATGTTTCATTTTCCAACAATGCTCCTGTTTAGGAGATCTAGAATGTTGATACTATTTCCTTCACATCAATTTAATTAGTACTATTGCTTGTTATTCTGCTAGTTATTTCTATGTGGATGATGAATGTGATAATGAATATTGATGAACATGCAGTTGATTGTATCAGCAAAGCTATCTCATATTTCTTTGTGTTTGTGATGGGTCAGATGTTCAAAATTTTAATAGGAAGGACAGATGATACTGGGAAAGTGGGGCGACATTTCTCTAGCTCAAATTATACATAAAATAGACCTTTTGGAGATCCAAAAGCTTCTCAATGGGGAGGAATAATCCAGGTGGATCCAACAAACTTGAAAATTTATAGTCTTAGAATATCATGAAACCAACATCATCACATAGAGCTCGCCAACATAGTCTTGATGCAACTTGAATGGGATCAAAAGGAGTTTGTATGTAGAAGTTATGCATAGTCAAAGGTCTGGTCCAATAGGCGAATTAGGGGGGAAAAAAAAGAAGGTGAAAAATTGATCATCTTGAAATGAAACAAAAATTATACCAAGTCATAGTGCTTGTCATGTTGATTTCTAAACTATATTTTCTTTCAAAAATGAAACTCGTATGTGAAAGTTACGGTTGGTCAAAATTTGGTCAAAAGTTTGACTTTGGTCAACTGATGACATCAGGAAATGTATAGTCAACATGACGGCATGGAAACACATGTGGTAGTTATGATGATGTGGCACAAAGAACCTACGTGGTACATACAGTTGACATGGACCAATAACATGATGCCACGTGTCATGTGGTGAATGAATAAAAATGTGCCACATGTACCCATAGATGGACACCACGTGGCACCTCTACTTTGCGCTGGTTTTTCTTGTTTGTTAAAATTAGGGTGAGGAGGTTTGAACTCTCAACCTCCCCTTTCTTTTTTTTACTCTCCACCACTAGGCTATATGAGGCATTGAGTTTAAAGTGGGTGGATATTATTTTTAAAGCATATTTAAATGCTCAAATCCCTAAAAGCAAGCTTTAATCCTTAAAATAAGGATTTAGATCCGTAAAGATAAAACCAAATGCTGACTTATCATTAAATTAAAAGGGTAAGCCCCATTAAATAGATAAACCCCTAAATTAAGGATTTTAATCCGTAAAAAATGGGAGAAACCGATTCATAAAAGGGGTTAAATATATTAATAAAAAAATATATCACTTAATTAAAGGACATAAGCTCATATTTTAAAGAATAATAAAAAATCCCAAGCCTGAATAAGTTATATTGTTAAAAGCCAAAAATAAATTAATGGCTTATATGACTTAAGGGAGTTTTTTTAGGCTTCTGAGAAATTAGTTTTGTAAGCCCAAATTATAAGGGCTATCTGGGGAAAATATTAAGGAGATTATTATGGAGATTTTATTGTAAAGGGGGGAGTTTGTAAATATTTTTACTTTGTAAAGGAGATATGCATATATTTGCAAAATAATATGGTTTTAGCCCATATTAGCAAATAAATTGGTATATAAAGGGTATTTTTTGGCTTGGTAATTAAGCAAGTCTACTTGGAGAAATAATTCCAATGTGAAAATTTTGGAAGAGAAGAATTACAAGGTGTTATTATACACAAACAATTGTAATAGTGAGAAAGATTGTGAGGAATTTTATGCAAGTTCTTGAAGCTTGATATTGTAAGAAGGCATTTTTAGGTGCTTGGAAATATTAATGAAAGTGGTCCAACATTGAGAAGTGGACCTAGAGATGTAGTCCTTTGAAGGATGAACTTCGTTATCAACCTACATCTGATCTTTCTATCTTTCGTCTCATTCTTCTTCTATCTCCTATCTTATTTCATTTCAGTTTATTTTTCAATTTAGTATTTGATTTCTAATTACAACATTTTAGTAATTAGTAATTTCATTAATTTATGTAAAAGTGGACTCAACGGTTAAACAACATAGTCACACAATTCTATTGGATCAAGAATAATTTTAATTAAGGTTAAATACATTTGAAATGTAAAACTCTAATTACAGATCATAATGTGTATGATTGCTTTGATTTGTTTATATGTTCTCTCTTGTTGATTCAGTCAGAATTATGATAATGGTTATATGGATTTTATATAGAATATTGATTCACCCCCCCTCTCAGTATTCTGGATGTTCATCAAATCAATGGTTATAATGGAAGGAAAATGGAGGCATGGATCATGGATTCCCATCAAGGGTTGAGAGTGAAAGATGATATTTAATCAAGGGCTCACAATCATCCAACCAAACACACTTTCAAACATGCACAAGAAGTTTGTTGAAAATTTATTATAAGGAATAATATTCTTTTTTCAAATGAGTGAAGATGGAGAGAATATTCCATGAGAATATTTCCTCTTGGAAGAATGTGCAAAGGAGTTAAATTCTCAAAGAACATTCCCTTGCAAGTGGGAGGATTAGATTTAATTAAAATTTTGATAATTAAACAAAGTTTCAATTATGTAAATTAGGGGAATTATATGATATTCATTAAATAAATGATTTAATGAAAGGGGGATGTGATATGATATTTAATTAAATAGCTTAGGGTTATTTAACTAAATTAGAGGACCTAGGGATTAAATTAAATAATTTGATTTATCTAATTTAATACGAAGAAAGGTTAGTGCAAGAAAGGGTGGGATTTAACCTAATTAGATGAATCAGATTAATAGATTAAAATGATGTGATTAATTAAATAGCTAGGTTAATTTAATTGATTAAGCGAAAAGAGGATGGGTTTCAGGATGAAACGGTGTTAGTATATTAGATTCGCATGTATGATATCATTCAGGATATTTTTAAGTGTCTACATTTTTCCCCTCTTTGAAGCGAGGTACCTATTATGATGGTTCAAAGACTAACACTTTTTAGATTAAAGTAGCTGCAGAGATCAAATCTTTAAAAAATAAATAAAAAATAGATGCCCCACTATTGCTCCAATGGAAGGAATAAGCTGGTTCCCTAGCCCCTTGAGAGATCCAGTGGAAATTTTGGGTTGATCTCTTGACAAAGGTAGAATATAGGTTCAACACTAGAAAAGGCCCTACGAAGCCAAAAATGGCCTCAAAAACACAAAAAAATGGCTCAAAAATGATTGTGAAGGGTGGAAATAGGTAAAACAGGCCAAAACCCTAGCTGTTGCCTCAAATTAGGGCAAAAAACCCTAGTTTTTAGGCTTAAATAGGTGAGAGAGGTGCACTTCCAATTCATTTATGCATTTAGCCTTTAGATATTTTGTGCATTTAGAGGTCTAACACCTTGGCGAGATGGTTGATCATGCACTTCCACTTCACCTTTCTAATCAAGTTCAAGAGTACTAGCACCAAGTAGACAAAGGACCATGAGTATGTGACTCAAAATTTGGCTTGATTTTTCATTTAGGTGCATTTAATAGAGCATCAAAACTAGGTTTCTAGTAGTGTCACTATATAGTAACACACAAATGATGTCAGAAGTGTCTCTATTGATCTTATAATGATGCACCTTTTACTTAGCGGTGCACCACCATACGAATTTGAAGTGTACTTAAGCTAGTAAGCATCAATATAATAAGATCATTCAATGTAAACAAAGATGAAGAAGCCATTAAAACTATCATTCTAAAACATGAAAGCTTGATAAACATCTACTCTAAGACATTGAAACTTATGCTATTGGGGGAGTGGTGTCGCATTAATGTGGAATGACAACCCTTTCCAAATCCCTTGGATAATGAGCTTGTTTCAAATAGTTTTATTGAAAAAAATTGATGAAACTGATGAAAGATGTGTTGCAAAACATGATGAAAGCTATTTTAACATGATAAATGCTATGAAAATCAGTGTAAGTGTGTGCAATTCTATTCTAAATGTATGCAAGATTTGAAAGATTAAAACCCTAGTTTCAAAATATACTAAATGGATGCAACTAAGTTACCATGGGAGCCATTATTGGATGCTCTAAGCTAATATGATCATTATTTTAACTTTAAATTACTAAATATGTGCTAAACATGGATGCAAATGAGAGTGATTTTAATAGCATAAGTTTACTATTAAAAGATAGATCCCTATTCAATAGATGCAAGGTCTATTTAGAGAATAGGAAAAATGAAATCGATTGTCAAGATTGAACGAATCAATCAATGGTCAGAATGGAAGGAAAATGGAGGCATGGATCATGGATTCCCATCAAGGGTTGAGAGCGCAAGATGATATTTAATCAAGGGATCACAATCATCCAAACAAATACACTTTCAAAACATTCACAAGAAGTTTGTTGAAAGTTTGTTATAAGGAAGAATATTCCTTTTTTCAAATGAATGAAGAGGGAAATAATATTCCATGAGAATATTTCCTTTTGGAGGAATGTAAAAATAATGAATATTATCAAGTAATATTCCCTTGCAAGTGGGAGGATTAGATTTAATTAATAATTTGTTAATTAAACAAAGTTTCAATTATGCAAATTAGGGGAATTATATGATATTCATTAAATAAATGATTTAGTGAAAAGGGGGATGTGATATGATATTTAATTAAATAGATTAGGGTTATTTAATTAAATAAGAGGTCATAGGGATTAAATTAAATAATTTTATTTATCCAATTTAATAGGACAAAAGGTTAGTGCAAGAAAGGGGTAGGAATTAACCTAATTAGATTAATCATATTAATAGATGAAAATGATGTGATTAATTAAATAGTTAGGCTAATTTAGTCAATTAAGCAAAAATAGGATGGGTTTTAGGATGAAACAATGTTAGTATATCAAATTTGAGTGCATGATATCATTCAGGACATTTTTAAGTGTCTACACATTTTGTTATTAAGACATTTCTATATTTGGTTAGGGGTTGATTGACTCACCTTTCAAGTTGTAAGTCAATAACATACCTAAGATCAAATCCATGAAACCCCCACAACCCATCAAATCTATAATAAACGAAAGAACACATTTTGAAGATGTGTCTAAACCCTAGGCTCAAATCTTAGGGTTCACTTTTTCTATGTTTCACTAACACTTTCTTTTGCATGCTATAATTTTTCAAAAATACAATAAATAACCCTTTCTAAATCATTCTAGAAAATGAGATCTAAGTCCATATTTTTTCCCATACATTATTTAGCTAGCTATCAAAAATGTTCTGAGAAAGTAGATTATCATTATCCATACATTCAATAAAAATAGCAATGTCTTTAAGCCTATTTTCTTCCTTTTTAACAACATTTAGCATTTTTCCATTAGGGTTAACCTTTAAAACCCTAAGCACTAGAGGGTCCTTACCTCTTTCACATTATCCTCCTACTTATCTATCTCCTTATTCAGTTGCCCCTCCACTATATCCTTTGACACTCACATTGAATTCCGCTTTGTCTAAAGGAGCTTCTAGTTCCTCTACTTGCAAAAATTCTTTGAATGTTTTGTTTGATTCATCTTTTTTAAAGCTCTCTCCATTACCAAATTCCAAGTTTGTGTCCATACAATCGCATAGAAGCTATAACCACATATTTGCAAGCACACATTGTTAGTGTATATATTTCATACACATAGGCTTTAAGGCTACTCACATGTCCCATTGACTCTTTCTCACATGAGGTGTCAATGTAGATAGGTGTCTTTAGAGGTTTCGACTCACTTTTGACACCTCTTCCTACATTTTTGGTAGGCAACTCATCGCCACTCCATGAATGACGAGTTTTATCCTTATTTCATGGAGGTCAGGTGCCTCCTTCATTCCTATTTATGTACGCCTTGTTGATCTAACCTATTGGTTGACCTTATGCAAACTTATTTCATTGTGCTTGTTTCTAGAATCTTTGAAGATTTGTAGGTTTCTACACACACCCAATCCCCCTAAAGGATTCATGTATCATATTGTCTTGATAGAATAATAGCCAACTACATTTCACAAAACATCTCAATGTAACCATTTAACATTTGTAAAGAATCTAAAATATCAACTTTCGAGTACTCATTTAATCTTGTGTCTACCATTGCTTTCATGGAGTTACAGGAAGAACCTATTGTTGCATTCTCATATACTTAAGTAGACTAGAAGGTAGTTGTAGTAACAAATTAAACAATCTAGCTTAGACAACTCCTTGATGATATTCAACACTCATAATCTCATCCCATGATTATGTATTGTGATGATCAAAGTGTGTTGAAGATGTCCAATAATCTATTGTTACATACTTGAACGTGCAACACACTATCACTTAATTCACGAGGATTCCCTTAACAACAAAACTAGGCTAGTTTATATAGCAACCAATGAACAACATGCATATGTCTTCACCAAACATTTGAGTAGAGATAAGCTTTTATGCTTATGAGAACACATTGATGTTGAATATTCTTTATTTACATATAAGAAGTTAATGAACCTATTTGTTACACATGACCTCCATCATCTAGTTATTATGTGTGATGAAATAAAAGTTATAAAAGAATATTAAAAGTTTAAACACTTTTCATAACAATCATTATATTTACAGAAAACACTTATCTCTATATTTTTATTATTTAAAAACATATAAATTCTAAAATAAAATATAGGAAATGTTCTCCAATTTATAAGAATTTATGCATTTTTTGTTTCGTGTTGTTTCTTAATCTTCATGGTAATACGTTTTCTCCCCTGGCGAGTTTATAGTTGTTCAATTCTCGGAACATACACCTTTTCTTGGGGGTTCATGGATCAAACATGGAGTTGTATGTCTTTCAACCAAGATATTTTCTTTTAAATGATTTTGAAAGGACTTAATACTTTTTGTCCAATTGTTTCAAAAAAATATTGGTTTGTGTCACGTACCATCATTTAATTCTTTATTCCAATTGTAGTTGTGAAAGCTTAACGAATTAGTGAAAGGTGGGAACATCAGGTCAAATCATTTCTTTTGGGTATGCGGCATGCCCGTCAAACATCTAATATGCCCCTCTATATTTTTGGACGGCTGTTATAGGGTCCGGAATTATGAAACATAAGAGATGAAGAATAACTTCGTCTAAAAACAAAAACACGTAAACAAAGCAAAATACTTACCCAATAGCACGAGATAAGTAGCCTATAAAGCACTCAATGGGAATTGGAGACATTATCTCATCTCGCTTGCAGTTAAGATGGGTTGATGTTTCTCCAAGGAAACTAAGCCACTGCCTTCAAAGCCACCTGTTCAGCTGCTACTCCCCTGGCAGCAACCTGTTCAGTCCCTCCCACCTTCACAATCACCTGTTCAGAAGCTGGCACTACCTTTGCAGCCACCTATTCAGAAGTTGCCACCTGTTTAGCCGTGGACACCTATTTCCTCTTCTCTATTGAAGCCCATTTATCCATACTATGCAGGTAATTATATATAAACACTCCTAATCCAAAAATTTCAATCATATTTACATGTCATATTTGCATTAGCATGTATTTTCTTTTTTCTTAGTAAAGTAATAATTCTTGTGTGGGCTCATGGCAGTTGGCATTCAAGGGCAAAAGAAAGAAGTAACGATGTTGATAGACATGGTAACAGAAAACCAGCGCTCATTGGTTGTGGTTATTTATGGATTCGGGGGCATAGGAAAGACCACACTCACCAATGCTGTTATTGCAGACTTAGATCTCACACATTACAGCTACTCGGGAGTTGAAATCCATGTAGACCGATCCAGGAATGACATAACATCTATGCAACGCCAAATACTGAAAGATGCCTTCCCAGTATATACTTCTAGCAGGAATGTAACGGTGAGAGATATTGCAGAGGGTCGGGATCATCTCACCATTGCTTTCCAAGCCAAGGAAAACAAGCCACTATTTCTCTTTATCGACAACGCTCTTCACGCATAAGACTTGCAGGAGCTTTTACCAAGTCGCTTAGCAGACCCTCCGAAGCGGAGCAGAATAGTGGTCATAACTCGAAACCAGGGTGTCACGGATATGCTCAAAGACGCTGGCCTTGAACGTCGTGACTACCGTGTGGGTACTCTCCCTGACAAAGACGCCCTCAAGATTTTGTTCAAAGATGATAATAGCAGAGGCAGAGAGAACATGCAGAAAACCCTACAGATTTGTGATGGGATTCCATTAGTGTTAGAAATTGTTGGTGCTCATTTGCGTAAGCAGAATTACATGGTAGAGAGATGTACGCAAATATTTGAAGCTTTGGAGACAGGAGAGGATATCAAAGGAGAAAATTTGAGCTAGCGTGTGGTAACTTCTGTATATAGTGAGCTGGAAACATATACGCGAGAAGCGTTTTTGGATATTTAATGTTTCTTTGCTAATTGGAATCATCGCAATGTGGAGTACATTGTTGGAGCCGTTGAAGTCTAACTTATCCAGGAGGTGGCATTGATGAAGACATCCAACAAAAATGAGCTGATTGTCCATGACATCATCCAAGCAAAAGGGCGAAGCTTGTCTTAAAGCAACAGAATTATGGATATGCAGTCCTGGCTGGAAGTTGCACATGACGATCAAGTATGCGATTGCATTTGTATACTGCTACATTATTAAAAAATAATTACTGCATATCTCTTTAGTAACTTTATTGAAAAATGTTTTCTCTTTGCAGAAGCTCAAGCAAATTAAAGGAGTTTGGCTCGGGAAGGAGGAACTTGAATCTGGGCATGAAGTTGATGAGAAGCAATTACCTGTATTGAAAAATTCGTTGAGAGTTCTCTCTCTGGAAAGCCAGATAAAAGTGTCAGGATCAAGCCAGGAAACTGTTGAAAACATATTTTATGAAGCAGATAAAGGTGCCGACAGAAAGGAGATCACCTCGTTTCTGCCAGTGGTGACCACCAAACAAAGTATTGAAGTCGACAAAAACATTTAATGTAGAAGCTTTTGCTGCCGACGGTCTCTTCTCCTCCATTTGTTTTTTATACATGTTTTTTTTTTAGTGCAAAGTGTTTTTCTAGAGAGTTCTAAAACCTCTATTTATAGAGGCATTTGTAATCATTTTTGTAAGCAAACAAAAAGAAGAAAAGTTATGTTTATGGATGCAGCGACAGAAGTATTTGGGTTCTTTTGATATATATTTTTGTGTATTCATAAGTGCTTTGTTTTTATTTAGTTTTATGAGCACCTTTTATTCTTTGTATCTTGTATCCTCTGTTCTTGTTGTTTTGTGTGCAGATTTCTCTTCTGATAACAAGGCAAATGCTTTCTCAACGACAGCTTTCCCAACAATTGGTATAAAAGCTAGGCTGTTGGAACTTTTGGCGTGTGTGAAGCTTCATTGAGTAGGCATGGAGGCAACAACAATGAGCAATATGGAGAAGTTAAATGGGGCTAATTTTTTCCTATGGAAATCCCAAATAGAGGATATATTGATTTTGAAGGATCAATATTTTCCAATTGAGGGAATATCAAAGAAACCCACAACAATGGTGGATGAAGATTGGAATAAGCTGGACAGAAAGGCGATTGTAACCATCTGTCAATAGCTAGCTAAAAATGTGTATTTTAATGTTGCTAGAGAGAAGATGATATCAAATCTATGAAAAAAGCTACATGATCTGTATGAGGAAAACATAGCTTCAAATAAGATTTTCTTGATGAACAAATTATATAATCTTAAGATGAAGGAGGGTGCTTTGGTTGCAAAACATTTAAATGAATTTAACATCATTACTAGTCAGCTTGCCTCAGTTAAAATTGTTTTGGATGATGAAATTAGAGCTATTTTACTAATGTGTTTTATGCTAGACAACTGGGAAAATTTGATTGTCGCTATGAGCACTTCAGTGCCTGCAGGAACCTTGAAGTTTGATGATGTCAGTAGTAGCATAATGAATGAGGAGCTGTGACGAAAGTCAATTTCAAAAAACCAGGGAGGAGAAGCTCTAGCCCTAGCTGATTGTGGTAGGAGGATTGATTGAGGCCATCAAGGACGCTCAAGATCGAGAGGTTGATCCAAATCAAAAAGGGGTACGATCACATGTTATCATTGTGGAAGGTCAGGGCACGTAACAAGAGAGTGTCGAGTCGGGAAGCAAAGCCAGAAAGATCAAAATCAGAAGCCATCTAGCACAAATGAAGGTGAGACCACTGCTATAGCTACAGATAGAGATGTTTTACTTACTGTTTTAGTAGAAGATGTATGCTTGAATACCTCTAGTAGTAGCTTTGATTTGATCCTTGATTCTAGGGC
Source organism: Sequoia sempervirens (assembly GCA_007258455.2). Classification (NCBI taxonomy): domain Eukaryota; kingdom Viridiplantae; phylum Streptophyta; class Pinopsida; order Cupressales; family Cupressaceae; genus Sequoia; species Sequoia sempervirens. The sequence continues at coordinate 113,541,608 of VDFB02058242.1, read as the reverse complement.
ATCTCACCATGTAACTCCATGCAAAGAGAATTTTTTTGCATATAATCCTAGTGATTATGGTAGAGTGCATTTGGGAAATAATCATTTTTGCAGCATTGTTGGAGTGGGAGATGTCAAGATCAAGACGAAGGAAGGACAAGATATCCTATTGAAAGAAGTTAGACATGTACCAAAAATGCACATGAGCCCGATCTCTATGGGACGATTGGATGATGAAGGCTATTTTGTAAGCTTTGAAAAAGGTGGCTAGAAAATCAGTGAAGGAGCATTGGTTGTGGCTAAAGGACCTAAGACGAGGACTTTGTTTACATTGACAACAATGATAGAAAGACTAGATACAAATGCTATTGCAAAAGAAGGAAACTAAACAAATCTATGGCATAGGTGTTTAGGTCATATGAGTGAGAAGGGCCTAAAAATCCTCATGGGAAAAAATTGGCTACTAGGTTTGAAATCTTATAATCTTGATTTTTTTGAGCATTGTATTTATGGCAGGCAACAAAGAGTTTCATTTCCTAGAGGTGGTCATGAACGGAAGAAAAAATTATTAGAATTGATATACTCAAATGTATTTGGGCTTATTAATATTAAATCATCATGAGGAGCATCATACTTTGTATCATTCATAGATGATGCATCTAGAAAGGTTTGGGTTTACCCCAACAAAAGTAAATATGATGTATTTGAGATATTTAAAAAGTTTTATGCTATTGTTGAAAGAGAAACTAACAAATTGCTCAAGTGCTTAAGGACAGATAATGGTGGAGAATATTGCTCAAATGCATTCAAAGAATATTGTAATAGGTTTGGAATTAGGAATGAGAAAACTATTCCTTGTACTCCTCAACATAATGGTGTTGTAGAAAGGACGAATCACATTATCATGGAGAAGGTGAGGAGTATATTGTCAAATTCCAGTTTAGAAAAGCATTTTTGGGTAGAAGCGGTGAGGATAGTCTATTATCTCATAAATCGATCTCCTACTATAGCCTTCGATGGTGGCATACCTGAAGAAGTTTGGACTAGTAAGAAGGTGAATTATTCTCACTTGAAAATCTTTGGATGTGAAAGATTTGTGCATATTCCCAAAGAGAATAGAACTAAGCTAGATGATAAATCTATGAAATGGATTTTCTTGGGATATGTGGATGGTGAATTTGGTTATCGTTTATGGGATCCAGTTAAACATAAGATTATTAGAAGCAGGGATGTTATATTTAATGAGTTACAGATGTTTTAAGAGGACTACAGGTAATTTGGAGGTTAAAAAAATTGTTGACAGGTTTGAAGAACAGCAAGAAAATATCCCACCAATTCAAGAAAATGGGCAATAAGATCAAGATTATGATGAACAACAAGAGGAGAATGTGGAACAACAAGAAGAAACCTTGTAGGAGCCTTTACAGGAGATTCAACCTGAAAACACAACACCACAATTGATTCACAGATCCACTAGGCCTCATAAGCCTTTACAAAGGTATATACCCTCAGACTATATTCTATTAACTGATGAAGGTGAACCTAATGATTTTCAGGAAGCTTGTAAAGATGAGCATAACAAAGAATGGAAGAAAGGGATGGAGGAAGAAATGAACTCCTTGTCAGAAAATAGAACTTGAGAGTTGGTAAAGCTTCCAAAAGGAAGAAAATCCCTACAAAACAAATGAGTGTACAAGATCAAGCATGTGGGTGACGAGAAGAAGGAAAGATACAAAGCAAGGATGGTAGTGAAGGGATTTTCTCAAAAAGAAGGTATTGACTTTACTGAAATATTTTCACTTGTGGTTAAAATGTCATCCATTAGAGTTATTTTTGGTCTTACTACTGCTTTAGACTTGGAGTGTGAACAATTAGATGTAAAGACAACCTTCCTTCATGGAGATTTGGAAGAGGAGATTTACATGGGGCAACCAGAAGGATTCAAAATAAAAGGTAAAGAGAACTTGGATTGCAGGTTGAAGAAAAGTCTCTATGGGTTGAAATAGGCACCTCACCAGTGGTATAAGAAATTTGATTCATTTATGTTGGATCATGGTTTTAATAGACCAGACACTGATCATTGTCTCTACATCAAGAAATATGATCAGGGAAATTTCATTATATTACTACTATATGTGGATGATATGTTAGTTGTTGGACATGACAAGAATATGATTAGTAGGTTAAAAAAGGATTTGGGCAGTCAACTTGCAATGAAGGATTTAAGTCTAGCACAACAAATATTAGGCATGAAGATCATTCATGATAGAAAGGAGAAAAAATTGTGGCTATCACAAGAAAAGTATATTGAAAAGGTGCTAGATAGATTTAATATGAAGGATGCCAAGCTAGTTGGTACACCTCTTGCTTCTCATTTCAAATTGACTACCGATTTATGCCCTTGTGGTGACAAGGAGAAGGAGGAAATGAAAAAGATTCCTTATGCTTCAGCAGTTGGTAGCTTGATGTATGCCATGGTATCCACTCGTTTGGATATTGCACATTCAATGGGAGTAGTGAGCAAGTTCCTTGCAAATCCGGGCAAACAACATTGGCAAGTAGTAAAGTGGATTTTCAGGTATCTCAAGGGTACTAGTCATTACTATTTATGTTTTAGAAATTCTAATATCGTGCTTGAAGGATTTACAAATGCAGATATGGCTAGAGACCTAGACACTAGAAAATCCACCACTGGTTATTTGTATACATTTGTAGGTGTTGCAGTATCTTGGGTATCCAGACTATAATGAATAGTAGCGCTCTCCACAACAGAGGTAGATTATATAGCTGCAACAAAAGCTTGCAAAAAGATGTTGTGGATGTAACGATTCCTAGGAGAGATAGGAATCAAATAGGATAAGTATGTGCTATATTGTGACAGTCAGAGCACCATTCACTTGGCAAAAAAATACAGCTTTTCACTCACGAACCAAACATAGACTTGAGATATCATTAGATTCGGCATGTGTTGGAGGAAGGGTAGTTATCCTTGGAAAAGATCCATACAGATAAGGACCCTATTGATATGCTCACTAAAATTCTCCCAAGAGAAAAGCATGAGCTATATAGAGACATGGTAGGCTTAGGGGTGACTTGATGATTACAACCTATTCAAAACCCTTCATTTGCTTCAAGTGGGAGAATGTTGAAAATATGTTTTATGAAGCAGATAAAGGTGCTAACAGAAAGGAGATCACCTCCACCAAAATTAAATATAGAATTTTCTGCCAGTGGTGATCACCAAACAAAATAATGAAGTCAACAAAAACATTTAAAGTAGAAGCTTCTGCCTGTCGACAATTTCTTCTCTTCCATTTGTTTTTCATACCTTTTTTTTTTTAGTCCAATGTGTTTTTCCAGAGAGTTCTAAGAACTCTATTTATAGAGGCATTTGTAATATTTTTTGTAAACGAACATAAAGAATAAAAGCTTTGTTTATGGATGCAGCAACAGAAGTATTAGTATTTTGGGCTCTTCTGATATATAGTTTTGTGTGTTCATAAGTGCTTTGTTTTTATTTAGTTTAATGAGCACCTTTTATTCTTTATATCATGTATCCTCTATTCTTGTTGTTTTGTGTTCAGATTTCTCTTCTAATAATAGGGCAAATGCTTTCTCAACGATAGATTTCCCAACAGAAACAACTGAATTTAAGGAACTCAGATTCCTCCGACTAAGTGGTGACATTTCTATTTTATGGCCAGCGAATTTGGAGTCGCTTGAGCAATTGTTTGTGTTCTTTGGCCCTATCTGTAAGGATGGTGTCACTTTGTATCAAGTATGTCCTCACTACTTGTTACATTTATTTTTCTCTCTTTATTGGATTATTCATATTTTGGAAATAAATCTTACAAAAATGTCACAACATCGATGCAGCTACCCAAGAAGCTTAATCAATTAATTGCCCTCAAGGTCTTGATACTAGATAAATGGGAAAAAATGCAAGAGCTCCGTGAACAAGTATGTGGGTTGCGCTCATTATGTAAATTGAGCATTTATAGTGGCGATTCCTTAAGAAATCTGCCAAAATTTTTTGGGCAATTAAGTTCGTTATAGGAGTTGTTATTAACAAGTTGCAAGCAATTGGAAGAATTGCCCTCGACTTTTGGAGATCTGAGTTCCCTGAAACATTTAAATTTAAGAGAGTGTGTTAACTTAAAAGAACTTCCTTTGAGCTTCAGGAAGTTAAGGTCTTTGGAGGTCATAAATTTGGATAGCTGCTATAAACTAGAAATCTTCCCTTCTAGCTTTTGGGAGCTCAGCACTTTGAAAGAATTGGGATGCAGCTGTTTGGAACTGAAAGAATTGCCTTCTAGCATTGAAAAGCTTACTTCTTTAAGACTTCTAGATTTAAGTTATTGCATGAGATTGAAATTTTTTCCTTCCACTGTAGGGAAAGTCGGCTCACTCCAAGTATTGATTTTATTCACTTGCTTGATCTTAGAAGAAGTGCCTTCCAATATTAGAGAACTTCCATCATTGAAAAAAATAGATTTAAGAGGATGTCGCAATTTGAAAGAATGTCCAGCTGGTCTGAGACGAAGGAAAGAGGGACTCGACGTTTGGCTGCCGGACCACCTAATGGACTAGTCCAAGCACTTTTTATCCCGTCAATCTCTATCATGTGCATATACTAGCACTTGCACCTTAGCAAGGAACAATGGTTACACCGATAGGAGGGTATACTATGGTAGTGTATTCAGAGGGCAGAGAGGGGGAGAATGCATGGGGAAAGTGCAATCTGGTTTTTTGCAAGAGTAATTATTCATAGGGAATGTGAATGGGTGGCAGGATGCAAGTAGAGTTGAATATGCCAAGTGGATGAACAACACAATATACTATCTTAAATGGTTGAAGTGGTGGAACATTATAGCTCAACTGTAGCAAGTACACTTGTTGGTAGTTCATGGTATATAAAATGTGTGCTATGAAATGTCAAAAAATTGGTCAGCAATTTTGCATTAGAACCTTTTTGCGAACAAAATACAGTACAATTGTTGGTGTTTGATGGTGAGGGGTTAGGTGTTTGATGGTGAGGGGCTATGGTATATGCCATTTGGCTTCAAGGCCTGGAAAGCAAAAGGAATGCTAACCCTAACCCTAATTTTGATGCAAAACCTACCCCTCATCCTAATGTTAACCATATTTCTAACCCTAACTGTATCTCTTAACCCTAACCATAAGCTTAACTATATCTCTATCCCTAATCCTAACCTAAACCCTAAACCTAACTATATATTTTTACCTTTGAGAACATTTAACCATATCTCTTAATCTTAACACTAACCCTATTCCTAAGTCATTGTCTATCCCTAAACCTAACCACATAATGACATTAAACCTAACTATATCTCTATCCCAAATCCTAACCATAAGCATAACCATAACCATGATGTAAATCGTAACCCTAAACCTACAATTGATCTTAAATCCAATTGTAACCCTAACCCTGATCCTAACTCTAACCCTAATTTTAAACTAATCTTCATTCTAACCCTAATCCTAGTTTTGATGCTAGCCGTAACCTCGATCTTGATGTTAACCCTAACCCTAATCCTATTCTTAACTAAATTTCTAATCCCCTCAACCTAATGATATTTCTAACTCACAACCTAACCCTAAGTATGACCATAACAACTATGCAAACCCTAACCCTCACCTTATTCGTAAACCTAACCTTGACCTTAAACCCAATTCTAACCCTAATCTTGAGCAAATCTTGATGCTATTCCTAACCCTAATTTTGATGCTATCTCTAAGCCTCATCCTAAAGCCAACATAAACCCTACTCTTAACTAAATCTCAACCCTAACCCTAATTGTAACTATATATCTAGCATTAACCTTAACCTTACCTGTAACCCTAACCATATCTCTTAACCCTAACCCTAACCCTAACCCTGATAAGCTTAACCCCAACTATTACCCGAACCCTAACTATATCTCTTAACCCTAAATGTGACCCTAACCCCTTTTGCAACTCTAATCTTAATGCTAAACCTAACCCTAATCCTAAACTATTCTTCATGCTAACCCTAAACCTAATTTTGATGCAAACCCTAATCCTCATCCTAATGTTAACCATATTTCTAACCCTAACTCTATCTCTTAACCCTAACCATAAGCTTAACTATATCTCTAGCCCTAACCCTAACCTAAACCCTAAACCTAACTATATCTCTTAACCCCATCGTAACCATAATCATAATCCTAAACTTGACCGAGAATATAACTATAACCCTAATCCTGTTAACCTTAACCCCAATTATTACCTCAACCCCAACTATATCTATTAACCCTAAACTTGACAACAAACCTAAATGTAAACCTAATCCTAATGCTAACCCTAACCCTAAGTTTGATGCTAGTAACCCCAATTATTACCCCAACCCTAACTATATCTATTAACCCTAAACTTGACAGCAAACCTAAATGTAACCCTAATCCTAATGCTAACCCTAACCCTAAGTTTGATGCTCTCTCTCTCTCTCTCTATATATATATATATATATATCCATGCTAGAGATATAGCTAGGGTTAGGGTAAAGAGATATATCTTTGAATTATTGATTTGATTTTTGATTTTTTTCTTTGATCATTCAATTTATCATGGTAAACATTTTTATTTGATCTTTTTGATTTAGTTTTATCTTTGGATTATTTATTTGATCTTTTAGTTTATCTATGATACAATTTTTTAATTCTTAGTAATTTATATTTTATTGTTTTTTGATCATATCTCTTTGATTTATTTATTTGATCTTTCAAGTTCTTTATTTTTTATTTATTTTTATTTTTTATTTTATCTATGATAAATATTTTAAAATAGATTTATCATTTTGATTTTTTAATTTATCTATGATAAATATTTTAAAATATTGTGATTTATCATTTTGATTTTTAAATCAAATCCCTTTGATTTTGATTTTGATTTTTCTTTGTGATTTTTCTGATTTTTGATCAAATTTCTTTGATTCTGATTTCTCTCAAATTTCTTAGAGTTTGATTTCTCTTTGTGATTTATCTTTGATTTTGAATCTCCAACAATTCATAAAATGATTTAATTCTTTAAAATAAACTTCAATTAATTAAAAGAATACTTATACAACTACCACCTATCATTAGGAGTAATTGCTCAATAATTAAGTTTGATTGTAGAAAGGTTGTATTAATCATTTCATTATGTCTACATTAACTAATAATATAAGAACCTACCAAAATTAAAATGTATATACATCACTCTCAACTTTGAAATTGTTCAAAACATGCACAATTTGTTAGGACAAAATTATTAGAAATGGAATTGTTTTTGCTAGCTACAAATCAAAGTGAATGAAATAACTACCCAATTGACTATCCACACTTCTTCGCTGCACCCATTGGTTTCTAGTTGAAATTTTAATCTATGATGTCCTTTTTTCCTAGTCTCTAACTATATATAAAAAGTAACATATTATTAATGAGGTGGTTACTTAATCGATATGTTTTCCTACAGTTTCTTGTTCAAATCTTGGAACTGCTTAACCTTTAAGTAGAGTTTTGCTCGCTTAAAACAAGCATTCATTCTTGAGGGATACTTTTGGGTTTTTAAAAGATACTACTGAAATGTTCCGTGTGATGGTAATTGCTCATTGACATGTTTGGCGCTTGATTGTTTTAGGTGAAGTGCTTAAAGCAGAAATTCACACATCTCAGATAAGCATTACAGGAAAGATTGAGCTCTTCTACAAATTATAAACAACTGGGTAATTTTGTTTCCAGATATCTTATTCAGATTTAGTTTTACTCCCTAGGGTCTTCTCACTATTCAACCAGTGATTAAATTGGCTTTTTCACCTACCAAAACTTGTATTTGTTTGAAAGTTTCTAAAGTCTCTTTAATAGATTACATGTTCCTCCACCCAACGGTAGCCAATCCTCCTCAATTTAATGGAAATGGATACCCATGACTAAATCTTACTTGTCCAACAACCATTATGCAAACATTTATTAAGGTCCATACCTTGGTCCACGTCATTGCAGGCAATGCTAAGCCTTCCATACTTCATAATTAATGTGTCTCTATTCTCTTCTTTCTTGCATCGATCCCCCTCATGCTATATTTAATTCAGACCTCCTCTCAAGTTATTGTTTTATTTGACCATATGATGGCCAATAGTAGACGGTTTTGATAGGGATGTGACAATATGCTGAAAGATCTTATGCACTTATCCATAAGTGCAAAGAAATGCGATTAATTTAGTTTTTTTACAATTTATGTTAAAAACCCCAAGATTTAACTGAAGGACATATTTTAAAGAGATATAATTTTTTTTCGGTTCTAAGGTTTAGTTTTATTTTCCATTATAAGAGAGATGGACCCGTTCTAATTTGAATAAAGGTTTATCCTTAACACTATATTTAATTTTGTTTTTATTAAATGGTAAATTAAAACGCTTACAAATACATGAAAATATAAGAGCATTTTCTTTTTGGAGTGTAAGAAAGAACTCAGACATATTAGGGTAAATGCTTTGTGGCTTCAATAACATCTACACAATGCATAAAAAAACTGAACAAAAACAATAATATTCTACTATGTGTAGCATTTCAAAAACATAACCCTCCATTTTGATGGATAGGAGTACCTCACAAAATCGCATCAGAGCAAATGGAAGACCTCCAACAAAGCGATCAAGAGCTTCCTCAAGCCTGAAAATTAGATCTGGATATTCCCCCCTGCAATAAATTTATCACGTGCAGCAGTGTAAGCCAGATTATAACTCAAGAAAGCTTTCTCGTGTGTCCATAAACAGAGTACCCGTGTATCTCAAGGGCTTAAACAGAGATGCGTATGTGCCTCAAGTGGTCTCTTTGGCCCTCTTTCATCACAGGATGTCTCAGACACTCTCTGAAATAGAGTTACACAAAGTAGAGGATGTAAATCAATCAGGGAAAAGGTGCCCACAAAATCAGAAGCACGCACGCTTTCTAGTGGAAAAAGTACAGAGCTTGCTTCCAGAAATTACAACAAGCTACGAAGTAAAATCAGACTGTAAGGAAGAAATCATTGCGTGGCTGGTCACTCTGGATGGATGCTTCATTCTAGAGACTCTTTCATGATGGTATAGTTTCCTTGGCTCACCCTTTCTTGCAGCCACAAACAGGGGAATCACCAACAGAGCATGATGAACGTGAGAAAAACTTGAAGGAAGAACTCAAGTTAAAGTATGAAAATCTGAAGCAATACAACCATAGTTTGGGATTTTTCCATGATTTCATTCTGTAGGAGTCGAAGACTACCGGTGAAGGAGAAAAGGCAGAGGATATTCATAGGACAGTACCAGAGGGCAGACACCATCGTATTCTTCATGGTCTTCATCATCATACAACAGCTCATAAACTAAAGAAAGAGTCTAAGTACCAATACCTCCGTTTTGACGAACAGAAAAATACTCTCTTTCTCCCTGTGATATGGCTTTCTGATGCTACAGAATTGATCTTCAGGAACCTCATGGCTGTGGAAGTCTGCCAAGAAAAAGAACTCACCGTTATTTCAGAGTATGTATTTCTGATCACAGGCAAAAAAAAATTGCATAAAAAAACTGAAACACATTCAGAACGGGTTAACATGCATCATCTTAGGTAAAAACACATCACATACAATGGGCAGACAACCTGGGATCATGACATCTCACACAACCTCAAAACAATTTACACAATCAGATTTTGGAAAAAAAAACCCTTAACAGTAGAGCCAAATGAGGGCTGATTTGCTAGTGATAGAAAACCAGCTTATAGCCTGAAATAAGAAACACATGAACAGGCATATGCAAACATACATTTATTTCGTACATATGATCTATGAACTAACAATGGATTTGTTAGCTCTCTAAAGAACTTTTAGAGATCATTTTTCATTTTATTCTATAATTTTTTAAGGATTGCCGACTCTAATACATTAAAGTTTTAAACCAATCCCAGAAACATTTTTGTTACAGATGGGACCAAGTTTAAGTACTAAAAGCATCACAATTTTTCTAACAAGACCCAGATTCAACTCGCAGAACAGCTGATAACGTGTTATGTATGAGAAAATTACAGCATCGAGCTAACTCGGTGGAGAATAGCAGGTTATAGAAGAAGAGCAAAATAACGAACTAGATGGGGCATTCTAGACCAGGCAAGAGGGTGAATGTGAAGTAAGAGAAATACAACTCAATAGCGGAAATAAGCTGAATATTAATTTAATTCAAAAACAGATTTAGAAGTAAAGAGTTCATTTTTTCTAGAAACACAAAACAGAGAGTGTTCAGATTTATTCAACAAAACCATAAGTTAGGCTTAAATTTATGATGGTAATGATTCTCTATGCATTACTCTGCTGTTCAATGTGATAGATGAAAACATGTATTCTGTAAAAGCAGATCGAAGAAGAAAAGCTTTTCAGTTAAAATTGAAAATGATTAAAAAATAGATTTCATACCAAGTTTAGGCAATCAAATTGCAAAACAAGTAGATGAACTGTACTGAATCGTTGGCGGGAATGGGATAAGTAATTCTTTTATACAATCCCAAGGAAATATCAGACTCGATTAGCGACACCACAGGAATATTGTTCCTCGCAGCTTCAATAATAGAGGAAGACTCCCTCTCTGCATTCATCGCCACCAGGCAATCTAGCCTCAGTGCAGGCACGCCTCCTATGATAGATCTACCGCCCGCTTTCCTCGTATTTGATAAGCGAATCCTTGTGAACAGATTGGTAACTCCAAAACACAGAATTATTCATCACTCCTTGCTGACACTGTGGTTGCTACAGATCAAGGGCCTGAAAATACAACTGGGGTTAGCTCCAAAGTATACGCTGGTGTTGCATAACCATTTAAGGATGATGATGAAGACAAGGCAGTGAAACAACAACTCAAAGCCGAGGTAAAAGCAACAAAGGCCATGAAGCATAAAAATAGAAATTACCCTCTCCCTTCTGATGTTTCCTTGCTCTCCTCCTGTCATAACCGCCATTGCCATTTTATTCTAAAGGCGGCCACTTGAAAAAGCAATAGAAATAGGCAAATAGGGAATACACGCAGACATTACTTCAACTCGCACGCAAAACCCCAAAAGTCAAGGTAAAATTAACACAGTACACAGGGAGTAGCTGGTACAGTGTTCGATCTGAATGATTCATTTATTTTTCACCCATACTCTTGGCAGGACGCCCATACCGGGTGCAGAGGAACAGCGTACAGAGCCAAGAAAGTGAAAACCCAACCGCAAAAAATGCCTTCGCAGGGAGAAAAATGCCTTCGCATGTCTCAGGTGGGAATCCAGCCGGAATAGTCTCAGCCGGAATCAGACATGAGACTTTCCCGGTTGAATGCTCACCTATAATAGCCTATCGGCTAATTATGTAAGCTCATGTTTCTTATACAACAAAAATTGAAATGGAAAGAGTTCGTGTAACCTACAATATAATTCGCATTCACTTTTAATGTGGAATATGTTCAATTATAATTCAACGAATTTAAACTATTAAATAGAAAATTAATTGTATTTTTTAAACGATTGATTATATTATTTTTTAATTTTTAATTTAAGATATAAAAGTGATAAAATTTGTATATCTATGGGTTGGATTTCCATATGAAGGCAATGTGTAAGATTTTCGGGAGTTGGGGCATATGATTTTCTTAAGTGAATTTGGCCCTTGTTTTGAGATTCTACAATGGTATTCTCACCTTTTTTATAAATTAGAGACTTGTTTAAGATTTGCTTAGTGGTGAATTTTCTATGGCGGTGAATTGTTGACGATGAATTTTTCGTCGATTGTTGGCAGTGAATTTTCCTAGAGCTGTTGCGTACATGGTTAAAGTAAATAATTGTTTCGATAAGTATAAGAGAGAAGTATATGTAAACTCATTTAAAGTTTAATACAAGCTTTACATCTCTTTGAGTGTAGAATTTTTTCTCGAAAGGGTTTCTTCATGTAAATTTTGTGTCACTTGTGCTATTTTTTGTTTCATCATATTATTGTTTAATCTACTATCACATAATCCTCGTGGGTAATCTTGAATAAGATATCTATTTTCATATTTGCATAAATATATCTATTTTCATAATAACATACATTTTGTTGATGTTTTATAGCAATTGTTTCACCTTGATTTCCAACGAATCTACATAATCATCATAGGAATATTTATATGGCTAAAGAGTGAGATTTTTAATTATTGACACAACTATAAAGTAACTATTTTCTATGGGTTAACCTAGAAGAGCTTGTTTCAAAGTGATTTTCCAATACTTTGAACTTAAATATCACCAATCTGTAGAGTATAGTCGATCTCAAGGAAAGTAGTGAATTAAAGAGTAGGAACACACAAGTTATAGAATAAATTATTTTTTCTATAGGACTAATCCATGAACATGGAAACAATCCACAAGAGTAGACCATCATAAATATAATTAAATATTTTATATTCAAATTACATTAAATTTGAAGGAACACATAAGAAACTAATATAGATTTATCTTTCTTATAGCAACACAATAAAATGTACTTGTCTAAAATTTTGATTCAAACATAGTATGATATATGGCTTTACGTGACTCATTGATATGTAGGAGAATTAGAGTTTATTAGATGAATACTTTGGAACCTATAAATTCATTATGGATCACTCTCAAAACTAGATAGTTAATCTATTGAAATGTGGATTTGACACAAATTTTTAGTTATACAATTTAGTGTGATATATGATATTGCTAAATTTTGATACTTACTTTTTAGTTTGCTTAGATGGCTAGAAATTGTTTTTTTTTTATATATGATTTTTCAGAATATTTTTTGAGGACTTTTGTAAATAGAGTGCAATCTTGTTTGATAAACTCTTCAGAATACTAATTTAACAACTTTTCAAAAGACAAAAATAATAAAAATTCATATAATAAATTCTTCAAAAGAATAATTCAATAATAAAAAATTAAATCTGTATTGATTCTCTAAATACTCCATCCTTTTTTAAAAATAATTAAACTTAATCTTTAAATATAATTTAATAAAAAACAAAAAAAAAACATTAATTGTAATTAAAATCAAATTAAAAAACTCAATCTAACCTTAATTTCATCTTATAAAGTTAAAAATTCTGAATCAATCCTACAAATTATAAATCTAAATCTAACAAGCAAAAGATAAACTAAAAATCTTGACCGAGCCCTGAAAATAAGAATAAAAGGAGGCGGTTCTTGGATAGAAAAAGCTTGTGCACCTTGGATTCGTTGCCTCACAAAATAAGTTTCCTTAAATGCGTTTTTTTTTTGCGTGGCTAATTTCCTGCTTTAATGCGCATCAATGATTAAAGAAAGATAATGGGAAATAAATTTGTAGAAAAGATAAATGAAAGCGCACGGAAGGAAGGAGAGTCATATATATCTTCTAGACTGTATAAAATGGGCGTGAAGGAAACGCAGAGAATCCTTAAAAAAATGAAGTTTAACCACACAAACTCGGCACATATGCATCTGTAGACCCACACGATTCCTCAATACACAGCAAATTGAAGGAAATTTTCATATAAAAAGGAATTTTATTCTCTTTCCCGTAATATTTATAAAACTGATGAAGAACAATTTAATAAATTGTAGTTCAAAAGGATAAGTAAACAATGGGTACGTTTGTTTAATAGTGGGAAAAAAATGATAATATGATTTAAAAGAATAGCGCAGTAAATTCTCCCGTCCCTCCATTCTTTACATGATAAAATAAATTTGCTTAATTATGATATGAAATCACAGGATAAGTATGGTTTTCCTTATGCGTGGGAGGGGACCGCCATAAGACACCGCTACTTGAGATATTGCATCAATAGGGCCACAGGATTCCCAGTACTTAGTAAATGTAATAAAATTTTAAATATTTTCAAAATTATTAATGTTTTTAAGGGATCAATTTTTATAGAATACAAAATCCTGCCATCTTAAAAATATCTGGATTTAGAAATGTTTGATTGCTTATTGTTTTTGGTTATCAACACATTTTAGTCCATAAGATTATGTATGTGTGTTTATAGGTCATTTAATAATATATTCAGAATTTTTCAAATTTACGATATTTATAAGTTTAATAGTTTAAGAAAATTTAATAAATATATTAAACGTGAGAGTTTTAATGTATCATAATTTATTAATATTAATAATTTTTTTAATTTTAAAATTTGAGTGGCAGAGTTAAAAGATTCATGTATCTTATTGTCTTGATAGAATAATAGCCAACTAGAATTCACAAAAAAATTCAATGTAACCATTATCACATCAATAATGACATGCCACAATGTTTTTTGAACAATTAAATTATTTAAAATATAATTTTGCTAGATGATACAAAGACATTTAAATGTAGTTGAATATATCAAAACACTCTATATTTTTGCACACCTGTGATTATACAATTTGGTAGGCCAAAATAAGTTTTCTAGATAATTATAACAACCTAAGTTTACAATCTCACCAAAACATTTAATAATCTATTGGAAAAATATTGTAGTTAGATATACAACAAGAGTATTAACAAAATAAGTGCATAAGAATTTAAGAGGATAATTTTTTAGTTAGGGTTTAAGGATCTTTGAATGCATTGAATATTGTGGAAATAAGCAATTAGAAAGAGGAGTTCCAAATAGTCCACAAATTAAGTTTCTTCAAATTTAGGTCCATCATAGTTTATTATCGAAATTATTATCAATTATGTAAGTTGTCTTTCAAGTTGTTTTGCAATTGTATTCAATATAATAGCTAGCACTTTTCCAATATAGGTTGTGTAACTATGAAACATAATCTTAAATAAAGTTCTCTCGAATAACTCAAAAATGAGAAATTCATACTCAAATTTAACAAAATTGACATCAATAGAATTTTAAAATTTATAGGGCTACATGTAGGAATTGTGACCATTTAATCCAAAATATATATTTTAATTTCTCTTATTTCCATCTAGATTATGCAATACCACTTAGGCAAGACTATAATGTAGATAATTTGAACACCTAAGATTTTTCCATTTAAAACATGTTGAGGTTCTTCTTAAAAAAATTGGGAGATCAAATGTACAATCAAAATATGATTCTTAAGAAACATGATAATATTGAAAGTGAATTATTGCAAGCAAATAAATATACTATTTACCTTTCATTGGATCAATAACTTACTAGTGGGAGACAAAACTGCTTAATATTCAAGAATAGAAATTACAAAGTAATTAGTGAGCAAATAATATTGAAGTACCTACATAACATGTACACCTTTCTAAGCTCTTCAACATTTTTGTGAAACTGTTAGCATGATCCTCAAAAACTATTCTAGTCACAAAATAGTAATGGTGGTCCTACTTTCTTATGCATTATTGTGCTTGTGGTCGACCAATTGCAAACTTCAAAGAATCAAGGAAAATAAAAATCAATTATTCTATCCTATAGCACAAGCAAGGGAAGTTCAAATAATAAAAGACAACATGATGTTCCTTGTTTTATTCATAAGGTCTATGTTTTCTAAGAATATTAAAAACCATCCCATAATAGGACCAATATGGCCTAGGAAATACATTGTTTCTCCATTTTCTATTCTCCCGATGGCATTCTCCCGCTCTACCCAAGATTTAAATTGTGTTGTTTTAGGCACCTCCCACTCTACCCAAAAATTAAATGGTTCTCTGCAAGATATCTCCCGCTCGGTGGTGCAGTCGCCCATTTGCAACCTGATTGTGGATCTTTGTTCTCCCTCTTCAACGTCAACGATTGTGGCTAGGGATTCTATGGGATATTTGTCTACAGTGCCTCTGGTTGGTGAGGCTGATTTTAACACTAGCTCAGGGGTGACTGTGGAAAATGTGGCTACAACTTACCCTAATACATATGTAGCTGTGGGGCGACTACTGGTAAGGTGGGTGTTCGTGTTCAACCTTCTTTTGTTGATGTTGTGAAATAAAAGAGGCTTAGGGAGGGCTCTATAAATCCTTTGTGGTGTGCAAATAGTGCTCTTGTTGTCTCTCTTAGTAAGGAAGTTGCTGAAAATATTTCTTTTTACTCTAAAAATGCTTTTATTTGTAGATTTTACCGGTTGTGGCCTTCACTCCCTGATTTTCATATTTGGATCACCAACCATTGGTATCCTATGGTTGATGATTCAATGGAGATTTACCCTTCTGCAAGGGATTTTTGTTGTTGTGGGTTTCAGCTCTCCTGAAGATAGACAGGCTATTCTAGACTATGGCTTGTGGGTTTGGGATTCTCACCCCCTCTGCATTAGACCTTGGGTTTATTCTTTTAATCCTTTGAATGAACCCTTAAATGCCATGCCTATTTGGGTAAGATTTCCTTACCTTCCCTTATAGTGTTTGTGCTCCTCTACCTATGAGGGCATTGGTAATGCCATAGGCTGATTGTAGAAAGTTGATAAGGCTTCCAAGAATTTTACCCATACCTCCTTTGCTAGGATCTTGATGGAGGTTGATCTTTTGAAGGCTCTTCCTGGTGAGGTGGTTTTGCAGGTTAATGATTGGTCATGGTCTTAGATGGTGGATTACGAGGGGCTTCCATTTCATTATAGATGTTGTTTTGCTATTGGTCATGTGGCCCATGACTGTTCTTGTGGCTCCTGCACTATTTCCTCTTCTACTTGGTGGAAGACTTCACTTCGTGAGCACTTAATAGTACACCTTGCTGCTGATTCTACTTCTTCTATTGAAGAATCAAGGCCTCCTTCTTCTATGAGAAAAGATAATATCAATGATGCTCATGTTGTCCCTGTAAACCCTCCTTTGTAGGTTCTTTCTGCGTTGCATGAATCCGCGTCACATGAATCAGTTATGGTCGATGTTGCTCCTCTTGTGGATACCATAGGGTATTCTCTAGTTATGGCTATTCCTAATGCTGTTAGTAATGCTTCTTCCACTACCCCTATTTTGGAAATTGATGTTGTTTCAGATGCTTCACCTGAAGTATGAGTTGTTCCTCTTGTCTACTACTCTTGAGGGGATTCCTCTCCCTCTAATCAATTTTTTTCAATTTCAGTTTTTGATTCTCTTTGGACAACGATGCATAGAAAGAATAAGCATTCTTCTAAGAAATTTTATATTTCATTTAACTCACCCTCTATGGCTTTGCTTGGTTTAAGCACTACTCCTTGAATAGTTTCTCATAGTTTTCTATTTTTGACTAGTCCTATGTTGGTTATTGTTTCTCTATTTGGTTGTGTTGGGCTAGTCTGTTTTGCTGAGCTATTTGGCTCTATTTTTTAAATTTATGTAAGGGTTAGGGACCTTCCCTACTTATCTAATAAAAAGCATGGCCTAGGAAATATTTTCCACCATTTCTCTAATATGTGTGAATTCAAAAAAGTTAAGGTTTTAGCAAATAAAATACAAACTCTAAATTGAATCACATACTCACCATTGATAGTTTGAAAAGATGACCTACATATTGAAGAAAAAATTTAAATCAATATGAAATACCCCTTGATGATAAATGGAAATGATCTAAAATTATTATTAAATGTTTCATTCATATTTTATCAATAACTACCTCCTAATTATTTTTCTATAATAATAAATTTGATTATAATTCATAGATTTTTTTATCTATACATGAATAGCTAAGATTTGTTCTTGGATCACAAGTTGACTCCAAATTATGGTGGAGTTGATGTGGAGACATGGTATCTATTACTCTGTAGTGTCCCTTCGTCTGTGATATCGTCGTATTTTGTTTTCAATTGTGGGAGATAGGGTATCTTTTGATTTTAATTTGTTTTATTGTTATTTCTTTGATTAAATAAATATTACTAATAATTTATTTAGTTTAAATAAATTAAGGTGAAAATATTTATTAAAATAAATATATTTTATTATAACTAAAAGAAAGATTAAATTATTAAATATTTATTAAATATTTAATAGTTGATCTATTTGGTTCATATATTAAAGAGTCAATTATAAAATAATGAATAGGGGTAGTGGCTGGCATACAATCATAACTGATGGAAGTGCAATGGTCTGCTGATGGGAGTATAAAAGACACCATCAAAGAAATTATAATAAGTGATAGAAGTCGAACGGTTCCTCGATGGGAGTGGAAAAGACACCATGAAACAAATTATAAACAATAATTATTTTGGAGGATTGGGGGGGAAGCTTGGAATCTAGCGGACTGTGTAAACTTGGCGATCATCATCACTATGAAGTTTGTAACTCATGGGAATTCGATTAAGGTCAAATCTTAACTTTATTCTCTTGCGCCTTTTGAAGCCTTCGTAGTATTCTTACCTGGCTCATATGTTTTTTTTTTATGATTGATCTCTGCACGTAGTTCTGTCGATAGCAATTTTCCTTAGCACTTCCAAAGGCACTATTGTTTGGCGTATTTTAATTCACAACCTATGTCTTATTTATTATTTGTCTTTGCTTTTTTTGCGTTCTATAGTATCCAAATTCTTGTGCCTTTTAATTTTGTTGAGGGGATAAAATTGGTACTCTCTATTTTATGCTTGCCGTGACTTGGAGTAGCCGATTTCCATTGACTGTGATTTCATACATGGAATGATTCTATCTTATATCGACGTCTATATTTTGTTATGTGTCTCAGATGTTCATCAGTAATTTCGTGTTCTTGAAGATTTGTGTTAAAAATTGATGAATCTTCCTTACCCTCGAAATTCTTAACAGTTCGAGTGATGGGTATTTGATTTACTTGTGAAACTTATCAACCCTTATTACTGATTTTAGCTTAATGTCCATACATTATTCTTGCCTTAAGGGAAGTTCTTGATTCCAGTTATTACCTTATTAAGTTTCATGCAATTAAAGCTTTGAATTTGTTGACGCTTCGTGATTTTCCTCGCACTTGCTAATCGTATCTTATTTGAAAGTTTTCTAAATTTTTCCCATGATATAGCATTTGTGTGTATCCTGTAGTCATAACATTCGCCTCTAGCATTCTGGAAAATAGATCGCTATCTAGAATAAGTTTTAAAGTTTGAATAATCTCCTTGATTTTGTTAACAATCCACCACAACTGCAACACTTGAAAACAAAATATTGTCACAGTATAAAAAAACCTCCCTGAATCCCCAGCAATTTGCTTAGTGACGCACTTGAACTTGGTAGGGTGTATAGTTCTAAATAAACTCTCTGAATCTATTTCCAAACTATCTCAGCCATCGCACCTGATCTTCATAGGAAATTTAAAGGTTTAAATAACTGGTTGATTTTACTGTCAAGCTATCATAGTTGCAACACTTGAAAATAATGATAATAATGCAAGTAGATGGTGATATCTGTAAATTCCAATATTCACTTTCTAATATACTTGGCAACCTGTCACAGTTACAACATTTAGAGTTGAGGCACTGTATAGAATTAAATAGCCTCCCTGGAACCTTTGGTAATTTATCATAGCTGCAAATTTTAGACTTGTAAAGGTTTAAATAATCTCTCTAATTTCATTATCAGCTTGTCTCAGCCGCGCACTTTGAAACATATTAGGAAGTTTAAAGGTTTAGTTAATCTCTCTGATTCCATTGTCAACCTATCACATCTGTAACACTTGAAAGTAGATTATTGTAGAGGATTGAATAACCTCCCTGATATCTTTGTTAACCCATCATTACGAAAGCTTTTTGAGCAAAATAGGAAGCTTTAAAGACTTAAATAATCCTATTGATTCTATTGTCAATCTATCGCAGCGGATGCATTTGATCTTTAAGTTGTATTTTTCACATGCTTTTGTATTTATATAATGTTTGTATTTAAGTCATTTACTACGAAGGAGAAATTATTTATTAAGTGAATAAATTGGTCTAAGTTAAAAGAAAAATTTAACTATATTTGATTATTAGGTTATGTTATTTTGAGGAAAATTTGCTTATCAATTATTCATTAATAAAAGGTTATGATCTTAATAAATAAATATTAGTATGGGGCTAAAACTAGGTAATAGAGAAATAAATTTATGTGTCCTTTCAGATGTAGGTAGGTGGATATAGGTAGATCAATGAGTCTTTCTCTTTCTTCTTATATGAAGTTTTATCTTAGGTACGCTTATCTTTATGTTATGGTATATTTTAGTTAGGAATGATACATCTATTAAGATGGAATAAATGAACTATAGTTTAAATGATAAGATCGGTGTTATCATCCACATC
This sequence comes from Sequoia sempervirens, assembly GCA_007258455.2. NCBI lineage: Eukaryota > Viridiplantae > Streptophyta > Pinopsida > Cupressales > Cupressaceae > Sequoia > Sequoia sempervirens. The sequence goes on along the minus strand of VDFB02058242.1, from coordinate 113,521,455 downwards.
TATTTGACCTCAGACTAAAAGGTTGTGGTCGTATAAGGGTAGATGTGTTAATTGATCTTTATGTAGATATTTGTTATATTTGTGGGGTATGGTGATTATACTATGTAATAACATTATAGGTGATATTTTACCAAGTTAAGTTAGTGCCATTAGTTTAAAGTATATTTTCACATAATAATATCATCGTATTATAATCTTGTGTCATGGAGTTTATTACTATTAAGTCAATATTTTGAATAATTGTGTTCAAGATGCTTCTTTCTCATTAGATTTTAGTTGCAGTCGCCTGGCAAGCTATGTGGTAAGAAATGTGATAGCTATGTTGATATGGAAGTTGTAGAGAATAAGAAATGGGATTTATTTCTCTTAGTTCTTAGTAAAACATATATGATGACTTAAGTAATTATTGGATTATTGAGGAAGTATGTATTGAAACTTCTTTTGTTGTATGAACTACATCTTATTAAACAAATGGATAAATTGTATTTGAAAGTTGACGTTCTTTAGTGAATTAGCATTGAATGTATATGTATGTTTAAGGGTTAATTTGATGTTTCCAATTGGATGTGTCCTCCTTTACGTTTGCTTGGTTTCAAAAATGATTTTATTCCTTTGGGTTTGTGTCGATTTATAAGTGATTTGATGGACCCTTTCATTGTGAATTTTCTTGAGTTTGCGTGAGTTGGGAATCCTCTTTAATTTAAATTGTGTTGTTATTCGTTTAACCCTACATGGTGAATTCTTGGTTTGTTTAGAGTTGTGGGGGTCTTATTAATTGATTTTGTGGTGGAATTTATTGGATTTTTATGTGATGCTTGGTGGTGATATGTTTATGCTCCTTTATTGAATGCAGTCTCCCCACATTTATTTCTTTTGGTGAGACATTAAATTATATTGTTGTCATGTTTGTTGATGTTGTCATGGGTCTTTTGTTTACCAATTGTATGGGTATCTTGTGAGGAGGAAATTGAGGTATCCCTTGGATGCCTGGTTGGATGTTCTTTTTACCTTTGTTGTTTCTGGTTGGTTCCATGTTGATGTGAATACCTTTGGAGACTAAGTTGATTCAAGGAATACTTTGTCATTTAATTTGTGTTGCAATGTAATTGGGAACTCGTGTTTTGTTTATGAGTTGTGGATAGTTGATCTTCTTGAATTTCTGATTTTTTTTGTATCGAAGTTGATTATGTAGTCTGGATGGAGTTGTTGATCTTATTTTAATGTATTCACTCATTATATTTGAATTGAAAATAGTTCTTTAAGGTCTTGCATTTATTGTTGTCAGGTTTTCATGGGGAAACCCTATTGTAAGCCCTTTGAGATTCTTCCAGAGGCTTGATTTTATTGTTGGTCAATGTTCCTCATTTTATGTGCTCTTGACATGGCAAGATATTGGTATCATTATTTTGAAAAGGGTTGTATGAGAATTGTTGAGACTTGATTATGTGTTTATAGCGAGATGGGTAATGCCTTGCATGCTTCTTTGTTGTGATCTAATGTTCTTGTTATGTTGTACAACCCTTATTTTTTTGATTTGATGTTGTTGGGTCTCTAGGGAGAGTGGCTTCTCATGGGGGCTGGCGCCCCGTTTAAGGGGAAGGGCACAAGATAACCCACGAGTGAGTTAGTAATCAAGTGAAAACCTAATAATTAATTTAGGAGGTTTGGGTAGTAATATCATTATAAGATTTAAAAATGGATGCCTCATCTTCATTATTGCTTCCGCAGACTAATGGAAGGCTGAGAAGGCCATGGTCGGCAAGGTCGTGACCTTGTCTTCACGAGAGGTTTACGGCTCCTCATGAGTCACCCTATGGACTAGCGCCTCCAGTTGGGAGGAAGGGCACAAGATAGCCATAGATGGGACTAGTGCCTCCAGTTGGGAGGAAGAGCACAAGATAGCCCATGTAGGACTATGCGATGACACTCTCCCCTAGTTGCCCAGGTGTTTTACTTTATTATGTTCCTCTGGAAGTATGTTATGGAAGTTGGTTTAGATTGTTGTTGAATGGACTTATATTGATTTATGGGGCATTGCCTTGATACATCTTTGGTGTACTTTGTGGTCTTGTATGATCTCATTGATATTTGACTTATGACCTTGTACTCTTATGGTACTGTGATATGATGTATTGTATTATTTAATTGCAATTTGGAATTGTATTATGTTTATTAATTCATTTTGATTTGGAAGTGTTTCATGATCATCCTTTGGTTACTTGTTTATTGGTCATTTCTTTGATTTATGTGAGGAGATTTATGACCTTAAGTTATTATGTTGACTCTTGGATGTTGTCAATTTTTTCATTGTAATCCTTGAGTTTTATGATACTTTTGTATGATGTTGAGTTTTGTGGTTCCCTGTTTGGATGTTCTTGGTTGAGGTCTCTTTCTTGTCAGCTCCTTAGCACGGGGGGTGGGTCTTCAGACTCACATGGTCGGGTGGAACGTTCTAAGCACCCCATTGGGTCCCCAGTCGAGGATCAAGAGGGGCGGATTGGTGCTGTTGCGGCGACCCCAGAGTTGTATCCATCTTGGAGCTAGTTATGATGTTGTGTATTCATCTATTCATTTGTATCATGATTCTTGTTGTATGGTTTCCGTTCATGTTTGGAAACACTGTTGTATCATTGTACCTCTAGAACATTGTACTATAATGTAATGTTAAACTCGGTGAGGATATTGGTCATGGCAATTGTTATTCAATGTGTTAAGTTAATCTTGCATATGTTGTATTTATGTACACATATGGTTTCTTATCAATGAATTTTCATGTATGTGTTACATTTGTTAATGTTTACTTTGTTATGGATTATATTTTTGTCTTTTATTCTTTATTGTTGTTGTGTGGATCTAAGTCGCGTAATGACTCCTCGTGTACCCCAGGGGATGTATGTGTTAATGAATCTACTTAAATGAAATTCATGTTATGACTTAATGTGTATTATATGTATGTTATGTTAACTTTTAAAAAAAAAAATTGTGCAGTAATTATTGTTTAATTTTCCTTTGGGGTTCGCATGACGGGGGTGTTACATACTCATATTTATGCAACAAATTATCTTGTTATCCCATTTAATCAATGAGTTATTTAATATTATTTAATTATTTAACTATTTTTATTATTGAGTTAACTATGATAATTGATGAGTTAATCAAAATGATTTATTTATACTTGATTGGTTAATCATGGGGTATATAATTATAATAAATTATTTATGAATAATAGATTATTTGACTATTTTTATTTCAAAAGTAAATTAATTAAGGTAAGATGAATTTTTTTAATGAGTGATTATGTGGTTAGGCATCAAGATAGGGTAGCGGTATGAAGATTAACACATATGAGATTTCAATGTCTCTAGTTTGTCCCTGTTTGAAATAATGTTGTGACTACAAGAAGTAATGTAATGTTTAAAAAATTAGATATAGGTACTTGGTAATATGACATTAGTGATAAATGATACTCCAAGTTTCAAATATTAATGACATACTGATTTAATTGATTATGATTGACTAATTAACTAGACTAATTGGTTTGGTTGATTTATTAAGAATTTTTTATTTGATTAGAATGAAACTTTGATGGTTTTGATAGACTCTATATATGGGATTATATAGATTTAGTATTGACTAAAATTATATGATGGTAACTTGAGAGATTGGACATATACAAAGAACATTGGTGGGATCTCAAAATAAATGAAACTCATGCTGGTAAAGGGGTCTATATTTGGATATTTGAGTGATAAAGGAACCGATTGAAAATCTTGAAGAAAGCATGTTAAAGGATGAATATTGAGAGATGGATGAGGATGCAAAGGATGAGATGGAGATGCAAAAAATGATGAGATGGGTGAATTTAATAAAAGAATTAAATTATGATGGGTAGATTAATTGATATGAATGCATTTTTTTAGGATGATAAATTTAGTAGATGATTATAAATGTGTAAGGGTATTTTGCTATGGCTTATGATTATATAAAATGGGTGATCCCACAATATTGGTTTACAATTTTTCACCAAACTAGACACTGAAATAATTTTTTCTAACTAAAACTTCACTTTCGGGCACCTATAGTGGCTAAACCGTGAGGAATTTGAAGATAATGAAAAATAGATTGTCGTAAAAAAATTTCTATAGATTCTAAATATACTTTTTTCAAAAAATTTGTAATCATATTGTACCTCTTTTTTCATCTCCCTCAAAAACTACTTTTTTAAGAAAAGAACATTTTTAAGGAGTGACACTCACCATATAACACATAAATTTTTTTCCATGAAGGATAAAATTCTAATTATTTTGAATTTATATTTGTAACTCCGATATCTAGTGCTTCCACTTCTTTAATAGTTTTTTATTGAATATTTTTTCCTTAATCAAGTTTCGAAGTCAAACCAATTACAATTGAGACATAAGTAGACCGTATAACACCTAACTTTTTTTCTATGTATTGAAATTCAATTTTCTTTTGTTGGATCAAGGACTTCAATATCTAGTGCACTCGTATTTTTCAATTTTTTTTTATAATCTTCTATTTTTTCATGTGTGCAGAACATAGAGCTTCATTTTGGGTGAAAAACCTACATTCACAAGAAATACAAAATAAATATAATAATTAAATTAAATTTATTTAAAATTAGACTTTTTGGGAAGCTTATAATAAGGACTACATACTTAGAAAAAATAAATTTTAAATGAATTCATTTGATCCCCCAAAAGATAAATTAAAAGTGGTTTTTTATTAGCATTTTGCTAGGTGTAAAGGAGACTCTGTTATAGGTATAGTTTAAAAATAGCGGGGTTCTATCCAAGGGGGTTTGATCTAAGGTAGTTTGATCAACCCTCTTCAATTGGAATGCTTTAAACCAAATTTTTAAGGCTTAAATCATTATATTTGGGTATGTACAGGATCATCATGGAAAAAATAGGCCCTTAAGTGGCAAAAAAATTAGAAAAATTAGGGTTAGGCAACTTGAAGTAAAATTTGAATAATTTATCTATATTATTTAAAAACTATGTAAGAATAAAATCTGTATAAAATTGAATGTAGTTTCTAAACTACTAGGTATATTTTAAAAAATAAAAAATCTATTTGGTGAAAATTTGAAATTTCAAAGTAGTACTTAAATTTCAGTGAACAAATAAGAAGTGGGTGTCTGTCTAACCACTCTAATCACAATAAAATGATAATATGTTTTATAATATTTTAGATATAAGTAGAGGACTCATGTCCCGATGTGATGCATATTTTTTTGTAATTTTTTTCAATGTAAATAATTAATTATGAATTTTTTATTACAACTTTTAAAAAATATAAAAACTCTTATGTCTCCACCATAACTTGGTCAAAACATCATGAAATTTAATTTTTCCTATTTTAATCCTATAGTATGTGAAGCATAGAATGTGACACATGTTTTAGATTCAAAAATGTGATAATGTTTGAAAGCTATAGATTTTTCAATCAACCTATCAATCAAGACTTTAGTCATAATTCAAATAGAAAATGAATAATAATTATTTATTAAATTCAAAGTAAAGCATAATTTATATTGGTGGAAAGGTGAGAATCTCCTTTAAAAAACCTTTTCGTTTCATTAATTTTGGGTAAAAAAAAAAGTCATCAGCCACATGGGCCATCATTTTACTTACATATCACCATTTTTTGGCCCATCATGATCCTGCACATACCCATTTTCTAAAAATATGTGATTTCAGCAAAAATCAGAATCTCCTAGAAATTGTAAACCAGCTTTGTGAGATCACCCAAATGGAAATAGAATAGTATGATATATTTTAAAGTATTTGAGCAGAAATAAATTGATGAGACTACTAGCACTTTGATTGTTATAAGATTTTTTAATGAATGACTATGTGCTAAAAAATATTTTTTAAAAAATATAGCATGTTATTCTAGGTATGATAATCCTAGAGTAGGACTTTTATGAACTAATATTTTCCTACAATAATTAAGCATGATAACCTATATCCAAACCTATAGTAAGCATGTAGCCAAGGTCATAATTACATGTAACCATGAGATAGTAATGGTCACTTCTCTATAGTAAAAGGTAGGATTCATCAACAAAGGGAAATGGTTGAATATGTGACATAATATCTATTCTTTAATTAGATGATAGATTGTGGAGGAATTGAATAATCCAATCATTGATATATATATTTCACAATGACTTCCTTTTTTGAAGCATTGACTACAGTCTCTTAGTAGAGTTTTCTTCTTTAACTGTTCCAAACTTAGTTTCCAAATTTAATTCCTATTTATAATATTATAATTCCTCTTATTCATGCTCCAATATAACTACTTTTTATTAGTAGCCACAATATTTTCCTTAAAAACCACTTAAATTATTCCAAGAAATTATGCTCCTCCATCAAGAGATACCCATTTACTAGCTCAACCTACACTTAATCCAAAAATTAAGTCAATTCAATTGAAATATGTTAATTATGTATTTCAATACCCAACCTATGCAATAAAAATAAATGATGTGGAGCTCAACTCCGGAAGGTATTCCTTGGACCAAACACTCTAATCATTATGAAACTTCTAATGGATAATTAAATCAAACATTATAACCCCAAGATAAATAATAAAACACCAAACCTTGAATAAAATTCAAAATAGATTGAAATCATGAAATGAAATCCCCTAGTTATAGATAGATTGATCTCAAAAAAATAGGAACTTGAACTCGTAGGATAAATTTAAACATCTATGTAAAAATTCTCCTATTTCAAGAAATTAAACATATACTAGTCTGTACTAATAATATCAAGGGCTTGTGGCTAAAGAAACCAAAACAAAAATGTAAAGACAAAAAAAAATTCCATCTAGCAACTTACAAAAAATATGCTATGAAATATTGTTATTCAAGAATATGTAGAACCTAACAGTATAGTTGTGAATGCCAACATTGATAGAATTCTAAAAAATACTCTAATTGATTTAGGCATCACTAATATTTTTATGATTGAATAGACATTTTAAAATCTACAATGTATTGATCCTTCTCCTACAACTACAGTGTTTCAATTAGGAGATCATTCAAGTATTAAATTAGGATTCATAGATGATTTTGTAATTACACTATATTATTGTGAGTACCTAGTCTATTTTATGGTGTTGCAGCCAAAGGCCAAAACAAGCGGATATCCTCTAATTATTATTTTCAATTGAAATATCACTAAAAAATTAGTTTTCTACCCTCCAACACAACCCTACATAGACCAAGAACAAATTGTGTAGTTTTAACTTAAAGAAAATGAAAAGTTCCCAATTAAAACATCGATGAATACATAAAAAGCCCCAAGATTGACATAGATAATGAGGATATTATCCTTTAGAATATTATATAGAATTAAAAAAATTTAGAGTTCCATGATTTTTCTTAAGTTCTCATCTTGCCAAATTGAGGCAGCTCAAGGATGTACTAAATGATTATAAGAAATCCGTGCTTGAATAAGTTTATCTCTTTAATCATTTCCCTTTTCTATTATTAAGGTAATGCCATATGCAATATTATTTTTATTTCTCTATATGTACTTCTAGTACTTTCTTTCCAACTAGGATTTTGGGGCACCTTGAGGACCATGAGAATCCACATCCCCCTTTTCCCTTTTTTATTTAATTATTTTAAAAAAATTTATCATTTTGAATTTCCTTTTGAATAGACAAAGGTAGATATCTATATGCAAACCAAGTGCTCCATCTAGAAACCAAAAAATAGTATTTGTAGTAGCATCCTTTTTTTTTTCTTCCTTTTAGGTGTGTGATATCTTTAAAAAATTTAATACATTTTCTTATTTATGTTATATGATCTATGAGTCTTTAATGGGCAACTAACCTTCTATTTGAAGATTATTAAATTTTTTGTAGAGGGTCCTCTTGAATCCAAACGAAACCATATTTTCTTCAACTTCATTACTCATCTTGTTTCCTATCCAAAAAACATAACACTCAATAAAATATCCTTTTGATTATTTCTTAGAATACTATATGTCGTAGCTCGCCCAAGGCTACACTTGTATAATCCATCAAAATTTAGTTTAGTCTAGCCATTTTTAGGCTTCCTCCAATTAGTAAGAAATATCTTAGTTTTGGAATTGTGTTATCTAAGATAAACACTAGAGGAGATACTCAAATTTACTATTATATTATTCCTTCCTCTAACAAAATTTAAGGATTTTTTTAATTCTTATTCCAACACTCTTTAAATTCTCTGAGATATAATTTCTTAGAATAAGGATAATATTTTGTAGCTTTTTCTCTTTATTGTTTAGCACTCTATTATCATTTTCTTTCCATAAAATACATATGACATGGGGAGTAGTCAATTTCCATAATTCTTTCACCAAAGTACATTTATAATGAAGGGACTAGCTCAAAAATATTTATCTTAAGTCTTGCGGATAACCCAAGCAATACCTAGGTTATCCAAGATGATACCCTAGACCACAAAGGAGGAGCAATTAAACAACAAATGGTTTATGTTTTCCTTAATATTTTAAAATAAGATGCATCTTGCGGGGAGTTGAAAACCTCTTCTCTTTAGGATGTCTATGGTCAATATTTTCATGTTTGAAGAGATCAATCAAAACTAATTTAATCTTAGGTATAGGTTAAGGTTTCCAAGAACCAAGACAATTGAAATTAGTATTAATCGGATCTCTTAATAGATAGTATACTAAAGCAATAATGTAGTTCCTTTTTTCCCATCATATGGAGGTAGACTAATATCCAATTCCTTTTGATGTTTCTCAATCAAAGTTAGAGGCCCTCAGGCATGACATTTTGAGTGTTGAGATCCCTCAAAACCTTAAAATTACAAAAATGAGTTGAGTAGTTCTATATATTGTGCCAATATAAGTTGGAGAGGTAGGAATACAAATTATAAAAGGACCCATAAACTAAAAGTTTCTCTTCCCCAACCATACATCTCGCCAAAAATTAATTATATCTATTATCCCAAGCTTCTATTTTCAACCATTAAGGAGGAGACCCCTATATTTTAGAAATATATTCTATAGGATGAAGCTTTTGGGGATAGTAGGATAAGTCATTAAGACTCTACCTTATAACTAGGAATTTAGGATGTTGCACTAGTATTTTTTTCTCTTTTAAAACCTCCCAACCTATTTTTTCTATGAGGTATTTTGTTAAAATACCAATATTTTTTAACCATAAACCTTCAATTCTATTAGTTTTGAAAAGTTGGGTCCAAGTGATTAAAGGTAACCTTTTTTTTTTTTAGTTCCTGTCCAAAATATTTTTTTGACATTTATTCAATCCTAGCAACTTGGTACAAAATCATTTCAAATGGGGAAAGGTAAGAGAAATTAAGTTTGATACATGATTTTATATTAAAAAGTTGTAAGAAATTGGAACAATTACCCAATTTTTTTTGATATCTAAGTTATGTGAAATATTTTAATTTATAATAATGGGTTATCTTAAATAAATTTCCTATCAACTTTGAGAAATTAAATTCTTTATAGGTTTTAAATTTAGATAGCCACAATAATTAGAAGCCTTCAATTATAACTTTTGGGAACTCAACTCTTTGAAATAATTTAGATAAAGCTATCTATATAATTGAAAGATTTTCCTTCTAGAATTAAAAAAAAAATTCTTTAATAATTTTATATTTAAGTTATTGCATGAAATTGAAAATTTTGACATCCTATTTAGGAAAAATTGGTTCACTCAAAATCATAAATTTATTCCCTCTCTTAAACCTAGAAGAAGTACCTTCAAATATCAAGGAGAAATTCAAATAATCAAAAAATATTTAAGAGGATGTCACAACTTGAGAGAAATTATAAATTATTTTATATGAAGGAAAGAGGGATTGACCATTTGGCTATCAACCCACCTAATGGAGTAGTCCAAGCACTTGTACCTCATCAATCTCTATCATGTACATGTATTATGGATTCCTTTCTTTATATACCATAGTAGATGAAATACATGAAGCTTTTGAAAACAAGTTTTTAATTGACAATTATAATGTGTAAAAGTTGATGTGGAATATATCCAATTATAATACAAAAAAAAAATTAATAAATTAAAATAAAATTATTTTTTAGTTTTTAAATTTTTTAAATAAATATCAGCAATTTAAAAAAATATGTTTAAATATTTTATTTTTATTTTTGTTTTTTGAATATTATAATGGTGAAATTTTTATATCTAAGTGATTTTTTATTCAATTTTTTATTTATTTGTAGAATTGTTTCACACAATTACGTATCAATAGATGATATATCACATGGAAAGTTGTATTCTTTTCTCTAGCCTTCATTGGCTCTCTTTATGATTCTCATATTTTAATCATATCTTATCCATTTCTACACATCCTTTGCTTATTGCATTTTACATATCTAGATAATCATTCTTGATATAGACATTAGCCTTTATCTATCTTGGGTCATTCCTATAATTATATGATCAATCTTGTGTAAATCTAGCTCCTAAATTTATAAAATTTAAATTCAAACTTGGAGAAATTTAACCAATTTCAATAACTATGGTGAGAAAATAAAAAAGTACATCTTTAAATTATTTTTATGTGGTCATATTGTGAGGCATTCAATTTTATTCATTTCACATTCTCTTAGATCAAAATATCACATTTCATCCTATATCATTCAAGGAGAAACTATTAGAAGATAATTTTAATTAGGCTCACAAAGAAAAATAGAATATACATAATATTCCAACGATAATTTACATGACTATGCAGTGGCTCTCACTCATTAGCATGGGCTACCCAATGGATACAATACACCCATCATTTCCACCACTAGTGCTCACATATTTTCTAGCATTTCAACCATATATAATCCTTCCATTTAAATAATAACTAATATGATATCCTCTAATTGTACATCCCAAATAATTTCTTCTTCCCAACTATTTCCCACATTAATATTAATATAGCCAATAATCCATCACTATGTCCTTACCTCTTAAAAATTACAAGCCCAATACACCTCAACAACTATTAAATAGACTCTTGATACCATTCTTGTCTCCACCACCATCCTAGATTCACTTGTATATGAATTAGAGAATCTAAAGGAAAAAAAAAGAAGGATAAAAAGAAGGATTTTATTTCATGAATTCCTCCCCATCACATTCCTTATCTTTTATGATTATTATATATCTTTTATGTATAAGATTCATGAATAGTTAATTTGGATCATTTAATGAGAAAGGATACCAATGCATCTTAATATTTAATATTTGTATGCATCTAAATTACTTATGATGACATGATCATAGCTAAAAAAAATCATACTCCCTAAAGGACTATGTTATATGCTAAATTTCCTTATTCCCATAGGGTTCCATATATATTATTTGATGGCTTTTTTACAACATTAGTACAAAGCTTCATGTAAACATGGGATTGATGATATCTATTAATAAAACTAATAGATGAAAACCTACAAGAAATGAACCCATCAATAATTATGTCATTCAAAATTATTCTCTATGTGGAAAAATCAAACATTCATTTGATTATTATGAATTATAAATCATGTTCACTAACTAATTACTTCTAATCATAATGAATAATTTGCACTAAATTACCTTTACATATTTTAGGTACATATGTAGAAATTTAAATAATATTAAAGTTATGATTTTACCATATAGTATATTTAAATATGGCTCATCATCTCATTTGACAAGTGACTTTTTAAAGGGTATTTTTTAGACAAGGAAAAAGGGTTGTAATTTATTATTGATAATACAAAAGTTTTGGAGTTACATATATATCTAGCATAAAAACATACAAAGAAAATATGGGCAAGGGAACATAACAAAACTCAAAAATCCCCAATAATAGTTGCTTTGCGTATGTAGGTCAATACAACACAAAAGCTTCATACTAGAGAGTGAGAGAAAAACACAAAGAAAGTGGATTTTATGGAGGAGGTTAAGTGTACTCCTCACACCACTTCAAGGGTGGCACCAAAATCCACTATCCATAGGAGGTTAGACATAGGCTCTAGATTGTTTACCTTCTTTAAGAAACAACTACCCATGTGTGCCAAAACTTTGTGTTGCATTAATGACATCGTGTGAAAATAGGAATGGAAGCCATTCCAACTCTATTCCCTCCTCATGCACGTGCTAGATATCCCATGAAAATGAGACACCAACTCCATACTATGCTACCTCTAGGGTCACCATGACCCCACCTAGGTTGTGCTTCTTAAACAATTTTGGCATGATTTCCCTCACTAGCTTCTTTTGCTCTCCTAGATCTAGGAGGAAGCCATACAATATGATGTAATATATGTATTCACCCTATATTTCTTGAAACCCCTTAGGAAATCAATGCCAAGTATCATCTTGATTGCTTTTAGGTCCCTATCAGTGAGATGTTTCATTAGCACCTTCAACCACAAGTCTATGATAGCACCTACAAAGGCCATCTAGTGGCATGAGCATGTGAAGTATAAAGGAGTATCCATGCTCAATATGAAACCCATGAAACTATGAGAAGTATAGGATAGTGATGATATTACCCTTCCACTTTAAATATATCAAGCAACTTCATTTTCCCATGCTTCAAGTAGGAGGAAATTATTTCTAGATTTACTTCCCATTAGCAGAGGTACTGAAGAAACTTTAAAGTGCTTTATTACCATGTTTGATATATGTCAACTCACTATTGAAGTACTATGAAAAAATCTTGTCATTAATGACAAATCCATTAAGAAACTTGATGGAACCTTCAAATTTGAAGTGTGCATATTGAAAAATTTGTCTTTGCACACTCAGAAGTGCACATGCAAAATCTACCCAAGTGACCTAATTTGGAGGGTCACAATTTGAAGCCTGTTGATTTTCATGCCAAATGGATTGTTGCTCTCCATTACCTCAAATTAATGTCTTCCTTGGTCTGATTTCAAAGCCCCATGGTCATATTTTCTATTTTTTCGAGGTAAAAAACAAATGCAGTTTGCTCTATTTTCACACTTGCATTTTTAGAACTTTTCAAGGTCAAGTTTGACCTTTAATATCTTGTGATGAATGATGATTCAAGGAAATCCCTCTTGCACACATACTCAGTGTACCTAGATGAGCTTATGTTTCTAGTGGCATCCCCCCAAAAGTTGTTTTGATATTTTTTCAAAGTGGTGATTTTGAGAGCCCTGATTGGTTTCTAACAGGTACAATTGCCAAAAAGTCCAAGTAGGCCACTGGTATTTAATATATTGCACCTCATGAAGAATATTTCCATGCCATTTTTTGCACTATATTTTTGGTTCAAATGGTAACATGCATGCTCAGTTCCGCACCTTCTGGATGAGTTTTGGTGAGTCATTTAATCATCTTCTGACTGCAACATAGCAAAAAATGGTGTCCCAAAAAGTTTCAAATTTTCAAATTCTAAGGACAACCAATTTTTTTTTTTGGTCTAAAACCTCTACAACTCCATTTTCATCAATATTAGAGGTCATTTGATACATTATTTTAATGTACTTTGGTTGTGGTGAACACGTCCTAGGGGCCAATTTACAAAGGGGGTACTTGAATTTTAAGGGCTAGGAAAAATATGATAAAATGAGTTTTCTCTAAATAACTGATTATGGAAACACACAAGAAACTTGGCTCCAGGGATCACCGTTTGTGCACAGTGAAATTTCTCTGTTTGGGTTGTAGGTGTAATTAAAATCTGTATTTTTTCTAAAGTTTTTGAAAGAGGAAAAAACAAGTTTTACAGGGACCTGAAACCACAAAGTTTACAAACAAAAGAAAAGATCATCAAAGACCCTATAAATAGAGAGGTTGTAGAGAGGACATCAAAATGACAAAGCCACAACCACCAAAAACAGACCATCAAGGGCCACAAAAAACACCAAAAAAGACCAAACAAAACACCAACAACGACTAAACTTGGGACTTTAAAATTTCAATCGTCTCAGCTTCCATGCCATTCATTTCTTGAACCCCCTCTTCAAGATTTGGACCATCTGGGTAGTAGGAGGCGCTTTCCTCTAAGGTTGGCATAGGTCCTATTCAATATTCCTTTGTCCTCATTCTTCCTTTTATCCTTGTCCTCTTCCAAATCAACAACCAACGAGCCCTGTTGCGACTTTTCCAACTTTTCATATTATTTTTTATTTTAACAATTTCAACTTCTAGAGTCTTATACATGTCCTCAATGTCATAATCTCTCGTTCCATTATTGTTATTTTTCTATTTTCCTTCTTCATTGCTCAGAGCAGACAACTTCAATTCCAGTTCCTCCAGCTTTCCTTTTAGAACCCTATTTATGAGATTAAGATCATTAATTTCTTGATAGGCCCATTTCATAACCCTAAAAATAACCAATGCCACTTCTAGCAGAGGCAAGGATATCTCCAGACTGATCCTGGTATAAAATGAGCTTAAAATCATCTGGGTTCTAAGGAGAGCTAGGAAATCTAGTACCATCATCTCTAAAAGAGGCATGAGGGGTAGAGACAGAGTTTCTGCTAGCTTCAGGGTTCTCAGTTTTGTCCTCTAGAGAGTCCGCAGAGTAGGAAACCAACTTATTGGTAGGGGAACCCTTTAGAGTGGGATTCTCTAAAGTAACTAGACATCTGGGGTAAATTTCCGGGTTAGCTTTCGTAAGATGGGGTTTACAAAGCTAGGTTTTCTTAGCAGACAAGACCGGGGACGTATGGGCTTCAAAAATTCTCTCCAAGTTAGGCTTAGAATGATTCTCCAAACCACCACTTTTCGTATCATAGTCCTTAGACGTTGTGGAGGCAATTGGTTTAGATAAAGCCGGAAGGATTTGAAAATGTTCATAGATTAACCTAATAAGCCCAGGATCAAGAATAGGGTATCTTCTGGGATTTTTCTTGTGGTCCTCAATGCTATTTCTCCATGAATGGAACAAATAATGAGGCAAAGAAATTCGTACCTTATGGCAGAAGTGGTTAAGGATAGGAAAATGATGACCATAAACTTTGGTGAATCTCTCATCCAAGGTAACATACTCCATTATGACATGAAGCACCTTTCTCCAAAGCACCTTGATGGTGTCGATTTCAAAATAGTTGTTCGAAATATTGACCAATTTCATTTTCTCCTTTTCTTTCTTAGGGAATTTGATGACCACCTCATTTGAAAACCTTTTTTCACGATAAAATTTTATGCCCTTAATGGACATTCCAGTCACCTCTCCTATCATTTTCTCATCTAGTTTCACATTTCTTCCAAAGAGGATTATTTCTCCATTATTTCAGTTCTTCTCAAAGTAGTCAGTAGCCATAGGATTAGGCCCATGAAGTTTTTCCAGGAATGGAACCAAACCACCTCGCTCAACCTGTTTCCAAACCTTAGCATTCCTCGTGTGCATTTTGTATCTATTTGGCTTGATTATTTTCCTATTCCCCCCATATTCATATGCACCTCATTGCAATCTCTACCAACATAGAAAACCTATTGCAAATTTATGCAGCCATTCCAATGAACCCACAAAGTGCCACTTTTTCTTACCAGCTAAGTTATTTGACATGACCTTATCAAATCTCTTGATTTTGATGTATTTAGCTCTTTTCCCTATCATTATTAAAGATATTTTCCTCTTTCCCATGTGTAACATCATAATCTAATAAGGCCCTAACTTCAGCTCCTAAGTCCCTGAAATTCTGCCACGTGTTCAAACCTCCCCTCTTAACCCCTTCATTCCCAAAGAAATCCGCAACGCTATTAGCTTCCCTATAGACATGGAAGATTTTAACGTTGTCTAAGATATATTTTTCTTCTTCAATCCAATTCTTAATAGACCAGGAGGGAGGGGTCCTACCTAGGAGATAGTCAATGATTTTTTTGGAGTCCCCTTCGAGCCATAAATATTTTATATTCATATTATGTGGTAAATTTAAAACTTGGAAAGCTCCTATTGCCTCTGCCACATGGTTGGTTTGATGACCTAGGTAAATGGCCACAGATGCCATAAAGTTACCATTTTAGTCCCTTAACACACCTCCACTTCCGGCCATCCTCGAATTTCCCTTCATAGCACCATCAAAGTTGGCTTTAGTCTAGCCTTTAGGACGAAAGGTCCAACACACACCCTCTTTGCTTTTTCTTAGCTGGCTTAGATGCCTTAGAAACATCCATTTTGATATTCCAATCCTTGGCTATCATTAAATCATAGGGAGTGCACACCACCTCTTCAAGATTAAGAGCTTTTTGGGGAATAAAATTGAAGTTTTCCTTTATAAGCCCTTTTTTTTTTTCAAAAACATTAGTCTTTGACATCTCCTTATCCCTAAAAAGTTTGTTATTACATTCTTTCCACACTTCGCAAAGAACAAAAGGGAAAATAAAATCCCATAACCTTCGAATGAAATCATTTTGAGATGGAGCTTTCCATTGTGAAAAGAAATCTTCAATGGATAAGGGGAACACCCAAGAAATATTCTAGAGGGCTAAAAATTCCCCCCAGATTGTAGCAACAAATGGATAGTGGAGAAATAGATGGTTTGTTGACTCTACCTCGCTCTTGCAAAGGTAACATTTTTTGGGGATTTGTAATTCTTGTTTGCAAATATTATCCACCGTTACCACCTTATTTTGAAGTAGAATCCAAAAGAAAATGTTGACTTTAGGAGTTAAGTGTTTTATCCACGCTTTAGACCAAAAAGGAAGGGGGCCTTGAGAAAGGGACAACAAAGAGACAACTAAAGAAATAGAGTAGATACCCGAAGGGTTGTCCATCTAGATAGGATGATCATCCAGCTGATTCTATCGCAATCTAACAACCCTTAAGGAAGATTGAAGTTGAGCCAACTCTTGACTAACCACACACAAATCTACCCAATCTCCTTCACTCCAATAATATTTAACATACTCTCCAAAAGTTGCTTTACAAAACTCATCACATCTGTTGAATATTTCAATTTTGATTAGGGGATCCTTAAAAATCTATTTTTCTTCCCAAAACCTAGCTAGATTGCCACTTCTAATGTGCCATCCAACCCCTAATTCCAAAATATTTCTACTAGCAATCATGTCATTCCAGCAAGCTGAACCATGATGCAGAATAGGAGAATCCAACAAGGCTTTGAGGGACACACAATTGGTCATATATTTACTTCTTAAAATATCTTTCCATTCTCCAATAGACGAGAAGGATCTCCATATTCTTTTTAGCAAGAAGAGTCTTATTAATCATTTTGATTTTTCTAAGACCTAATCCCCCCAAGGTTTTTGATCTGCAAACCAAATCCCATCCTATAAGAGGTATCCTCTTTCTCTCCTCCACACCAGACCAAAGGAATCTTTTTTGGATCTTTTCAATGGCCTCTACATATTTAGCAAGAATTTTGAAAAGGCTTAAAGAATAAACTGGGAGATTCTAAAGAGAAGCTTTGAGGAGCTGAATTTTTCCAGCTTGGCTCGTAAGAGCTCCTTTCCATCCTGCCAACTTCTTACTGAACCTATCAACCAATGAACACCAAAAGGAATTTGGAGGTTTAAGGCATAGAGGTAGTCCAAGATAAGTAGAGGGTAAGGATTCCACTCTACAACCAAGGATTCTTGCAATCTTGAACTATCTATGCTTAGGGGTATTAAAGAAAAAAAGGGAGCTCTTCTGTCTGTTGACCATCTACCCAGTCGCCTTCTCATACACATCCAAATATTTTTTCACAGTCTTAGCCTTAGTCACCATTGATCTTCCCATCAACATAGTATCATCAAAAAACTGTTGGTGAGAACAAATCAAAATAGTAGAAGGACTAAGACTAGCAAGAGACCTCTGTTCAATCAAACTTTTAAGATTCCTTCCTAGGCTCTTAGCCATGATTGTGAATATAATAGGAGAGATATGATCACTCTATCTTAGGCCTCTTGAATTCTGAAACAATCTCGAAGGAGACCAATTCACAATGATAGAGGTGGAGACAGTAGTAACCAACTGATTCACAACTAAATGACGTTGCTGCTAAAACCAAACACCCTAAGAATTTTGAATAAAAACTCCTAGTAACACAGTCATAAGCTTTGGAAATATCCAGTTTAAGAAGAAACCCTTCAATTTTAGATTCCACAAGTGAATGGATATTCTAATAGACAGTAACTATAGAGTCTAAGATTTTCCTTCTTGGAACAAAAGCATTTTGTTGAGGGGATATCAACGAAAGAAGGATAGTAAGTATCCTTAACATCAAAACCTTAGATATGATTTTATAGAAAGAGTTGTAGAGACTAATAGGCCTAAACGCCTCAAACTCCATAGCCCCTAGTTTCTTGGGAAGAAGGACCACAAAAGTAGAATTTAATTCCTTAAGAAGACTTCTAGATCAAAAAATTCCGTAACAACATTCACAACATCCTTTTCAACAATCTCCCAAAACCATTGAAAAAAGAACATAGGAAACCCGTCAGGGCTAGGGGCCTTGTTTGCTTCAAAAGAAAAGACAACTTTCATAATTTCCTCCTTAGAGGGGATGACAACAAGCTTATCATTATCTTCCATCCCAACAACCTTAGGGATAGCCTCTAATAGAAAATCTTGGTCATTATGGTTGACTTCCCCATTCGTCGAGAGAAGGTTGTTAAAGAAGAGGATAGCTTGCTTTTTGATGTCTTCCTCTTCCTCATATCTCATGCCATTAACTTCTATGTGAGAAATTCTATTGGTGCATTTTTTATAAAGTTACAAATACTTATGCTTAAAATATTTTTGAATATTTTAAACATTATGTAAATATGAAAAATTCATTTAGGGAAATTATAAAGTCGATTTCAAATTTTTATAAGAAAAAAAAGTTTAATTCTTGCTTGTGATTGGATGAAAAGTGGTAGCACGGCTTCACATGACTACATGGATGAACTCATTGCCAATCGCTACTTTTAGTTTGTAATTCCCATTTGAATTGGCAAGATGGCAATGGATTTTCATCACCCATCATAGATTTGAAGGCCCTCCTCCTCACTGTATTGGTGATAAGAGATGGCAGGGCATTTTCTTGAGCATCACTATTTGGTTTCTCCATGTTCTCTTTGTAGTAGCGATATGTGATGGAGAACACGTGAGCAGTTAAAAAGGGAATTTTCAATTGTTATTGTGCAAAGGGAAAGTTAATTTTTTTCTTCTTATTGGTTGGAGGAACTTTTGACTCTTCATGACAGTAGTGTTCATTACATTTTTTAATGGAAAATCAAGTTGAAATTAGCAATGGGCAATGGTTGTTGTGTCCATCCCCCATCGGTGATTTCTTATTTTTTCCTTTGGATGCATCTGTGATGCTCGATGGGTGTTCCCCCATTTCGTCCATCACTAATAATTTTTTTTCCCAAATATTGCAGAGACACGTGATGGTAGTTGCCATGAGTTTTCACAAATAAAATAAAAATTGCTGCCATGAAAAGTTCTCGAGAAAACTATGGTGAAAGTGAAACATGAAGGTGAAACATAAGGGCATAGGTAAATTTTATTTTCCCAATAGAAGATTTTTAATTCTTCACGAGAAATTTAACTACATTATCATTGCTATTTGTTCTTTCATTTTCTAAATGAATGGGTGATGTGTGATGATTAATATCAAATATTATTTGATAAAGTGTTTGAAGAAGATGATCAAGTGTGCACATGAATAGAATTTCTGCAGCCCAAATAATTTTAATTAAATTTTTCACAAACTTAAGGTGAAATTTTAATTGTTGGGCAAGTTGAAGGTGAAGCATAGGTAAAATATTTGTTGCCCAACAAGATGAGTAAAATATTCACAAGAAAGTAATTAATTTTTAGCCATGCTAGAGGAAAAAACTTTCTTTGTTGCACAGTAAAAGTTAAAAATGAATAGGTGAAAGGGATTTTTATAGAAAAGTGGCGAATGGAAAGTCAAAGATTTTCATGAAGGAATTTTTATATCTTTCACAAACATATTTTTTAAAGCTGGACGTGAAAAATGGGTGAAGAGATAAAATCTTTTGCAAGGAATGCAGGGGTGAGGAGGTGAAGTATTTTGCAAATAAAGGCATTTTCAACATGGATAAAAGCCTAAATGAAAAAGATGACAAATTTTCATGAAAGGGAATATCTTTTTGTTGGAGGACAGTGGAGTGAGTAGCAAGAAAACAGTGAGCAGGTTGAACATTGTTCTGCAAGTAAAGGCAGTTGTAGATCAATGAACTTGAATTTGCCAAGTGTCTTCTTCAAATGAACATTTAGGGTTTTTTTATTTCCTTGAATGTTGTCTTTTTGCCTCATTCTAAGGAGGTTTTTTTGTAATTTAACACAGAGAACACTGTAGTGTGAATACAAAGCATTTTAGATTTAAGTTTTAGGGTTTGAGTCTATCAATACTTATGTAATTTTGATTGCAAATACTAGAAAGATAATATTGAATAGTGCAATTTCAAAGCCATTTTCTCTCCTATGTATTGGTTTTATAAATTGTGAATAACATAATCAAGAATTATTTTATTTGTCCCCATTGAATTCTAGTGGATGTTTAATTTTATTATTTCTTTTCCATTCAAATAATGTATGTAAATGCTTCAGTGAAGCTATTGGTTTATGTTAGGCTGAGTGCTAGGATGCTAGTAAGAAGTAAAGGTTACGAAAAAATGCTAAAATATTGTAATGCAACACTTCAGAGCTTCATATACTGTCAAGTGAAAATTGTTATTAGAGTATGTATGTGTTTGAGTTGACTCCATTCCAAGGATGAGGCATTGATCTAAGTGTGTTATTCATGTTACATGTGTTAGTTAATACAATAGCTGATCATATTTTAAATCAAATATCAATCTTAGTTCGTTTATGTGATGATTTTAATGAGTTACATCTCTCATGTTTAAATTAGGCATTACTGTAGAGGTCAGCCAAGCCTTTATAGTATTGTGTCTATTAAGAACCTAAAGGAGAAATATCTATTTGCAATGTATTTGGTACTTTAACACACAAAATATACTATTGGGATCACCCTCCTAGGTTTAACAGAGCCTGAAGTGTAGGGGGAAAGGGATATTTTATTCACTCTCCCATTCGTTGGCCATATCAACCCATTGATTCTTAATATGAGAGAGTGGATACTCTGTAGGACTCATTGCATCTATTAATTTGGGAACCATTAGATTGGTGACTCTATTGGGGAGAATTTTAGAATATCTGATAGAAGATCATCTAGCCTTAAGATTCATTGATGTTTCAAAAATGTTTTGAACTAGAGATTGGAAATTGTGGACTCTTATTTTCCCATCTGAGTCACCAACAGATTGGTGACTCTACTGGGGACTAGTTGAAAAGAGTCATACAGTTTTCCGATATGTAGTTTTGGGTTAGAATGATCGAAAGACCTGCATACTTGAGGGAGATTACTACAATGTTTCTAATATTTGCTTGAAGTTTGGTGCTCTGCTGGTGCAAAGAACTCAAAAATACCTAGATCTTGGAAGAATCTTTTTGCTCCTTGAAGATATTTTCCTCTTTCAAAGAGGTGGTGACTCTACATAAGTTTCTACATCATCAAAAGAGTTGGTTGCATTAGTTCTCAGGTATTTCTCTATTGTAATCTTTGTATGAAGGTTTTCAACAAAAAAATTTAGTTAATACTGTCCCTTATTTTGTATTTTAAGATAATAGTAGAAAGGGAAATGAGAAAGTAAGATAATTTGAAAAGATATCTTGAGAAGAAACTAGTTGTAGAGGGAATAAATTCTTTATTTGCAAAAATGTATTGTCATCCTAGTTATCCCTCTAGAACCTGTAATATTATGCCTAGAACATAGCCATGTCCTCAAAGAAAGGTGTTCACTAGTGAAAGATACGATCCTTTGGATTTTAGTCAAATTGAAGGTTACACACATTCTATCCAAAGAAGAATTAATGAATATTTTCCTAATTTTAGAGGAGGTTTTGAAGAATCAACATCACAACATGTACAAGTTTTTCTTGATGTAATGGAAGATTGTCAAATAGTAGAAGAAGATGTTCTCATGATTTTTTCTTAAGAACTTTATAAGATATAGTTGAATACTAGTTCTCTAGTTTACCATTGCATTCCATAGATTCATGGCATGAGCTCAGAATGCATTTCATTGGTTATTTTGAAGAAGATTCAATAGATAATGATTGCTTGATTGAAGAAAGAAATATGCATATCCAATAAGTATTTGAAGAGAAATCTGAAAAATAAGGTTGAACCTGAGTCATATATTGATGCATTGTGTGATATATAAAGAATGGAGAATGAATCCATCTATGATTTTAATAATAGATTCATGAAATTTCTACTTGCTATACCAGAATTAGAAAGACCTAATGAGCTATTTTTCCTTGATTTTTTTTGTGATAATTATGATCCAGGTCTGAGTACTATGCCAGCTCATTTCAAGCCTCCTAATCTTAAATGCATATATCAATTGATTTCAGTAATTGAGGAAATGATAGATAAATATGGAAGTAATCTCCTAACTCAATTATGTGATGGTACTTTTGCAAGACTCAGTCCAATAGATGTAGATGGTATAGTAGAAGACAAGAATGATATATCATTAGGTGATGAGGAAGTTGTTTTTGAACAACCTACAAAAGAAATATACTCAGATGAAAGTTGCAATAATATAGATGATACTAAAAGTGTCTTCTCCTCTATGGACTTTGAATATACAATTGAAGATCATGTTCATTTTGAAGTTTCATGTATTCATGATGAAAACAATAGTGTTGTAGATGGAAGTTTGCAACCAACTAAAAAGTATTCTTGTATGGGTGATCACGATGGTTTCAATTCTATTTGTAGGCCTAGTGACTATGATTTCTCTCATTAGGAAGATGTAAAAATAATCTCTTCAAGTGGAAAGTGCTCCAACTAGGAAAATGATGACAATACTTTTGAAGGCTCACAAGAACAAGATGGTGGATATGACCTTAATATCTTGTTTGAAGAAGACATGTGTGATTAGCAATGCAATGGTACAATTGGTCATGCCAATTCTACAAGTGAGTGTAGCATTGATGTCAACATATTAGATGAAAGTGATAGAGTATGCAAGGACTTTTAGCCAGAGCAGTTGCAATGAAGAAACCATTGATGGTTTTTAGTTTGATAGTGAAGAATGTAGCCCTACTGGTTGTTGTAGCAGTATGAACAAAGTAGGAGATATGTATGCAAGAGATTCATTGCATGAGTATATTCAAGCAGTTGATTATGAGGAGCATGCATAAGTCGATAATGATAAACAAGGAACTCCTATTTTGTTTGATGTTTTAGCTTCTTGTACTTCTTTTGCTGATTTTGATGTTATCACTAAGTATCTGGATGATGATAGCATTAATGTAGTTGTACATGAAAGTAAAAATGTATAGATAAATGTTAGTACAACTAATGATGCTCTTTATGATTATTTTGCACTTGAAGAATGTGCTTGTGTCAATCACATGGATGCATATGAGGATCTCTTTTCCAGATCTACAACTCATAGTTTTTCTCATGAGCAGTATGTTTTAGATTGTCATGTTGATGCAACAAGAGATGATGTTGAATATGATACTTCTTGCAACAGTGAATGTGTTTTAAATAGTCATTATGAGGAGTTTGTTGTAGAAGTAAATTATACGTCATCTAAGCCTACTCTTGAAAATTTTATGTGTGATAAAATTACTAATGATGGCAGTCTTGTCTATGAGATTGAAGTGGGAAACACTATTTGGGATGTTGATGCATTGTTTGGATGATATGATTTGAATGTGGATGAAGGTATTATGAGTTTTGGTGAGTCTTGTTTATAGGACAGTGAGACATATGGTAATATCACTAAGATATGTTGTTGGGATGATGACAAAATCACATGTGATGCAATTCAGTTGGATGAGTTACAAATGTGTGAGCACTCTTTGCTTGACACACAAAAGGATTGCACACTATTTTTGAAGGATGATTTCTTCTCTTAGCCTGATCATTATGAGGGAATTGGTAAATGTGATAAGGTTGTGTTTTCAAATAGTCTTGATTGTTATCCTCACATTTTTTCATTTTCCATAGAATCTAAAAATGAAATGAGTGGCTGTGATGTGGCTTATGTCATTTAGTTATCATGTGACAGTAAAGTTAAATTCAAAGGCAGTCTAACACTTGTCTTTGCAAGAATGAAGTTACTAATATTACTGTAGTGTGGCAAAGGAAAGTATGGAATAAAAGATATCAGATCTTTTAAAAGATTGGTGTTTGATAGAGGTAAGAAATGGCTTCCTTTTTCCATTTGGTGGCGTAGGGCTGCCAAACGAGGTTGAAAATTGAAAAAATAGACTTTGTCACCCAATGTTTCTGGCACTTGGTCTTCTCTTCCAGAGATCTGAATTCTTGCTACGCCCACAAGGGGCATACATCCCCAGAAAGAGCCATTGATGGCACCTTACAAATTTTAAGTGCCCATATTGAAAAATTTCTCTTTGCACACTCAAACGTGCACTTGCAAAATCTACCCAAGTGACCTACTTTGAAGGGTCACAATTTGAAGCTTGTTGGTTTTCATGCTAAATGGGTTGTTGCTCTCCATTCTCCCCACATTAATGTATTCCCTAGTATGATTTCAAAGCCCCATAGTCATATTTTATATTTTTTCGAGGTCAAAAGCAAATGCAGTTTGCTCTGTTTTCACACCTGCATTTTCAGAACTTTTCAAGGTCACATTTGACCTTTAATATCTTGTGATGAATGATGACTCAATGAAATACCTCTTGCACACATACTCGGTGTACCTATATGATCTTATTTTTCTAGTGGCAGCCCCCCAAAATTTGTTTTGATATTTTTTCAAAGTGGTGACTTTGAGAGCCCTTATTGGTTTCTAGCAGGTACAGTTGTAGAAAAGTCCAAGTAGGCCACTTTGGTATTTAATATCTTGCACCTCTGGAAGAATTTTTCCATGCCATTTGTTGCAATATATTTTTAGTTCAAATGGTAACATGCATCCTCAATTTTTCACCTTCAGGATGAGCTTTGGTGGGTTATTTAATCATCTTCTGATTGCAACATGGCCAAAAATGGTGTCCCAAAAAATTTCAAAATTTCAAATTCTAAGGATAACCCATTTATTTTTTTGGTTTAAAACCTCTACAACTCTAGTTTCATCAAGATCAAAGGTCATTTGATACATTATTTTAATGTACTTTTATTGCGGCGAACACGTCCCAGGGGCTAGTTTACAAAGGAGGTACTTGAATTTTAAGGGCTGGGAAAATTTTGAGGAAATGGGTTTTCTCTAAATAATTTATTATTGCTACACACAAAAAAAATCGGCTCCAAGGGTCATCGTTTGTGCACAGTGAAATTTCTCTATTTGGGTCGCAGGCATAATTAAAATTTGCATTTTTTCTAAAGTTACAAATACTTATGTTTAAAATATTTTTGAATATTTTAAACATTATGTAAATATGAAAAGTGCATTTAGGGTAATTATAGAGTGCATTTCAATTTTTTATAGGAAAATCAAGTTTAATTCTTGCTTGTGATTGGCTAGAAAGTGGAATTGGCGAGATGGCAATGGATCTTCATCGCCCATCGTAGATTTGAAGGCCCTCCTCCTCACTGTATTGGCGATAAGAGATGGCGGGGAATTTTCTTGGGCATCGATATTTGGTTTCTCCATGTTCTCTTTGCAGTAGTGATATGTGATGGAGGACACGTGAGCAATTAAAGTGGGCATTTTCAATTGTTATTATGCAAAGGGAATGCTATATTTTTGTTTCTTATTGGCTAGAGGAACTTTTGACTCTTCACAGAAGCAATACTCATCTCCATTTTTGAATGGAAAATCAAGTTGAAATTAGCAATGAGCGATGGTTGTTGTCGCCATCGCCCATCAATGATTTCCTTTTTTTTTCTTTGGCTGCATCCGCGATGCCCGATGGGTGTTCCCCCATTTCGTCAATCGCTAATAAATATTTTTTTCTTCCAAATATAGTAGAGACACATGATGGTGGCTGCCATGAGTTTTGACAAATAAAATAAAATTGTTGTCATGAAAAGCTCTGGATAAAATTATTGTGAAAGTGAAACATGAAGGTGAAACATAAGGGCATGGGTAAATTTTTATTTTCCCAATAAAATATTTTTAATTCTTCATGAGAACTTTAGCTACATTATCATCACTATTTGTTCTTTCATTTTCTAAATGAATGGGTGATGTGTGATGATTGATGTCAAATATTATTTGATAAAGTGCTTGGAGAAGATGGTCAAATGTGCATAGGAATAGAATTTTTGAAGCTTGAATAATTTTATTTAAATTTTTCACAAAATTAAGGTGAAATTTTAATTGTTGGGCAAGTTGAAGGTGAAGCATAGGTAAAATGTTTTGTTGCCCAGGAAGATGAGTAAAATCTTCACAAGAAAGTAATTTTTTTTAGCCATTATGGGGGAAAAGACTTTTTGTTGCATAGTAAAAGTGAAAAATGAACACGTGAAATGGATTTTTATAGCAAAGTGGTGAATGGAAAGTGAAATATTTTCACAAAGGAATTTTTTATATCTTTCACAAACAATTTTTTTAAAGCTACAGGTGAAAAATGGGTGAAGAGATAAAATCTTTTGCAAGGAATGCAAGGGCGAGGAGGTAAAGTCTTTTTGCAAATAAAGGCATTTTCAATGTGGATAAAAGGCTAAATGGAGAAAATGATGAATCTTCATGAAAGAAAATATGTTTATGTTGCAGGGCAGTTGAGTGAGGAGCAAGAAAATAGAGAGCGGGTTAAAGATTGTTCTGCAAGTAAAGTCTGTTGTAGATCAATGAACTTGAATCTGCCAAGTGTCTTCTTCATATGAACATTTAGGGTTTTTTTGTTTCCTTAAATGTTGTCTTTATTCATCATTCTAAGGAGGTTTTCTTGTAATTTAACACAGAGAACACTATAGTGTGAATATAGAGCATTTTAGAGTTAAGTTTTAGGATCCGATTCTATCAATACTTATGTAATTTTGATTGCAAACACTGGAAAGATAATATTGAATAGTGCAATTTCAAGGCTATTTTCTCTCCTATGTACTAGTTTTATAAATTATGAATAACATAATCAAGAGTTATTTTATTCATCTCCATTGAATTCTAGTGGATGTTTAGTTTTATTCTTGCTTGTCCATTCAAAGAATGTATGTAAATGCTTGAGTGAATCTATTGGTTTATGTTAGGCCGAGTGTTAGGATGCTAGTAAGAAGTAAAGGTTAAGGCAAAATGTTGAAATACTGTAATGCAACATTTCAGAGTTTCATATACTATCAGGTGAAAATTGTTATCATAGTATGTATGTGTTTGAGTTGACTCCATTCGAACAATGAGGAACTGATCTAAGTGTGTTATTCAGGTTACATGTGTTAGTTAATACAACAACTGATCATCTTTTAAATCAAATATCAATCTTAGTTTTTTGTGTGAGGAGTTTAATGAGTTACATCTCTCATGTGGGTATGTGTAGGATCACAATGGGCCACAAAGTGGCGATACGATGGGTATGTGTAGGGTATGTGGCTGATGACTTTTTTTATACCCAAAATTAATGAAACCAAAATTGTTTTTAAAGGAGATTCTCAACTTTCTACCAATATAAATTATGCTTTAATTTGAATTTAATAAATAATTATTATTTATTTTCTATTTGAATTACAACTAAAGTCTTGATTGATAGGATGATTGAAAAAAATCTATAGCTTTCAAATGGGATCATATTCTATGCTTCACATACTATAGGATTAGAAAAAGAAAAACTGAATTTCATGAAGTTTTGACCAAGTTAAGGTAGTTAGATACACAAGTATTTATATTTTTTAAAAATTTTAATAAAAAATTTAGAATTAATTATTTACTATGAAGAAAATTACAAAAAAATATGCATCACATCGGGACATGAGTCCTCTACTTATATCTAAAATAGTATAAAAAAAAAATTATCATTTTTTCATGGTTAGGGTGGTCAGACAGACACCTACTTATTTTTTCCCTAAAATTTAAGTACTACTACATTGAAATTTTAAATTTTCACCAAATAGTTTTTTTTTTTTTAAATAAACCTAGTAGTTTAGAAACAAAATTTAATTTGCTACAGATTCTATTTTTACATATTTTTGAAACAATATAGGTAACTTATTCAAATTTTTACATCAAGTTGCCTAACTCTAAATTTTTTAATTTTTCACCACTTAAGGGCCTATTTTTTCCATGATGATCCTACACATACCCATGTTTAAATTAGGCATTACTGTAGAGGTTAGCCAAGCCTTTATAGTATTGTTTCTATTAAGCACCTAAAGGAGAAATATTTCTTTACAGTGTATTTGGTACTTTAACACACAAGTATTTATAAATATACTATTGGGATCACCCTCCCAAGTTTAACAGATCCTAAAGTGTAGGGGATAAAGGGATATTTTATTCACTCTCCCGTTCATTGGCCATATCAACTCGTTGAGTTTGAATATGAGAGAGAGGCTACTCTTTAGGACTCATTGCATCTATTGATTTGGGAATGAACACAACTAGCAATCGGATTGGGCATATGTCGAAGTGCAACCAAATGATTGACCATATTAAGAAATTCCAAATAGTGATTGTGGATGCTAAATCCTACATTTGCTCAAAACAAACATTAGCATTGTCATTTAAGAAAAAGAAAAAGAAAAACATCCCTATGAAATAATTAAACATGTTAATCATGCAATGAAAGGAATCAAGGAAACTAAATAAAACATGCAATAACATGAATCAAACCCTATCCCATAGTGGATTGGTGCTTCTATGGAAAGAAGCCCTTTCCCAATCCTTTGCTAAGCTCTATGATATTGATGATATGAAATGCTATGAAGATATGATATGGATTCAAATGACAATGATATGGAGAAAGATCTAAAGATTGTGGAGGATTGAATCAATGGAGATGATTTATATTTATAGAATAGAATGATAGAAGAATGCAAAATATGGAGGATGTGAGACTAAAGATCCACCAATGAGAAGATACCACTTGTCAACTTGTGAATGGTTGAGGAATGTACGAGTTTTGGTCAATGTGCCAAAGAGGGGGAGATTTCAAATTTGAATTTGAGAGTTAAATGCTGAGTTTGACCTTTGCAAAGGGATGTGTAAGAGACATGTACGACTCATTAAATACTTTGTTGAATGTATATGTCAACTTGTTTTTGAATTCAAACTTGAGGGAATATTCCATTTTTATGCCAAGTTGAAAGAAAACGATGAATTAATAAATCAATAAATTGATTTATTTGTGCAAGTGGGAAAAACTAGAGGATGTGATGGGTGGTTAGATTAGGTTAATTAGGATTAGATTAATTTAGATGATGATTAGATGCTTTTGACCCTTTTGACTTAAATTCTTTGATTTATTTAACTCGAAAGGGATGGAAGGTGATTTCAGATTTAATTAAATAAAGGTTTGATTTATTTAATTAAAAGGATGATGATGTTAGGATTAAATTAAATAAAGTTTATTTATTCAATTTAAATGGATGACCTTAGGAGATTAATCAATTAAACTTGATTTATCTAATTGATCAGGTGAATATGATGCATGATGTTAATTTCACATGTCTACATTTTTCCCCTCTTTGAAGCAATGTACTTGTTGTGTTGGTTCAAAGAATAAACTTCCCATGAAGAAAATTCAAAAAATTTCTGATTTTTCTCGGATGCCCTAGTGGGAAGAAGTACACTAGTACATTTCCCCCTCGAGAGATTGAGCGAAAAGATTTGATTTGAGGGTTGATATCACGATAAAGAGGTTCAAAATGGATGGTTATGATGATGATGCATATGAGATGATTTTAAGATGCTTAGAATAGCCAATCTATATTATCCTAAACAACTTAAAATGATGATGTGATGTGATATGCTATGATTATTCAAATGTATAATTTTATGAGATGCTTAGACTAAAAAATCTATATTATGATGATGATCATGCATGTGAGATGATATGCAGAATGCTGATGGTTTGTGGATGCAGGATGGATGCATTGGTGATGTTATGTTAGCGCAGGAGAAGAAAGAAGAAATGAGATGATGATAAGAGGATCCAACAAGTCCATGATCTAACGATACTTTATTAGAGATAATGTGGATAATAAATCTTGCATTTGCTCAAAAAAACATTAGCATTTCCATTTAAAACAAAGAAAAATAAAAGCATCCCTATGAAATAATGAAACATGTTAATCATGTAATGAAAGAAAACAAGGAAACTAAATAAAACACACAATAACATGAATCAAACCCTATCCCATAGTGGATTGGTGCTTCTACGGAAAGAAGCCATTTTCCAATCTTTTGCTAAGTTCCATGATATTGATGATATGAAATGCTATAAAGATATGCTATGGATTCAAATGACAATGATATGGAGAAAGATCTAAAGATTGTGGAGGATTGAATCAATCGAGATGATTTCTATTTATAGAATAAAATGATAGAAAAATTCCAAACATGGAGGATGTGGGATTAAAGATTCACCAATGAGAAGAGACCACTTGTCAACTTGTGATAGGTTAAGGAATGTGCAAGTTTTGGTCAATGTGCAAAAGAGGGGGAGATTTCAAATTTGAATTTGAGAGTTAAATGTTGAGTTTGACCTTTGCAAAGGGACATGTAAGAGACATGTAATACCTATTAAATTATTTGTTGGATGTACATGTCAACTTGTTTTTGAATTCAAACTTGACGGAATATTCCATTTTTATGCCAAGTTGAAAGAAAATGATGAATTAATAAATCAATAAATTGATTTATTTGTGCAAGTGGGAAAAGCTAGAGGATGTGATGGGTGGTTAGATTAGGTTAATCAAGATTAGATTAACTTAGATGATGATTAGATGCTTTCAAGGATTGGGATTTTAAAAGGGCTACTTACCTTATGTTTGATTACACATGTAGATACGATGCATCAAGGTATAAAGAACTAGGATGGCGTTGTACCTAGTGCAATGGAATTTGAATCGACAAACAGATAGGAGTATTCTTGTTCACACTTGACATTCAAAAAATTTGCTAGGACGTACCTAACAAAGCAAGTATTTGCCAAGTTATTTTACAAGAACATCCAACAAGTACAACAGAAAAAAGATAATGATCATTACCCCTTTCCTATCTCTCTAAATCCTTTGCTTGGATATCATCGAGAGGTTTCTAGAATAAGTGCAATAAGATAAATCAAAAGAAAAGATCAAGTACGCAAACAAGCCAATGTTCTCCATACCTTTAGCCAAAGGGATTTGTTTTTTTTTTAGGATAAGAACCGAAAATATTGCCAAAAGATAATGCCCATTGTAGGAAGGATACATCCTAGGACATGTTAGTGGATGGCGGCACGCCATTTCGTTTATCCAAAGTGTTTTTTTCCAAAAGATAATGCCCATTGTAGGAAGGATACATCCTAGGACATGTTAGTGGATGGTGAAAAGTTGATAGCTTTGTTCGAAAGGCTATTGATATAAAGTTGATTGACATGTTTGAAAATGATCAAGAGCTTGATTTTGCATTTAAAGGTTTTTTTGTTTCAATTGTGTTTGAAGTTTTCTTTTTCCAATTGTTCTGGTTGTTTCTATTTGTTTTGCCAAAGGATGAAGGTGATGATTAGCTTATTATGGATGATTGATTATTTTGAGTGAAATCGAGATGGGATGGATGGATTTTTTTCAAATATTTGGATGTTTTTAATGTTTCCAGAATGTTTTGAGGCTATTTTTGGTATTCTTTCAAGATTTTATGAATGTTTTTATTTTTGATTTTTTTTCAAATGTTTTTGGGTTTTTTGAGATTTTATGAATGTTTTTGGATTTTGTGTCTCGAGGGCTGATCAAAGATGAGCCTTTCCTATGTTTAAGCTCAGAGACGATGTAGTTTGGATACCATGCTTTTGATGTTTTTTGATTTTTTGAATTTTTTGGATTTTTGATATGATTTTGGATGTTTTTGGTTTTTTGATATGTTTTGGATGTTTTTTGGATTTTTCACATGATTTTGATGATTTGGATATGGATACATGTGATGATATCAGTGCTCTTTTTGGGATTTAGCTGAAGACCAAGCTAAGGTTGACTGATCTAATCGATGGATTGATGATGATAATAACATTGTTGAGGATACACAACAATGCAAGGATTTGATTGATCAGGATTGATGATGATAACATTGTTGAGGATGCACAACAATGCAAGGATTGATTGATCGGGATTGATGATGACAACATTGTCGAGGATGCACAACAATGCAAGGATAGTGTTAAGAAACACAATGATTGGGAATGATATCCCAAGATGATAGATGGCTTGGATTCGATTGATTAGGATTTGTTGAATCTTGGTTTGGAATAAAAGATGTTTGGATGATTTGATGTGATGTTTGAAGTATAACTTAGATGCAACTGATAGTGATTACTTGGATTGATGTTCGATGAAAGATGAAGACTAATAAGGAACATCTTCTTGTCAAAATATGGCATGGGCTAGTGATTTGGATTTTGGATCACAAATGTTTTGAAAAATTTGATTTCACGTTTTCTAATGTTTAAATCACCACATAAGCTGGAGGATATAGATCAAGATTCATTCTTGAAGAAAGATGTAAATATCTACCCCCAGTGTCTGGCAATGTATGGAATGTCATGGGTGGATTCTTGGATAAGTGTATGGATGGATGGATATTGATTATCTTGTAATAAGATAAAGTGTTTGAACGAATGAATGCTTCATTGGATATTTCTTCATGGCTCAATAAAAATGGCCCATGTCAAGACACTTACCATAACCAAGTGTAAAGTGTGCACTAAAGTCCATCAAGATCAAGATAACTTGGGCGATGGATGTAGATGGATGAAAATGGATTGGATATATGGTTCATGGATGAATGAATTTATTATGGATGGGATGAGATGATTTCATTTGAACTGGCACACGTAGATGCTCGATTCCACACATGACACCTATTTGCCAGGTTTTCATCATGGTCTTGCCCAAAGCACCACGAAGTGGTTTTCACTATAGGACATTTTTTTCTTTACTATTATTAATCATTTTTTTGAGTTTTTTGGACTTTCATATTTCTTCATTTTTTTGATATTTCTAAAATATTTTAAGCTTATGTCGAATCACAAGGTGTCGCTGATGTAGATTCTCCTGTCATAATGTGCCATCGATATCCTACTTGAAGAAGCTTCTTTGTCAAGATATATGCACTTTGATGAGCTTGAAATATGCTCATAATTTGAATATTATGATGTACTTTTAATACCCTTACTCTTATTGCTAATGGTTGTTTTAACTCTTTGATTAAAGAATTTTTATCTAAAATCAAGTAGTATCCTATAGCAATACATTCCTATATTCTTGCAACTTAACATCTCTATGTGTCTGTATTAATTACCCTGTTTGACCTCCCAAATGATTGATATAATGCATGTGGTTTTTGGACAATGAAATGGATTTAATATGCAATTAATGAATGTGTATCGTGTTATTTGCTATGCATTCTTTCTTTTTCTTTTGTCACCATGTGCATCATAGGTTGTTGAAGGGAGCATGAACGAGTCAAAGCGCAGCAGATTTTGGTCATACAGTAAAGTCCATTTCTAGCACGATATTGAGGAGGTTCCAGCAAAGACTCTCTGACCAGGTCATTGGGAGGAAATCTAAATGATAATTAATCTAGGAAGAGTGGAATACTAAATTCTCTCTGAATTGTGTTGAACAGATATGCCTTCATTTATGAGAAGTTTGTTCCTCAGTTTCAGGATGTACTTATATCCACGTCTTTCTTTGTTAGAGTTAGGTAGTTAGTTATTTTTCTAATATAAATAAGTTCTCCTCCTGCGCGAGTGAGCAACAAGGTGTGTAAGAGTTAGTATTATAATAAGAGATAGTGTTTTGTGTTAGTTTTCTTATAAGTAGAACAATTAATGTATATGATTCCAAGTTTATGAATAAAAGCTTATGAGGTTTTGAGTTCAAATTTTGCATGAACTAGTTGATGCTTGCTAAGGGGACCCACTTAGTGAGTATCTATAGTTAGTTAGTTAGTTATCTTCTATTGATTATAAGTTATATTTCATTCTTGAAAGTTTCAGCGTAAACTCAGTCTTATATTGTTCCTGCAACATCAGGAATCCATCCCTGTGTTTGTTCCTGTAGCGTAAGGCCAATTCATAGTTTGTTTCTTAGTAAAAGTTGTCATGATTTATGCTTTGATCAAGTTATGCTTAAGTTAAGGATACTTTACATTACATTCATGCAACATAATTAGAATTCCTTCCACACATTTATTTCTGGTAAATTATGACTAAGATTGGTTCTTAGTGCACATACAGTGCCGCTCCATTTCAAGTATGCATTCCTTGGTTTGACAATGTAAATTAACAACCATAAAAAGATGTTAGTCACTTGCTGGAATGTCTATTTCTCAGGTTAGGATTTTCCATGAATTTTATATCATTTTGTGGAATCGATCAT
This sequence comes from Sequoia sempervirens, assembly GCA_007258455.2. NCBI lineage: Eukaryota > Viridiplantae > Streptophyta > Pinopsida > Cupressales > Cupressaceae > Sequoia > Sequoia sempervirens. The sequence continues at coordinate 113,486,956 of VDFB02058242.1, read as the reverse complement.
TTTTGGCATCGTTGTCGGGGATGGTGTCAAGCTAAGAACCTGTCATAGTCATTGTTAGTAGTAGTTTAGTGTGTTTATTTAAGAATTTTCAAATTCCTTCAATTGCATATGCATAGAAGAAGAGACACTCTAGGAAGACTCCCTAACCTTCCATTCATTGATAACAATCCTGAACCAACTTATAATCTATTTGAGGAAGGAGGAGACCAAGATATCAATCCATTTGCTGAAAACCTATTTGTTGAATTGCTATTTGCCCCGGCTGACAAAGAACCTCAAGAAAATCCATTTTCTTTGATACTCAATCAAGCAAATATGGCACGTAATCCACCTAATCAACCTCCTGCTTTTGACTTCCCCATCGTTGCTTAGCAAGATAATGACAACCTTAAACATATTCCTTTTTCATTACTTCCCAAGTTCTATGGACTAGTTATAGAGGACCCATAAACTTTCTTGTTTGAGTTTGACATCCTCTATCATAGCTATGATTACACCTCAGATGCTCACAAGCTGAAGTTGTTTCCTGCTACTTTGAAGGAGGGAGCTCTTAGATGGTTTATGAGTTTGGGAAGGGGTGTTGTTGATAGTTGGGCAACCATGCAAACAAATTTTTTTTAGAAATACAAGAAATATTGTAAGAGTGGTAGTAAGGGTGATGATATATTCAAAATCCAACAAAAGGAGGATGAAAGCCTGGAAGACTATATCTCAAGATTCTTGTTTTCCCTGAAAAAGAATTCAAACCATACTCTCAATGAAGAATCTCAGAAACTACTTTTTCTAAGAGGAATCAATGATACATGTATAGATTCCCTAGACCTGATGGGAGGATGAGATATAACGCAAGTTTCTTGGGATGATATCTAGAAAATATGTCTCAACTACTCTCAAGCAATTGTTAAGAAGGGTAGAGGTCATCAAGCTATAGTGGGAAAGTCTTCTACTCTTGGAGTTTCATGGATGGAGATCACAAATTTGTTGTTTAATTTCAAGTAGGATATCATAAACAACATGGCTACACAGTTGGATACTATGCAAGCTCGGAAGAAACATGAGGAAGCTGAAGCAATTTTAGCTGAGTTCTATCCACATTACAGATAGAAGAAACATGACTGCAAATGTAAGATGGTGGCTAACCTGGAGGCTAAGTAGTTACCTACTAATTTTAAGATAGTAGAGGGTGATGATGACCAAGTATTCTTCATTACACAAAGGCGACCATGGGCTTAAAGACAAGGTATGCCTCAAGACCCTTTGACTTTTGGTAATCCTTATTCTAATTACAATAACCAATGGCAACATACATATGGCCCATCACCACCTTGGAATACTTTTCAACCACACTGAACTAACTATCAAAGTCCTCAATGGCAATCTCCTCAAGGAGGTTGGCAACAGCCACAAGGACAATGGACTCCACCCCCAAGTAATTGGTAGCAGAATCCTCAATGGAGAGGTTTTCAACAATGGCAGAACCAATCCCCTGGATCCCTGTAGCTTCAACAACCACAACCTTCGGCTCTCATGCCACCTTCTGCAACACCTGCAACAAATATTGTCCCTCTAAAACAAATGCCTATGCCCTAATAATAATAAGCAACAACAGCAACAACAACCTATGTATCTTGTAGAAGCCAATCAGTATCCAGCCTATGCCCTAAATATTCATGATATCCACCTCAGGTCTGAAACCACTCTCCCTACTCCACAGCTTCCTGTAATTACAAAGATTCTAGATTCTGCATCTAAACAACCTACTAATCCTACAGAACATATACCTGTATCAAATATAGTCTCTAAGAAGTATGTCCTATAGCATCAAGACAAACTGCCTTTTCCTCATAGATTGCAAATTACTACATCCAAGTCTATGGAAGAGCCTACCTTTGATATTTTGGATCAGCTAAAGAATGTACACATTAAAATTCCCTTTTTTCAAGCAGTTAAAGATGTCCCAATTTATTGAAAAGCCATTAAGGAGGCCTATTTAAAGAAACCAAGAAGAAAGAAAAAGGATCCCCAAACTATCCATGTTCTAGGACAGTTGGCAGATATTATGTTAGGGAAGGTAGTCATTCCAAAATATACTAACCCTGGGAGTCTTGTGGTACAAATAAATATTAATGGCCAGATAGTAAAGAATGTTTTGATTGACCTTGGTGCAACCATCAATGTAATGACCAAGCATACTATGGAGTATCTAAATATTTTAAACATTCGGTCTACACCTACCGTCCTATAGCTTGCTGATAGTTCCACAATAACACCTGATGGAGTGGTAGAAGATGTCATTGTCATCCTTGAGTCTTGGGAATACCCAATAGATTTCACCATATTGTCCACTAAGGAAACTTTGGGAGGATATCCTATCATCCTAGGTAGACCATTGTTAGCCACAACTGATGCTCTTATAGGATGTCACTTAGGAGACATGACAATTTTTGATGATCAGTCTAGAAAGAAATTAGCTTTATACCCACCTGCCCAGCCTCAACCAGACTTGTCTCAACCAATTTGGCCAGATTTAGGAGAAGAAACTGAAGAAGTCGATTCATTGGCTCAGCTAATGGTGCTACAAACTAATCCATTTTCCAAGTTTTAGAGTGAGGATGATCTTCTTTTACACATTTTGCAGTCCAACTCTAATCTAGGTAGCCCATCTATTCCAAATAGTTGTCCTCAACAGTGTTTCCTACAACAACTGAATTCTAAGAGACTGCCATCTGAATCTCCCATAGTTTATCACAATTTGCTTCCATATGAAATACAAACAACACCTTTATCAGTAGCTTCCATGAATGATCTTACCAAGTAGAAGTGCCTCTAAGCCATTGTTTGAACATTAATAATAAGCCGCCTCAATCTCAACAAGTTGCCCTAGTCACAATGTTGCAAGCTCAATACAAATATTTTGCATGGGACTATGGGAATATGAAGGGAATAAATCCTCAACTTTGTACTCATAGGATCTACATTAAGGAAGACTATTCACCTGTTAGGCAGCCTCAAAGAAGGATAAACCTAACACTCAAGGAAATAGTTAAAAAAGAGCTCCAAAAATTACTTGATGCTAAGTTTATCTGCCCCATTTCAGACAGTCAATGGGTATCTCCATTGGTGTTTTTTCTTAAAAAAAGAGGCAAATGGAGAGTTTGTGTAGACTATAGGGAGTTGAACACAACAACTAAAAAATATCACTTTCCACTTCCATTTGTTGACCAAGTGTTAGACTCATTGTCTGGTAAAAAGTATTTCTCCTTTTTGGATGGATATAGTGGGTATAATAAAATTAGAATCTCCCCTGAGGATTAAAAAAAAAACTTTTACCAGTCCATGTGGCACTTTTACCTACTCTATTTTACCTTTTGGCCTGTGTAATGCACCTGCAACATTTCAAAAGGTAGTGATCAGTATTTTTGCTTACATTTATCATGATTCTATGGAGATCTACATGGATGAATTCACCACTTATGGAACTACTTATGAAGAAGCATTAGCAAATTTGGAGAAAGTGTTGAAAAGATGTAAGGAGCAAAATTTGTATTTGAATAGTGAGAAGTGATTTATGATGATGCAAGAGTGAATTGATTTAAGATATCATATCTCTCAAACAGGAATTCAAGTTAATCCTCCAAATATAGAAGTTATTCCAACTTTGCAAACACCTATGAAACAAAAGGATGTTAGAAGCTTCCTAGGACATGTTGGATATTATAGAAGATTTATCAAAGATTTCAGCAAAATAGTCAGTCCATTATATGTCTTATTAACTAAGGATTCTAAATTTAACTGGATTGAAGCATGCGACAAATCTTTCCTCCAGCTTAAGAACTTACTTACTCAGGCACCTATTCTTCAAGGACTGAAGTGGAATTTTTCCTTTCATAAACACACAGATACTTTTGATTATGCCATAGGGGTAGTTTTAGGACAAAAAGAGAATTCCATAGAGCATGCCATATATTTCATTAGCAAAAACCTTGAAGGCCCTGAATTAGACTATACTATCATAGAGAAAGAATTGCTAGAAGTTGTGTATTCCCTGAACAAGTTTCAACATTATGTCATTGGTTACCAAATATTTTTCCATACAGATCATGTAGCAATAATGTACCTCATGAATAATCCTGCCATATCTGACAGATTAGCAAGATGGCTCCTATTGTTGCAGGAATTTGATATCAAAGTTATTGATAAGCCAGGCTGGGCTAATGTGGTGGCTGATTTCTTGTCAAGACTTCAAAAAACTACACCTGCCACCCATGAGGTACTTGATGATAGCTTTCCTGATGAACATCTATTTTTTATTGCTGCTCGAACTCAATGGTATGCAGATATTGCAAATTATTTAGCAGCCAATAAGATCCCAACCCACTTCTCACCAAAGGAAAGATAATCGTTGGTAGAGAAAAGTTTTAACTTTTCATGGATTGCAGACTGTTTATTTTACACAGGATCTTATCAAGTCATGAGAAGGTGTGTTAAGGAAGATGAAACCTATGACATTTTGCATGTCTGTCATGATGAGCCATGTGGTGGGAACTTTGTAGCTAAGAGAACATCTATGAAAGTGCTTGCAATAGGATACTATTGGCCCACATTACACAAAGATGCTGCAGCCTACACTAGAAAATGTGATAGATGTCAACGCATAGGGAGACCAACAAGGTTTGATGAAATGCCCCTGTATCCTCAAGTGGTATTCAGTCCCTTTGCCAAATGGGGCATAGAATTTGTTGGGCCTATTGATCCTCCATCCAATGGGAAATCATACATTTTGGTTTGTACTAATTATGTAAGAAAGTGGGTAGAAGTGAAAGAAATGACACATGTCTGTGACAATAAAGTTGTTGAGTTCCTGTATGAGCATATTTTTACTCAATTTGGAGTCCCAAGGGAACTTGTTACTAATCAAGGAGCTCAGTTTACATCAAACTTTATCACTACATTGATGAATGATTACAAGATCAGGCATAGAAAGTCTAGCCCCTATCAACCTCACGCCAATGGTCAGGCAGAGGTTACCAATAGAGAAATTGAGGCAATCCTTACTAAGAAAATACAATTACATAAGAAGGATTGGAGAAGTCGCCTTAAGCAATCTGGGTCTATAGGACAACATGGAAAATAACTACAGGGTTTACTCCTTTTGAGTTACTCTATAGCAAGACTGCCATGTTGCCAATTGAGTTTGAGCATAAGACCTTAAGGACTACTCTCCAGCTTAACATTGATATTTCAGAAGCCTCCTGTATAGCATACTGAAGCTATCTAGTAGCAAGAAAAAAGGCATGACCACCATATCAGAACTAAGCAATTCTCTATAGATAATTGGACACTGCTCTATGACTCTAGGTACAAGGAAAATCAAGGTAAATTCACCACAAGATGGCTTGGTCTTTATGAAATATAAAATGTGTTTGATAATGGTTCAGTTCAGTTAGCTACAATAGATCCTATCCGATTCAAACTATTGGTTAATGGACACCATCTTAGGTTGTTTCATAAGCCAACGTCCAAAGAGGAATTTATGGAGTTTATTTTAGATGCATCCACTGATCCTCCTGTAGCAAAAGGCTTTGGCCTTTCTCCTACAACATCTCTTTAAAATTCTATGTTACATGCCCATAATAAAGGTTTCCTTTTTAAGGAAGCCACTTTCTCTGTTTTTCATCACCACCATTCATTTCCTCTTTTACCACGTCGCCCATCCATGTCATCCATTCTGTTCTACCGCCCTCATTTATGGTTTTACTAACAGCCATCATTTCATCCTAAGCTGTGATCTTTCCTAGCATGTACGAGCACTTATTACAAGGTACGCGATATCTTTTATTATCACACCATTTATTTATTTCATTTATTCATTAATTGCTATGTACATATTAGTCATGATTGTCTATTCTTCACCTATCCTTTCACACATGTGTGGAAACATGCCACATTTTTAGTAAGGGGTGGGGATAATCCATTTCAAACTTTTTCTTATGCCACTATCACAACTATTAAGATATTTTTGTTTTCTTATACTTTCCAAATATGACTGCGTGTTTTCATCCTAAAAAATAATTAATTGCTTGATTTGGGTAGTTCTTAACAATCATTTCATGCAATTATCCTTTGACTCATTCTTGGAAAAGTAAAGAAAAGTGATGATAGGGTAGAAAGAAGCAGAGCAAAAAAAAAAAAAATTTAGAAGTTTGAGTTTTAGGAATCCCAGCTAGGATAATTTGTGAATATGGGTGGCCAGTTAGTAAGACATGAGCATGTAGCTCAAGAACTCTTGACACAAAATTCTCAAATGGTTCAGGCATTCAACAATTGCAGTTGGCTGAATTATTTTCTGAGGTTAGATTCCTTTAATGAGGAAGCTGCAAGTGAGTTTTTGATAACTCTTTCAGAGGGAGAAGCTACAATGTGGGGTTTGACAATAGCCATTACAGAAGAGCAGATTGTAGAAGTAACTAGGCTTCTAGTGGTAGGAGAAATATTTTCTTCAGATGTTGTCTCTACTATGGCAGAATTCACAATACCAATAGATGGACCCTTGGAGGTTTCCAAACAAGGATGCAAACGAGTGTCACTGCCTCCTCCATACTCAAAATATGTTTCCTTCATAATCAAGTACTTGACTTGTGAGGAACGTTTTTTCTATTTGCATTCCTATCAATTTAAACTATTGACTCATATGAGGCACGATTTAACTGTCAATGTTCCAATTTCTTTCTTAAACCTTTTGAAACAATGTGCCCATGAAACCCAGAGGGGTAGGGACAAGTCTATCTTCCATCATGCCCTCATTAAATTCTTGACCGAGCATTCCCTGAGGGATGTATCATCCCTTTCTTGGCAAGAATTTGTTTCCCATAAGGGTCTGCAACCTCTAGAGCCTCCTAGAGCACTCCCTATGCAATGCAAGAAAAATAAAAAGAGAGTAGAATCTATAAGTAGGGAAGCAAAGCAAGAATCATCTGCTCCTGTAGCCTCCACACCAAAGCCCTCTACCCAAGTACAAACCAAGTCTACTATTAGAAAAGAAAAAGGGAAAATGAAGGTAGGAGAGTCATCTAGGGTAGAACAAACCCCAGAATCTAACGCTCGTGCTCAAAAGTGAAAACATTCTACTCCACTCTTTCCTGCATCATCTTCCCTCGTAGCAACGCCTATTGCCACTACAGTATCATTATCATCTTCTCTTGGTGAGTTTGAACCCTCTAGGCAGGTAAGAAAGAGGAAGGCCATGAAAGTGTCTCCTGTAGCTATTACTCATGAAACATTGCCAAAAAGAGTTTCATCAAGGAAACAGCGTAAAGTTACCTCAACCCCCACTCAACCTGAAATTATAGTAATTTATGAGGAATTTGAAGAATTTAGTCATGATGTTTCTTAGAATGTATCTAAGAATGTTTCACAAAGTCCATCTGTTATTCCTGGGGAAGTGCAAACTGAGACAATGGAAATTGAAGAAGCACAACATGGTAGTGGTAATGGAAGGGGGATGCCAAGTCTTGATGACTTAGCTGAAGTGGCTAGGAAAGTTTCTAAAGAAGCATAATTTCCTCCTGCACTACAACAAGAATCCATCCTGCAGCAAGAGGAAGAACAACTTGCGCAGTCTAAAGTGTCCAATGAAACTCCATTACCCCCTAAAACTTGTTGAGCATTGGTTGTTTATGAAAGGACATTGTTGATTGAATATTTAGAGTATCTTAAGACTACATGGAGGCCTATTACATTTCAAACTTTGAGTTTCCGCCATTTAGCTAAACCTGAAATTCAACAAAGTCTTTGGGAGGAAGAAAAGAAGAAATTGAAAAGAGAAATTGAAAGACAAAAATAGGAAATTCAAGAAATGAAAGAGAAAATGGATGAAATGATGAATATAACTGGTAAGATTATGGAATGTAGACCATCGCCTAGGGTATATGGTATGTTCCTTAAAGAGAAATTTCTTTGGTTTCAATTGATGAGAATTTCAAGAAATTTTGACCCTGTCATTCATATAGCTAAGGAATTTTATGATGCATATCAGGTGGCACCCAGTTGGCTAAAAAAATTCTTATGTGAGATTTATTTGCATGGTTTGATAATTCCCTCTGAAACATAGTGGAATCCACTTCTCTATATTGGTGACATTCATCTGAGGTCACTCATGTCTTAGGCGGCCAATGAGGCTAACTATGGAAGACAATTAGAGGCTTATGAAGAGGCTGAAAGGAATGAACCTATTCCAGTGTGACCTGAAAGCTTAGATGCCCATACAATTCTGAGAACTTGGCTTATTGTTGCATATGGATTCAATGATCAGACATAAATAATGAAAATATTTGATATCAGGAAGCAGGTGTATGATGAGTTCAAAGACCAACCATATCTGTTTTGGAAACTTTCATCTTCCAGAATTGAAATAAGATGGGAAAAACTGACTGTTGGTCTAAGGAAATCTAAGCCTCATAGCCCTCTAAACTTTAAAGCAGCCATCAAAAGGATAGAGAAGTACATGCAGCTTGGTCTCTAGAAAAGGTTTGAGTTGTGGTTACCATTAAAAATTTTGACCTCCAGTTTTGATGTGGCCACTTTACCCTCATTGGGCTACAGATGTTAATGAGGATACAAAAATCTGCAGGTATGAGAGATGGCAAAGTTTCAGAGGTTTCTACTACAAATTCAAAACTTCATTACAGGGCCATACTACTCCTATTGATTTTAGAGAAACAACTAGAAAGCTTAATGTTGGAGGACCATCATTAGGATAAGTAGGGGGCAAATGATGAGCTCGAAATATGCTCATAATTTGAATATTATGATGTATTTTTAATACCCTTACTCTTATTGCTAATGGTTGTTTTAACTCTTTGATTAAAGACATTTTATCTAAAATTGGGTAGTATCCTGTAGCAATACATTCTTATATTCTTGCAGCTTAACATCTCTATGTGTCTGTATTAATTACCATGTTTAACCTCCCGAATGATTGATATAATGCATGTGGTTTTTGGATACTGAAATGGATTTAATATGTGATTAATGAATGTGTATCGTTTTAATTTCCATGTGATGAGCCTTAAATATGCTCATAGTTTGAAACTTTTGATACTCTTACTTTTGTTATTAATAGTTGTTTAAACCTGCTGATTAAAGACTTTTTGGGTAGTATCTTGTAGCAATGAATTCCATATTCCTGCAGCTTGACAACTTCATTAATTACGTTTTTGACCGCCCGCATAGCTGATGTATGCTTATGATTTTGGATAATGGAATAGGATTAACATGTAATTAATGAATAAATGACATGTCACTTGTGTATATGCTTTCCTTCACCTCTGTCATTTATTGCAGGATTGTTGGAGGGAGCTAAAGCTGATCAAGTGCAAGAATCTCGACTCTGTTGAAGAAGTTGTTCCTATAATAACTCTTTGACCGAATCTTTGGGAAGAAGCTTTAATGATCATTTGATCTAGGGAGTGTGTAATTCTATATTTTCTCTGGGTCGCGTCGAGCAGATAGGCTTTCATTGATGAATATCTGTTCCGCGGATTTAGAATGTATTTATGATCACGACTCCCTCTGTTAATTAGTTAGTTGTCTTTTTCATTTAAATAACTATTCCTCCTATGTGAGTGAACGAGGATGAAACAATATGTGTTAAAATTAAGTTGAATAAGCAATAGAGTTTTGTGTTAAGTTTTTATTTTTCAAACAGAGTAATCGATGTATCCTGGTTCTGAATATGAATAAAATTTGATGAAGCTTTGAGTCAACTTCTTGTGTAATCTAGTTGATGCTTGCTAAGGGGGCCCACTTAGTAAGTATTTTGTAGCAAGTTGTTGTAGTTAACTGTTCATTTCATGTCGATTACTAGTTAGAATTTATTTCTATAGATTTCAACACAAACTCAACTTTGTATTGTTCCTACAACATTGAGAATCCATCCCTGTGTATGTTCCTGCAGCATAAAGCCAGTTCACAATTTGTCCTTTAATAATAGCTACTATGGTTTCTATTTTAGCCGAGTTGTGTTTAAGTTAAAAAGCTTTACATTGCATTACTTTTAAGCATTTGTTTTCTATAGATGGTGACTGGAAACTAGTTCTTAGTGCACATACTGTGCTACTCCATTTCAAGTATACATTCCCTAGTTTCATAAAGTAAATGAATGACCATGAGGAGATGTTAGTCACCTGTTGGAATGTCCAATTCCCAGGTTTAGTTCTGTTGTGACTTTTATATCCTTTTATGTCTGTGACCATTTTTTGGCACCATTGCCGGGGATGGTGTCAATCTAAGAACCTACTATAGTCATTGTTAGTAGTAGTTAGTCAGTTGTTTAAGTATTTTCAAGTTCTTTTCAAATACTATTTATTTTATTGCATGCATAGAAGAAGAAGAGACACACTGGGAAGGTTCCTCCCTAAAAACCTATTTGTTGAACTACCATTTAACCCAGCTGACGAAGAACCTGAGGAAAATCTATTTGCTCTGATATTCCAACATGAAAATATGGCAAATAATCCACCTAATCCACCTCCTACTTTTGAATTTCCCATTGTTCCCCAGTGAGATACTGACAACCTTAAAAATATTCCTTCTTCATTACTTCCCAAATTCTATGGCCTAGTTACGGAGGATCGAGAAACTTTTCTATTTGAGTTTGATATCTTTTGTCGCAGTTATGACTAAACTTCAGATGCTCACAAGCTGAAGTTGTTTCCTTCCACCTTGAAGGAAGGAGCTCTTAGATGGTTCATGAGTTTGGGGAGAGGTGTTGTTGATAGTTGGGAAGCCATGCAAACAAAGTTTCTTGACAAATATAAGGAATATTGTAAGAGTGGCAGTAAGGGAAACGATATATTCAGAATTCAGCAGAAGGAGGATGAAAGTCTAGAGGATTATATTTCAAGATTCTTGTTTTCCCTGAAAAAGAATTCAGACCATACTCTCAACGAAGAATCTCAAAAACTACTCTTTTTAAGGGGAATCAGTGATACTTATACAGACGCCCTAGACCTGATGGGAGGAGGTGATATAACCCAACTACCTTGGGATGATATCAAGAAAATATGTCTCAATTACTCTCGAGCAAATGTGAAGAAAGGTTGAGGTTATCAAGCTAAGTGGGCAAGTCTTCTTCCGGTGGAGTCTCCCAGATGGAGATAACAAATTTGCTGTCTGATTTCAAGTAGGATATCATTAATAATATGGCTACACAACTAGACACTATGCAAGCTCAGAAGAAACATGAGGCAGCTGAAGCAATCTTGGCCAAGTTCTGTCCACATTGTAGACAAAAGAAATGTGATTGCAGATGCAAGACGGTGGCTAATCTAGAAGCTAAGAAATTACCTACTAACTTTAAGCCAGTAGAAGGTGATGATGATCAAGTGTTCTTTGTTGCACAAAGGAGACCATGGGCTCAAAGATAAGGTATGCCTTAAGACCCTTTGACTTTTGGTAATCCTTATTCTAGCTATAATAACCAATGGCAACCTACATATGGACCACCACCACCTTGGAATACGTCTCAACCAAATTGGCCTAACTATCAGACCCCTCAATGGCAATCTCCTCAAGGAGGTTGGCAGTAGCCACAAGGACAATGAACCCCACCTCAAGGTAATTGGCAACAGAATACTCAATGGAGAGGTTCTCAGCAATGGCAGAACTAGTCCCTTGGGTTCCTACAGCTTCCATAGCCACAACCTCAGGCCCTCATGCCACTTCCTGTAGCAACTGCCACAAATATAGGCCCTCCAAAGCAAACACCTATGCCTGCCCAGTCATTGCCAAATCCCAATAATAAGCAACAATAGCAGCCACAACAACCCATGTATTTTGTTGAAGCTAACTAATATCCAACTTATGCCTTAAACATTCATGATATCTATTTGAGGTCTAAAACTACTCTTCCTACTCTACAACCGCCTCTAATTATTGAGATGCCAGATTCTCCCCCTGAAGAACCTATTGCACCTGATGTTCCTACTGAGCATATTCCTATAACTGATATGGTTTCTAAGGAGCCTGTTTTGCAAAGTCAAGAAAAACCACCTTTTCCTCAAAGGTTACAAAGTACTGCATTTAAATCCATGGAAGAACCCACTTTTGACATTCTAGATCAGCTCAAGAATGTACAAATTCAAATCCTTTTATTTCAGGCCATTAAAGGTGTTCCCATTTTTAGAAAAGCTATTAAAGAGGCATGTTTGTAGAAGCCCAGATGGAAGAAAAAGGATCCCCAAACAATTCATGTCTTAGGGAAATTGGCTGATATAATGTTGGGAAATGTAGTCATTCCAAAATACATTGACCCTGGAAGTCCTGTAGTGCAAATACATATAAATGGCCAAATTGTAAAAAATATTTTGATTGACCTTGGTGCTACCATCAATTTCATGACAAAGCATACTATGGACTACATGAACATTCTAAACATTAGGTCTACACCTACAGTCTTGTAGCTTGCAGATAGCTCCACAGTCAAACCTGATGGAATGGTGGAAGATGTAATTGTTACTCTTGAATCTTGGGAGTATCCAGCTGATTTTACAATATTATCTATTAAGGAAACTTTAGGAGGATACCCAGTTATCCTAGGTAGACCATGGTTAGCAACTACTATGCTTTTATAGGATGTCGTTCTGGAGATATGACTATTTCTGATGGACAGTCCACAAAAAAATTGGCTTTGTTTCTGCCTGCTAGACTTCAACCAGATTTGTCCCAACCTGTCTGGCCAGATGTGGGGGAAGAAATTGAAGAATTCAATTCATTGGTTCAATTAATAATGCTTCAAACTAATCCATTCTCACAACTTTAGAATTAGGATGCCTTGCTTTTTCAAATTCTACAGTCTAACTCTGATATGGGTAGTTCATCTGATCTAAATAGCAGTCATCTATAATGTTTTTGTAGCAACTAAATTCTAAGAGTTTGCTGCCTAAATTTCCTGCAATTTTTCATAACTTGCTTCCACAAGAGGTACAAAAATCACATGTAGATTCTATGAGTGATCTCACTAAATAGATAGAATTGTCTCCAGGTCACTGTTTGAATATCAATAGCAAGCTGTCACAATCTCAACAGGCTGTCCTAATTAAAATGCTACAAGCTCAGTATAAAGTTTTTGCATGGGAATATGGGGACATGCAAGGAATAGATCCTCGAATTTGTACTCATAGGATCTATATCAAAGAAGACTATTTACCAGTTAGGCAGCCTCAAAGAAGAATAAATCTAGCACTTAGAGAAATAGTTAAGAATGAGCTTCAAAAGTTGTTTGATGCTGGTTTTATCTACCCAATCTCTGACAGTCAATGGGTCTCTCCGTTATTTATTGTCCCTAAGAAAGGACGAAAATGGAGAGTGTGTGTAGATTACAGAGAGTTGAACACTACCACTAAAAAAGATCACTTTCCATTACCCTTTGTAGACCAAGTGCTAGACTCATTGTCTGGTAAAAGATATTTTTCCTTCTTGGATGGCTACAGTGGGTACAATCAGATAAAAATTTCCCTTGAAGATCAAGATAAGACCACTTTTACCTATCCATGGGGGACATTTACCTACTCAGTCTTGCCTTTTGGTCTATGCAATGCACTAGCAACATTTCAGAGAGCAGTAATTAGTATTTTTGCTGATATATCTCATGACTGTATGGAAATTTATATGGATGACTTCACTACTTATGGGGTTACATTTGAAGAAGCACTAGTAAATTTAGAAAAAGTATTGAAAAGGTGCAGAGAGCAAAATTTGTCTCTAAATCGTGAAAAGTGCTTTATGATGATGCAAGAAGGTATTGTTCTAGGCCATCATCTCTCCAAGGATGGAATTCAGGTTGACCCTGCTAAAATTGAAGTTATTCTGATTTTACAAACTCCTGCAAAACAAAAGGATGTCAGAAGCTTCATTGGTCATGTAGGGTATTATAGAAGGTTTATAAAATATTTCAGCAAAATTGCCAGTCTGCTATATACCTTATTAACTAAAGATTCTAAGTTCAATTGGACAGAGGCCTGTGAAAAATCTTTCTTGTAGCTAAAGGACTTGCTTACTAAAGCCCCTATTCTTCAAGGTCCAAAATGGAATTTTCCTTTTCATATACATGCTGATGCTTCTGATTTTGGCATAGGGGCAGTCTTAAGCCAAAAAGAAAATTCAATTGAGCATGCTATCTATTTTATCAGTAAGAACCTTTAAGGACCTGAGTTAAACTACACTGTTACAGAAAAGGAGTTGCTAGCAGTAGTGTGTGCTTTGAATAAATTTAGGCATTATGTCACAGGTTATCAGCTATTTGTTCACACTGACCATGCAGCCATCAAGTATCTGATGAACAAGCCTACCATCTCTGGTAGGTTGGCAAGATAGCTCCTGTTGTTACAAGAATTTGACATTACAATCATTGATAAACCAAGAAGAGCTAATGTTGTAGCTAACTTTTTATCAAGACTTCAAATAACTGCACCTGCTGAACATGAAGTCATTAATGATAGGTTCCCTGATGAACACCTATTTTCCATTGCTACACATACTCCATGGTATGCAGACATTGCCAATTATCTACCAGCAAGCAGAATACCAGCTCACTTTTCCCCAAAAGAAAAGAAATTGTTAATTGAGAAAAAAATTAATTTTTCATGGATTGCAAATTGTCTGTTTTATATTGGACCTGATCAAGTTATGTGAAGATGTGTAAGAGAAGATGATACTTATGATATATTTCATGCTTTCCATGATGAACCATGTGGGGGACATTTTACAGCAAAAAGAACATCAATGAAGGTTCTTACAACAGGATACTATTGGCCAACATTACACAAGGATGTTGTATCTTATACAAGGAAGTGTGACAGATGCCAGCATATGGGAAGACCAACCAGGTCAGATGAAATGCCACTGTATCCACAGGTAATTGTCACCCCCTTTGATAAATGGGGAATGGATTTTATTGGACCAATTGATCCACCATCAAATGGTAAGTCATAAATTCTGGTTTGGATAGATTATGTAACAAAGTGGGTTGAAGTAAAGGCAATGACTCATGCTTGTGATAACAAGGTTACTAAATTTATGTATGAACAAATTTTCACTAGATTTGGACTTCCCAAAGAGCTTGTAACTAATCAGGGAGCTCAGTTCACATCCAATTTGATTGATGCACTAATGAATGACTATAAAATTAAACATAGGAAGTCCAACCCCTATCACCCTCAAGCCAATGGTCAGGTGGAGGTTACAAATAGGGAAATTGAGGCGATCCTAACAAAGACAGTTCAGCTCCATAGGAAAGATTAGAGCAGTAGACTTCTTAAAGCAGTCTGGGCCTACAGAACTGCATGGAAAACAACAACTGGGTTTACACCTTTTGAACTGCTTTATGGGAAAATAGCCATGTTACCCATTGAGTTTGAACATAAAACTTTGAGGACAGCTCTCGAACTCAATATAAAAATTTTCTGAAGCACAGAAGGAATGTCTCCTGCAGCTAAATGCCTTGGATGAAATGAGAAAAGTTTTCCTACAACATACAGAAGCTGTGCAACAGCAAAGGAAGAAATGACACGATGAACACATCAAAACCAAGCAATTCTCTACTGGTGATTGGGCTTTGTTATATGATTCCAAATATCAAGAAAATCAAGGTAAGCTCACAACACGCTGGCTTGATCCCTATGAAGTTGAGAATGTGTTTGACAATAGATCCGTACAGCTGGCCACAATTGATCTAGTCCATTTCAAACTGCTAGTTAATGGCCACCGACTACGGTTATATCATAAGCCGACATCAAAGGAAGAGTTCCTGAAGAAGTTTGTTTCGACTGGTCTTCCTGCAACAAAAGGCTTAGGGCCTTTTCCTGCAGCTTCTCTTTAAGTATTATGTTGACCGCCCATAATAAAGTTTTCTTTTTAAGAAGAAAACCAATTTTCTCCCTTTCTTTTCATCTATCACATCATTCATTCCTTTATCTACCACGTCATCCATATTGCCACTCCGCCTCATTCATGCATTCAATCTTCCAGCTATCATTTCATGATACACTATTGTCCTTTACGACATTCCCTAGAACTAAATTCAAGGTACGCGAAATCTTTTCATTATCGCATAATTTATTCTTTCTATCTATTCATTAATTGTAATGTGTACATCAGTCGTAATTGCATGTTTTAATCTTATCACCCTCCACATGTGAGGACACATGTCGAATGCTAAGTAGGGGCCAGGGGTATTCTAATTTCAAATTTTCCTGTGCCAAATTTACGTTTGCCAAAAATAGTTATGATCTTGTACTTTCTAAAAGTATGATTGCGAAGCCATATCCTAAGAACAAGCTAACTACTTAGTTTAAGTAGTTATTAAAATTATTTTATGCAAATGTCTAGCTATTATTCTTGGCAAGGAAAAGAAAGTGCAGTAAGGAAGAAGAGTATTTTTCAAGCTTTTAGCATCAGTCTGAGTTTTGTTTTAAGGATTTTGATCATGGGTGGCCAACTAGTAAGGCACGAGCCTGCAGCTCATGATGCGTTGATACAGGATCCTCAGTTAATGCAAGCATTTGCCAACTATGGATGGTTAAATTATTTCTTAAGAATTGATTCTTTTGATGAAGAGGCTACAGGCGAATTCTTAAGAACATTTTTAGAAAATGAGGCTACGGTATGGGGCTTGATAGTGGCTGTGACAAAGGAAAGAATTTCAGAAGTCACTGGATTACCGGCAGTTGGTGAAAATTTTCCTGTTGGAAGGGATGTTGTCTCTGCTAGGGTAGAGTTTACCCTACCAGCTTATGGGCCTTTGGAAATTTCAAAGCAAGGGTGCAAAAGAATGTCCCTGCCTTATCCATACTTTGAATATGCCATATTTGTTATTCGGTATTTAACTTGTGAAGGGTGCTTCTCTTACCTACATTCATATCATTTCAAATTGTTAAGTCATATGAGACATGGACTGGTAGTGAATTTTTTGAATTTCTTGTTGAACCTTTTGCAAAATAGTGCACATGCAATCCAAATAGGTAAACAAAACTCTGTCACACATCATGCCCTAATAAAACTTTTGGTTGAGCGATCTTTAAGGGATGTTTCACCTTTTTCCTAGAATGAGTTTTTTGCCTGAAAAGGTCTTCAACCACCTGAACCTCCTAGGGTACTACCCATAGCCTAGAAGAAAGAAAATGAGAATTGAGTCCACAAAAACTGAAACTAAACAAGAATCCGCTGCTCCTGCAGTGCCCAGTCCTGCAGCTTCTATTCCAATGTCCTCTACTGGTGTGCAAACAAGGTCTGCCGCTAGGAGAGAAAAAGGAAAGACAATTGTAGGTGAGTCATCTGGGGTAGGGCAGACTCTTGAGTCAAACCCACATACTCAAAGACAAAAACTTTTTGTCTCATCCTCTCCTGTGAAGTCTTCCCCTGTTTCTGTGTCTCCTACAGCAACAGCTGTTAATACTCTAATTTAAATTTCTTCTTCCCCTGCCAAGTCTGGATCTTCAAGACCAGCCAGAAAGAGGACTGCTAGGGAAGCATCCTTTGCTGCTACTCCTTCTGCAAAACTACCAAGAAGGAGTTCATTGAGAAAACAGTCTAAGCCTGCTACAACCTTTGTTCAAATAGAAACTGTCATAATATCGGAGGACTCTGCTGAGTCAGGTCATGATAACTCCCTGGATATGTCTGCAAATGTTCCACAAAACTCCTTTGATGTTCCTGAGGCAGCACAACATAGTAATGTTGATAAAGGGAAAATGCTGAGTTTGGACGACTTGGCTTATGCAGTTGAGAAATTTTTTGAGGAAGGACAATCTTCTTCCATGTAGCAATAGGGTTTCATCCTACAACAAGAGGATTTTGTCCTATAGCAAGAAGAGGGTGTGCTTGAACTGCCTAAGATACCTTATGATAATCCATTGCCCACTAAAGTTTGCATAGATTTAGTTGTGTATAAAAGGACTCTATTGATTGCATACTTGGAATTTTTGAGCATTAAGAGAACACCTGTCTCATTCCAAACTTTATGTTTTCATCATTTCGCCAAAACTAAAGTTCAACAAAATTTATGGGATGAGGAAAAAAAAGCTGCAGAGAGAAATTGAAAGGAAAAAGCAAGAAATTCAAGATATGCAGACAAAAATGGATAAAATGAAGAAAATAACTGGACAAATAATGGAGTGTAGGTTGCCACCCAAAGTATATGCAATGTTCCTCAAAGAAAAGTTTCTTTGGTTCAAATTAATGAGGATCTCTAGAAATTTGGATCCTGATATTGAAACAATCAAGGAATTCTATGATGCTTACGAAGTGGCCCCTAATTGGTTGAAAAACTCCATGTGTGAACTATATTTACATGGTTATTTAATTCCTGCAGAAATTGAATGGAACCCATTTCTTTATATAGGTGGTATCCATTTAAGAGCACTTATGTCTTGGGCTGCAAATGAGATCAATTATGGGAGACAATTGGAAACATATGACGAAGCAGAATGAGATGAACCTATTCTTCTAAGAGCTGAGAGTTTAGACCCACGCACTATTTTAAGAACCTGGTTTATAGTTACTTATGGATGCAATCAACCTAAGGAAAGAGAGAAAAATTTTAACATCAGAAAACAGGTATACAGTGAGTTCAAAGAACATAAATATACATTTTGGAAATTCACCTCTTCCAGGATTGAGACAAGGTGGGAGAGATTGACAGTTGGTCTAAGAAAGACAGAGCCTCATAGCCCTTTGAACTTCACAGCAGCACTCAGGAGAACAGAAAGGTACATGCAACTGGGTTTGCAAAGTAAATTTGAATTATGGATGCCACTAACCTTCCAACCCCCAGTTTTAATGTGGCCACTCTATCCTTACCAAGCCAAGGAAATCAATGCAAAAATAGAGAACCGCAGATATGAAAGATGGGAGTTTACCAGAAGTTTTTACTACAAGTTTGGAACTTCGCTGCAGGGTCATGTTACTCCAACCAATTTCAGGGAAATAACAAAGAAAGTCAATGCTGGAGGACTAGCATTACGATAAGTAGGGGGAAAAATGATGAGCCTTAAATATGCTCATAGTTTGAAACTTTTGATACTCTTACTTTTGTTATTAATAGTTGTTTAAACCTATTGATTAAAGACTTTTTGGGTAGTATCCTGTAGCAATGAATTCCATATTCCTGAAGCTTGACAACTTCATTAATTACCTTTTTGATCGCCCGCATAGCTGATGTATGCTTATGATTTTGGATAATGGAATAGGATTAACATGTGATTAATGAATAGATGACGTGTCACTTGTGTGTATGCTTTCCTTCGCCTCTGTCATTTATTGCAGGAATGTTGGAGGGAGCTGAAGCTGATCAAGTGCAAGAATCTTGACTCTGTTGAAGAAATTGTTCCTATAATAACTCTTTGACCGAATCTTTGGGAAGAAGCTTTAACGATCCTTTGATCTAGGGAGTGTGTAATGCTATATTTTCTCTAGGTCGCGTCGAGCATATAGACTTTCATTTATGAATATCTATTATGCGGATTTAGAATGTATTTATGATCACGACTCCCTCTGTTAATTAGTTAGTTGTCTTTTTCATTTAAATAACCGTTCCTCCTACGTGAGTGAACGAGGATGAAACAATATGTGTTAAAATTAAGTTGAATAAGCAATAGAGTTCTGTGTTAAGTTTTTATTTTTCAAACAGAGTAATCGATGTATCCTGGTTCTGAATATGAATAAAATTCGATGAAGCTTTGAGTCAACTTCTTGTGTAATCTAGTTGATGCTTGCTAAGGGGGCCCACTTAGTAAGTATTCTCTAGCAAGTTGTTGTAGTTAACTATTCATTTCATGTCGATTACTAGTTAGAATCTATTTCTGTATATTTCAACGCAAAATCAACTTTGTATTGTTCCTGCAGCATTGGGAATCCATCCCTATGTATGTTCCTACAGCATAAAGCTAGTTGACAGTTTGTCCTTTAATAATAGCTACTATGATTTCTATTTTAGCCGAGTTGTGTTTAAGTTAAAAATCTTTACGTTGCATTACTTTTAAGCATTTTTTTTCTATAGATGGTGACTGGAAACTAGTTCTTAGTGTACATACCGTGCTGCTCCATTTCAAGTATACGTTCCCTGGTTTGATAAAGTAAATGAACGACCATGAGGAGATGTTAGTCACCTGTTGGAATGTCCAATTCCCAAGTTTAGTTATGTTGTGACTTTTATATCCTTTTATGGGCATGACCACCATGTATGCTTTCTTTCAGTTCTATCGCCATGTCCATCACAGGTTGCTGAAGGGAGCATGAATGAGTCAAAGTGCAACAGATTTTGGTCCTATAGTAAAGTCCATTTCCAACACAACATCGAGGAGGCTGTTCCAGCAAAGACTCTCTGACCGGGTCATTGGGAGGAAATCTAAATGATCATTAATCTAGGAAGAGTGGAATACTAAATTCTCTCTGAATCGTGTTGAACAATATGCCTTCATTTATGAGAAGTTTGTTCCTCAGTTTTAGGATGCACTTATGTCCACGTCTTTCTCTGTTAGAGTTAGGTAGATATTTTCTTTTCTAATATAAATAAGTTCTCCTCCTGCGTGAGTGAGCAACAAGGTGTGTAAGAGTTAGTATTATAATAAGAGACAGTGTTTTGTGTTAGTTTTCTTATAAGCAGAACAATCAATGTATATGATTCCAAGTTTATGAATAAAAGCTGATGAGGTTTTGAGTTCAAATTTTGCATAAACTAGTCGATGCTTGCTAAGGGGGCCCACTTATTGAGTATCTGTAGTTAGTTACTTATTTATCTCCTGTTGATTATAATTTAGATTTCATTCTTGAATGTTTCAGCACAAACTCAGTCTTATATTGTTCATGTAGCATTGGGAGTCCATCATGTGTTTTTTCCTGTAGCATAAGGCCAAATCATAGTTTGTTTCTTAGTAATAGTTGTCATGATTTCTGTTTTGATCAAGTTATGCTTAAGTTAAGAAGACTTTACATTAAATTCCTACAGCATAAGTAGAATTCCTTCCATGCATTTATTTTTGGTAAATTATGATTGAAACTGGTTCTTAGTGCACATACAGTGCCGCTCCATTTCAAGTATACGTTCCCTGGTTTGACAATGTAAATGAATGACCATAAAAAGATGTTAGTCACCTGCTGGAATTTCCAATTCTCAGGTTAGGATTTTCCATGACTTTTATATCCTTTTGTGGAATCGATCACACTTGAATGCAACTTTTGAGATTCTTGATTTGCTTTATTGTTACCAGGGTTAACTTTGTCTCTGTGTGCACATCGCGATAGAGTACCTTCAGAATCCTTATGATGAAGGGTTGTTGCCAATACATGGTCAATTTGAGAATTGGATATCATGCATGGAGGTGTGGATGGAGTGTGTTTAGGGATAGGAGATGGATTGGTTGATAGTTTGGAATCTTTCACTCTCCAAACTTGGGAAGATGAACAATGATGGGTGGATACAAAAGTGTGCATGGAATTAGGACCAACTGTTTGATACACTTTGTACATCGCTTGAAAAGCCTGCTTTTGCTTTTGCGGACCTCTTTGATATATACTTTTCCCTTTTTTATTTTTCCCCATAGTTTCTTTGACTGATGGAGTTTGATAGGGGTGATCCTTCTTTATATTTTTTGGTATCCATTTGTATTTGATTTTTCCATTATGCTTTCTAGCTTCTTTTTCTTTGCTAACATTTTTTGTACTTTGATTCAATTCTTTCTTTTAATGTTTGTCCCAATTCATGGATGGGGTAATGGGTGGATGAAGATTCATGACATGGCTGGTTGTAGTGTTGTCAATGGTTTCACCATAAAGATTATTTGTGCTCCCTATGTTGATGCTTGCATTAGATAAAGCTACCCCTAGTATTGTGGTAGTGTCACCTTCGTTCCTTGATTCTACTTATTTTGAGGGTTCATGTTTAGAATGCATTCTTTGATAAACGACCACTGCAAATGATGTTATTTCAATTTTCTGCTCTGCTAACTCTGAAACATCTTGTTTTGTCTAACCTGATTCCTTGAGTGGATAATGTTGGATGTCTTCATACATGATGTCTTCAGTTTGGATTTTGGATATATCTAATCTTGATGTTGACAACTCTGTTTGGCTATAGGAATCAATAACCTACTCTTTTTGTGTAATAATATCAGGAGTAAAGGAATCTTGTTCTGAATGAGGATCATCTACGCATCCATCTACAGAAAGCATCTCATGGGTAGATGGAGGAGTATGTGCTACATGGATATGATCATATTTTGTGACATCTTGTATAGATAGGAGAGTTTCCATTAGATCATTGTAGTATCCTGGAGATACAAATTATTGATCTTGAATGATTTTGGGATTGCTTTTGTCATGCTTTGGATCAAGTTCTTGACATGGGTCAATTTCAAAGGATGGATTGCTTACAAATGGCTCTTGGATATCTTCATTAGGCCTAGGAAGTAGCTCAATATCCTCTTGATCTTTGAGTGGACTTGGATCAAGTGTCAAGTTGAGGATTCCTTCAGTATTTGTAACCATGAGGTCAAAGGGGGCCAACATGTCTTTGAAAGGACCATTGCTAGACCTTGGTGAGAGATTTTGATCATGCTTTGGAATAAATTCTTGAGATATGTCCTCTAACTCATAAGGTGATGTAGAAAATTTTTTAGCATGATCATTGGTCGATGGATCGCACATTATCTTAATAGAATCAAATAATTCTAACACTCCTTGAAATAGATCACTAAAAAGTGGTTCTTGATGTATAGTGAGTTGATCCTCATATGGGGTTGAAACATCTCCCATGTGCTCATTAATTGAGATATTTTGAACCTTGTTTTCAACAATTGTGGTGGAGAAATTTTCAGTGCCTTCAATCGTAGGGTCAAGTGATGTTGACATTTCTTGAATTGGATCATTATTGGGTATTGTTGGTGGATTTTGATCATGATTGAAAAGTGACTCTTGATATATGTTGAATTGATCTTCAGATGAGGTAGACACAACTTCAAGGTGCTCAATGATGGATAGGTCTTGATTATGTGATCATTGACCTGGATCGATACATGGAGTCGTTAACATTTTCTTGGGATTTTGAACAACATTTTCTTGTTGGGCTTGAGCTTGTGCTTGCACTTGAACTTGGGCTTGTGCTTGTTGAGCTTGTAGTGTGGCTTGGCCTTGCGCTTGTTGGGCTTGTGTTGCTTGTTGTGTGGCTAGATATTGTTGGATGGCCTTTTGGTAGGCCTGGTGAGCTTTTAGTGCAATGTTATATTGTATTGTTGCATTTGGTTTTGGTGGTAATGGTGGCTTATTTAGAATTGTGTTGAATGTAGTGACAAGTGGTTGAGATATGCTTGGAGCGATCATGGTAGTGAGGGGTTGAGATGTGATGGGT
Source organism: Sequoia sempervirens (assembly GCA_007258455.2). Classification (NCBI taxonomy): domain Eukaryota; kingdom Viridiplantae; phylum Streptophyta; class Pinopsida; order Cupressales; family Cupressaceae; genus Sequoia; species Sequoia sempervirens. Next base: position 113,463,558 of record VDFB02058242.1, on the reverse strand, counting down.
GTGAGAGTGGTGGTTGGAATGATTGAAGTGATAGTGATGGTTGGAATGACTAAAGTGATAGGTCCTTGGGAGACCGTGTTTTGATTCATCAGGATTGATGTCATCATTTGATTAGATACCATCTATTGGTGCGATGTCGATGGTATATTCAAAGGATTTGATGTGATGACTTGATTGGTGTTAGGTGGATTGATTTGGATGGAGTGATTGGTGCTAGGTAAAGGGGGGAGCCCTAAACCAAGGAATGATGTTGATATGGGTAATGGTGGTGGAGATGTCTCTTGGCGCAATGACTCAACTATTTTGGTAAGTGTAGCAATTTGATCTCGCCAAATTTGATCTTGATTTTGATCTTGACTCCCTTGATATAGTTGATTTGCTTTTTGTTCAAGCAGATTTGGGATGTATACTTGTGGTTTTTGAATTGGTTCATGGACAAATTGTTTTTGGACAATGTTCTGATTTGGGATGATGTTTAGATTTGGCATGACAGGTTGAAATTGAACATTGTTGGTGTTGGGAATCATATTGCCTTAATTTAGGTAACTTTTATTTTGCATGGTGTTACCTTGACTTAGATTAATACATGGAGTTGTTAACATCTTGTTTGGACTTTGAACAATATTCGTATGATTTGTAAACATATCCATCCAAAAGTTTACCAAGTTTGGATTCAAAATGTTTTTTTTTGTAAAGTTGTACTTGGTACTTTCACATTTGGCATGCTGGGATTTGATGAGATGACGTTGTGCATTTGAAGGCTCATGCATTGATTGTTCAGTTGACAAATTTGTAGGTTTGGACTTGGATTTAAATCTACCATCGGGAGAGGTGTTCCAAAATTTTGACTAGGCATACTCACATTTGTACCATTGACATTTATAGAAGGTAATGATCCCATGTATGGATTGTATAAGTGTGATTTTTGACAATCAATTAGCATTGTAAGGCTTTGAAAGTTTAGTTGATTTGGATTACTCATGATGTATGGAGCAAGTTTATATTCCATGTTCTTGTTGTGTTGAGGTCTAGTTTGGACCGTAAAATAAGGATCAATTTCCAAGAATGTGGGAGGTGAACCTCTAATTCTTTGGATTGATCTAAACTCTAGGTACAAAAAAGAAAGTCTAAGATTTTAAGGATCAAAAGGATGGTGATGAGATACGAAATATGGATGATTAGTGAATGATTTGGGAATTCCTAGGAAATTTTGAAGAGGATACTAAACTTTAGACTTGGATTGATGTTTTGATTTTATTTGGGATTGGTTTGATTTGATTTGGATAGTGAACTTGTAAACTCTAAGAGGTTGGATATTTTCCTAGAGTAAATTTATCCACAAGATGCTAATTTGACTAAATGTGTAAAGAAGGATTCATCTAGACACACCTAACCAAACAAGATGATTTTGATTTGATTTTGGATTTTGGATAGTGAACTCATAAACCACAAGATGTTGAATGTTATCAAGGGATAGACTTGTTCACAAAGACCAATAATTTGACTAAATATGTGGAGAAGGATTCATCTACACAGTGATGTCTTCATATTAACATTATTAAATGCACATCCTATTAGCCAAAATGTAAAAATGTGTCAATTTTTCTTTTGAATGGAAAGAACTTAACCTAATGCCAAAACTATTGCATGTTAAGTTTATGCAACTAGAGGCAACCCCTACTTTTATATGGCACTTGCAAGAGCTCAATTCCACCACGTGTTTATGTTATGAGGAAACAAGAGGATTATCTATGTTTAGTACCAAATAAAGTAAAACTTATAAACTTGAAAGTAGTCTTGGGATTGCTAATGACAAGCCTTTTTCCTTAGAAGAGTGCATAGATACACCTCACAACATCACCCTTTTTACCCTACAATGGTTCCACCAAAAGCCTCGGCCAATTGCGCAACAATCATTATTGAAAATACTAAAAATCTTTCATAACCTGTGCTAGCACATCATGTGGCTTGATGTGAAGGAGATCTTGGTGGAACATAAGTCATTATTTACCTTTCTTGGTGGTATGCAGGGCTTCCACATGGTACGTCAATGCTTCCCACTATTAACTATTTTGGAAATCTTGAAGAATTTAAACAAAAATTAGTTTGTGGGTGAAAGAAAGTGTCAGACATTGCACCAATTATTCCAACCAATCTTTCACTAGGATTTATTTACAATACTCAAGGGCTCCATCGAACTACACCAATTTGACATATGGTGTTGGTGCAGCGATGGGAACTTGATATGACTAAGTATCACTTGACATCTGAGGACACCTCATGTTACTTCAACACTTTTCATTTTTTATTAGGCCTTTGGGTTCAACAAGAATTTCCTAACTATGACTACTGTAAACTTGAATGTCGAGGCAGTCCATAGGAGAAAGCAAATGCCCAACATTGTACCAATGGTTCCAACCAATCTTGCACTAGGAGTTATTTACAATTTACTTAAGAACTTCACTAGACTAGACCAATTTGACAAGTGGAATTGGCGTGGGGGTGGGCGCTTGGTATGACCAAGCATCACTAGACATCTAAGAACATCACATGTGACCTTAGTGCTTTAAATTTTGCATTTAGGCCTTCGATCTTGATAGGACTTTCCCAAATATGACTAGTGCAAACTTGACCATCGAGGGCTTGTGAGCAGAAATAAATGCCCACCCAAGGGCCCACACAGCTTGGAGATAGTCACTACTAGTGGAACTCTGCATCATGTACCCTACACACTTGAGACAAATGGTATGTTAGTTTAGTTCCCCTTTATGGGGTGTAATTCAGTGTTAGCTATGCATGCCAAGGAAAGATAGTTAGCAAGATCTAATTGATTAATTTATAGTGCCCCAACATCTAGGTCACATGACATATTTTCTAGCATGTCTGCTACTTTATTACCCTTTTATAACAATGTAATATCTGGTAAGAGTCAAAATATTATAGTATTTTGATGCCTTGATTAAGAATGGCACATAACAACAAACTAATTGATTTTGTTTCCTTACATGTGTTAATTATGACCATATAATCCCCCTCAATCCATATACGTTTGATACCTACTGACTTTTCCAATTTCATACCTACGAGTAATGCTTGTGCCTCAACCTTATTATTTGTTCTATATGGTAATTTTAATGTGAGGGCACCAATAATCGTGCCTTCCTAGTTCATCAGTACATAGCTAGCACCAGATGCACCTGGGTTCCCTTGAGAAGCCCCATCAAAATTAAGTTTTGCCACACCCATTGGAGGTGGAGCCCATACTACATTGTTGTTGTTCTTATTTTTTGGTAACTATGTTCTTGGATTTGGGGAATGGATCAACTCCCACTGTGAAGATTTTTTTGCATCCCATTTACACATATTCCCATATTCAATTTATTCCTTATGTATTCCTACACATCTTCCCATAAAACCTATATTACATCATACATATCTAGATAGACCTTTTGTATACATATATTTTCACTCAACTTTCCTAGATCATTCTTCTAGGTTGAGGATCAACCTCACATTCATAGATTTTACCTTCAATTTTCTAATATTTAAATTCAAATTGGGAGAACTTTTTCCTATTTCACTAACCACTATGAGTTGATCAAACATCAATTTGTGAGAATTTTTACTTAGTTGTTATATTCAAAGGTATTTATTTCTATTCACTTTCTATTCTCTTTGAACTAAATATCCTCTCGTATCTTGGAGAATTCAAGGGGGAATTATTATAATAATATTTCAATTTGGTTTCTAAAAGAATCAAAATCTACATAATCATCTTAGGAACATTTATAAGACTAAAACTCAAGATCTTTGACTATTGGCATAACTATAAAGTAAATATTTTCTAGTGGTTAACCTAGGAGAACTTTTAGTATAGTGATTTGATAACCCTCGAAAGGAATTCTTAGACATCACCAATCTTTAGAGCATAGTAGACATCAAGGAATTTGGTGAAGTAGAGAGTAGGAGCACACAAGCTATATGATTAAATCTGCATGTTAGAGGACCAATTCATGAGCATGGAAACAATCCATAGGAGTAGATCCATCCTAGATAGAAATTTAGGTCTTACATAAAATTTGAGGCAACACATAGATAACATTATTCTATTTCTAGCTCTTAAATAATGGGGTTTCTAAAACTAAAATAGTGTTATATTTCGTAAATCAACAATTAGTTGTAAATTACACATGAATAAAAGGTACTTATATATGAAATTGAATCAAATATACTATGAATTATGGATGCAAGTGATTCATTAATATGTAGGGAAATTACGATTGATTAGATGAATTATTTGGAACCTATTTCTAAGTTCACCATGGATCACTTTCACAACTATGTATTCAATCTACATAAATGTGGATTTGACCCAATATTGTAGATATAAACTTTAGTTTATATATGATATTTGCTAAATTTGGTAATATTTTTTAGTTCTCTTAGACATCCAGTTTTTTCATTTGACACATGATTTTAAAAAAAAATGAAGAATTTTCAAAGTAGAGTGTAATCTTGCTTGGTCAAACCACTAATGTACAAATTTAATGGATTTAAAAAAAAAGAATAATAGATAGTCATGTTGATAATTCTCTAGATGCTAATGAAGGAAAATAATTCAACAATATATACTTTGACTATGTAAATATAAATTAAACTATGTATTAATTTTTTAGATGATCAGTTTCTTTTTTTTTAATCATAAATCAATCTTTAAATACAATTTTCGAAGTGACAAATAAAAGATTAGTCATAATTAAAATTATTACATTATAATTTAAAAAATAAAAATTCTCAATCAATCCCCCAAATTATAAATCCAAACCAAAACAAAAAATCGTGATCGAACCCTGAAATTATGAATAATGATAGAAGGGTTTTGGGTAAAAAAAAAGCTTGGATTCTTGCTTGACATAATAATTTTTCTTAAATGATATGAACTGACAGGCAGATGTGTATGAGTATTTTTTTTGCATGCGAAATAACACGCATCAATGATTAAAGAAGGATAATGGGAAATAACTTTGTGGAAACGATAAATCATAAGGATAAGAATAAGAAGTAAACAATTGATATGTTTAGTTAGCTTTGGGAAAAGAGTGATAATAGCATAAGAAAAGCAAACGCAGTAGAATCTCATCTATCTTTCCATTCTTTGCTTGCTAAAATAATTTTCCTTTTATGATATGAAATGACAAGCAGATAAGTATGCTTTTTCTTTTGCATGGGAAGGGGTCCCAATTCTAATTCTAATTCCCTGGTTTAGCGCGCATCAATGATTAAAGCAAGATGATGTGAAATAACTTTTAAAAAAGGATGAGGATTAAAAGTCGTATAAATCATTTTGAACTAAATAAAATTGTGTTGTGTGATAGAAGCTGAGACATAACCGACTGTTAGTTTGTATCCTGGTGGTCTTTGAGTGTTACCAATAATCTGCAAACCTTTATTATGATTAAAAGAATAAAAGAATTAAATCTTGACACCACCATTTCAAAGAAAGATGAAAATAACTATGTGGAAAAGAATAATGTAAGTAGAGGAAAGGAAAGAGTCACATAAATCTTTTAAACTCACGTGAGATGCCAATTAAGATGTGCAGGAAGGTTCTAGGAAAATTCACCGCGAGCAATTCACCGATGGAAAATTCACTACTAGCAATTCATCGTCATGGAAAATTCACTGACGGAAAATTCACCGCCAAATAAAATTCACTGCCAGTAATTCACCACAGTAGAAAATTAATGACATTAATAATTTTTAATATATATTTGGAAAACTTTGATTTTTTTTAAAATATTCTCCGCCGGGGTGAATTTTCCATGACGGTGAATTGCTCGCGATGAATTTTCGGTTGGTGAATTGTTGGCGGTGAATTTTCCGTATGCCATGCAGGAATCCTTAAAATCTAGAGCCTACCACACGCATAGTCACTAAAAGGCACAGGATTCCCCAATTCTTAGTAAGCGTAGTAATTTTTTATATATTTGAAAATAAAAAACTTTTTATGGGATCAATTCTTATAGAATATAAAAGTCTGACAACATAACAATAAAAGTTATAATTATACATATATTTTTTATTAACAAATTGTTAAGTTGATAAGATTGGGTGGCCATTCAATAATATCTTCGTGTAATTTTATTATTTTATGATGTTTCTTTTGTGAACATGATCATGAATTAAGTTAAACACGATCGAATTGCACAATTAACCTAGTATTAAGCTAATGAAGTCATGCTCCCGATGAAATTCTTGAAATATGAAACTAAGAAGCCATTACAATATCAAATATCAATGAAATGCTTGCAAAGGAAACCTAATTAATACATCAAAACTCATCCCATTAGGGAATTGGTGCTAAATTCATGTGGAATCTCAGCCCTTTCCCAATCCCATAGTTGAAACAAGCTTTTGATGAATACTACAATGGAGAATTGATGAAAATTGATGCAAAGTTGGCTAAAATGGATGTAAATGGATTAAATTCTCATAAGGAATGCTCTAAAAATTACTATAATGTAGGTTCTCTCAATGAATGTGGATGAATTGCTCAAGAAATAGAGGCTATTTATAGGAATTTTGAGTGAATCAATGGCCAAGATCAAATTATCTAATCAATGGATAGAAATGGATGAGAAGAATTGGCATGGATCCAACATTCAATCCATGAACGAGATTGAATAGTCACATGGATTGATGTAATTAATGAACGGTGGAAATCGATTTGGAGAAACACAAATCCTAAAATTTACAAGGAATATTATTTAATTGGGCAAGATGGTGGAATTAAGAGATTTAATTAAACAATTCACTCATTTAATTAAAAAGGGGGAATTAATGATATTTAATTAAATAATTTAGATTATTTAATCAAATGAGAAGACTTACAACATAAAAATTCATGTATCTTATTTAATAAATAGAATAACTAACTGAAATTGAAAAACATTTCAATATAATTATGCAATGACATCTATAGTGACATGCCACAATTTTTTTTGAATATATGGCATTCATTAAGTTGAGGTTTATATTGGATAAGATTATTGAATTATAGAAAGGAATTTAATGGGCTCACCACTACCATCATATTTCCATTTTATTGAATGGTCATTCATCCATGTCATGCTTCAATCTTAGATTGTCTTTCGGTGCCATTTCATTTAGTTTCTGAAGATACTATTTGCAGATGCCTCTCCTTGCATCATAATTAATGGCCAACAATCTATGCCTTTTTATCATAACACATAAAAAATTGTAGAAAACTTAGGAGACAACACCTATCAGTTGAAAACGTTAATAGGTGAGGATATTCCTTTACTTGTTAATGGTCAATTTATTAAGCATTATTTTTCAGTCTTGATCTTGCCTTATTACTTATGTATATATGTAACTAGGTGTGTCCTTGTATAAATTGCATATAGTTTTTCTTTGTTTTTGTGTTAGTGTTTCTTTCTTTTGGTGTGTTTTTTGGGGTTCTCTAGTTGGTTTTGGGTGAATAGGAAAATCTATAATCAATAGAAAATAAAAGTGAAAATATTGAAGATCTTAAAAGAAAAATTTTAACATTTTTGGTCCTTCAAATATCTCTACCAAGGCTATTGGTTCTTGATTAGCAGTAGAGCTATGTTTAGGGAAATTATAGAGATAACCTTGCTAGGACTACAGATGCCTGACTTGAAGCAAGGTTCTATCCAAGGTTGGTAAAATAGTAGGAATAAATTATGTAGCTCAATATAAACATATGTTATTTTCAAGTTTCTTGTAGGGAAGGAAATGAATCATGCACACACAATTAAGCTCCTTGAATTGAAATTGTTACTCATCCTAGAAGAATTATTCTATGGTTGGAAAATAATAAGGCATAGTCATGAAAGTTGGAAGCCATATGTGTAGATTTTCTCTAATTTAAAGAATCCTCATTTATTTATTTTATCTTTTGTTCTTTGGTTATTAGTTGTTGTGTAGTCTCAGAAAAAACCTAATTTTCCTAGAGAAAAGTAGGGACCCCTTATTTTTGCTTCTTCTTTTGTTTTGGTGGTAATGGAAAAATTCATGAATTCTAGTAGAATTTTTTAATTTGAAGATCTTAAATGTGTTATTCTTGTCAGGAAGTTAAAAATAAACTCAAAGCAACACTAGTTGTCTTTTGTGACAACTTGAAATCAGTTAAAATAAAGAAGTTATGTTTTGTGTGAATTTTGGAGCTTACGTTCAACATGATATCATTAAGACGACATTCCATATCTTATAGATTAATCCACAAAAATATAATACAATTTATTTTATCTACAAAATATTAAGTGATATTCTTGTAACCCAATGTGGTCTTTTATAGGGTAAAACTTCTACTTTGCATGGATTTGACACTTTAATGAATCACATTTTATTTCAAACAAAATTTTGATACCTTACTAGACAAGACATTCTAGTTTGGGTGAAGATACACTTTGACTATCTAGAAGTTTCATTTCAATTTTGACTTTTCTCATAAAGTTGGAACTTTCCAATGCAACTAAATTCGACATAGTGGATAGTTAACACATCTAGTTGCACTAGCAACTAGTCTAGTTACACTAGCAACTAGTCTATTTGCACTAGCAACTAGTCTATTTGCAAAGATCTCTTAATGCAATAAAGTTAGTATTGATGATGTAATGACACTAATTGAACCTAGTATCATATTTTATTTCAATTGCATATATCTCAAACCAAAATGTGATTATTTTTTTAATTTTATCCTTATAGAGCTCAATACCCTACACCCATAGACTTCACATCTGATTAATATTTCAAGAATCTTGTATCAACTATTTTCCCCACATATATCTAGTCACACTTCCTTAGTGAACAATTTAGTGATTCCTAGTGTAAATTGACCATGAGAAAATAGATTTAAGGCATAAAATCTAGCTTTAGTTCATAAGGGAATAATGGAGGAAAATAGGCTAATTGAACTTCACATATTTGAAATGAAAAAAAAGTAGATAAGCTCAATTTTTTTTCCCAATCATGCTCTCATAATTGTTCTACACATTGCATTCTAGTTTTATTTTTTTCTCTGTAGTGTAGAAAATTGTGCACTCTTGAAGAAAGAGGTGATTTCACACTTAATTTGGACCTATTTTGGCACCCTTGCAATAATTCCCCTTTAAAAATCACTATTTATAGGCCCCTAGGACCCATTATTTTGGATCTCGAGGCTCATTTCACTCAAAAATCATATAAAATCACATAAAGTCACTTAAATCCCCAAAAATACCTAAAACCCACCTCAAAAATCTAAGGTGGGACTCATTCGATACACTTGGAAAATGGGTCACACATTCTCTATAGTGTAGAAAATTGTGCACTCTTGAAGAAAGAGGAAATTTCACACTTAATTTGGACCTATTTTGGCACCCTTGCATTAATTCTCCTTTAAAAATTTAACTACTTATAGGAACCTAGGACCCATTATTTTGGACCTCGAGGCTCATTTCACTCAAAAATCATATAAAATCACATAAAGTCACTTAAATCCCCAAAAATACCAAAAACCCACCTCAAAAATCTAAGGTGGGACTCATTCGCCACCTTGGGTGAATGAGTCCCCTAAGGTGGGACCCATTTTCCAAGGGTATTGAATGAGTCCCATTTGGGGTCTTTTTCAAATTTGAGCAGGAATTCAACAATTTAATTCATATTTTTTGGTAAATATTGGCCTTTGAGATCTAAATAACGGTCAATTAGGTGATAAGGCCTATAAAAGCAAGCTTCTAAGTCATTTTCATCATCTCTAAGCACTTTGAGCAAGCATCAAGCATTAAGAGTCTTGAAGCAATCTTTCACAAGAGCATTCTAATTCCAAAAGCAAGCAAAGTTGAAGCATTCTAGAGCAACATTAGAGTATTTTGCAAGTCTTCAAGCTCACTTTCTATCAAGATCTAGCATTTTCAAGGGTGATCTGGATGCCTATGGTCAATCATGATGGATTCTAAGTTGGTGAGATCCAACTAGCCATCAAGCCAATCCTAAAGACTTGTTTCCTAAGTGATTCCATCTTCCATTCTCACTCTACATTCAGCCTAAGGAAGGTACAAGCATCATTAGAGTTCACTTGGGGTGATTGGAGATCATCACAAGTGAGTTTTTTATCCTTGCATTTCCATCGTTGCATCATATTCTTGCATTTCTCATACTTAAGGCTAGGGTTTTTATGCACATTTCATCATTTTTATCAAGGTTTGATTACCAAACTAGGGGTATGACTGAGGAAAACCCTCATATGCAAATGCTTTTGAATTCTATTTTGTAGGTGTTTTTCATAGATTCAGACCCAAAACTCAAATTTGAAGAAAAGGGCAAGTGATAGAGTGTAGATCAGAACCTTCAGTTTTTCAGAAAAGTGAAATAGGACTAATTCACCAAGAGTGGTGAATGAGTCCCATTGCAACTATCTATCAAATATGTTTGCATATTCTGATACCCTTTTTCCCAAAATAGACTCTCGTGTAGAAACTAGGGTCTAAGACTCATTCGCCTAGGTTTGCAAATGAGTCTAAGTAGCATAAAAAGTCTAGATTTTCAAAATTTCATAGCTATTTCCTATCCCTTCAAGGTTTCCAGGTGCACACCATTTGTGTTCTTTCTTTTTTGTTCTATTTTATTTACATTTCTGGAGAATTCTTTAGGCCATTTAGTATTTGTTTGCATATCACACTATGTTTTCCAAAATTTCCTTTTCCAAGTTCACACTTGGTGGTGAACCCTTCATTAGACATTATTCAATCCCTTAGAACCTTCCCTTTGCCAGATTTCAATCTCCTTTGCATTGAAATCTCAACGGTTTGTTCTTGAGTGAAATGTTGAAAATTGGTCTTTATCCTTTTAGGTCCAAAACCCTAGAAGTGAAAGAAAGCCCCCCCCCCCCAATTTTCCACATTTCATTATTTTGTAAAGTTATAAGGATTTTATCACCATTTTATCAATCACAAAAGAAAATTGGTGGCAAAACAAAGCACTGTAACAAAAAAATAGTGATAGAGTCAATTAAGTGATTGAATTGAAGAGGTGTGGCCAAGGGTGAATGAATTGTAGATAAAGAATTGAAAAGGCATGTGCCACATATTTAGATCACCTTCATTCAGAAAGCATGATCTCTTCAAATTTAGGTATGATCTAATTGAGACCTCATTCTAAAACTATAAATTTTAGGAAATTAGACACTCATGTCCACTCTAATTTGGTTCTTCCCCTTTAAATTGAAGTGAAATGGATTTACATTATTTTTTGAAAGTAATGTGAATGGTTTAGAATGAAGGAATTAAAAGCACAAAATGAATTATAATTAGCATAAAAGTAATTATATATTTATTTTTCAAGCAATCATGAGTAAATGAAAGAAGGATGTTAAGGAGGAATTTGCATTTCCAAAATCCTAAGTATGTCCATATGGAATAGTAATAGATATTCACTTGGGTTATTTTGACACATATACATTTGTGACTAGAGTCATGTTTCCAAATGCAACAAATCATGCGAAGTTGCGACCAAAGGGTTAAATTTAGCAGTAGGGTTTCCAATAGAAATGGATTCCCCTGAATCAGTATTCAAATGTGTTCACTTCTATGATATGGACATACAAGTGGTGTTAAAATAAGGAAGAGTATATATATAGACTTGACACCAAAAGGTATTTCTCAAACCTTCAAAACCTTACTTTCCCAACAATGAGCCTGATAAATATTGTAAAATATACAAAGTCATATATAGAATTTGAAGCAGAGAATAGAAGAACAATGCATATGGCATGGTAAATGGATCATAATAATAAAAAGAAGTTGCTAAAATACCTAAGAAAATTTATAGGCATGATTTTCAATAGGATATAAATGAAATTGTTATTTTCTTAAATACAATGATAGGTTCACAAAACGCATGAACATTTGAACCCTGGATGTACTCCATTATCAAGAATGTGAGGAATAGAACAACCCTAATTGATTGTTCAAAATACATCAGTGAATTTCTACATTACTGTATGTTGATATTTTTAAAATCAAGGCTTTTCTATGTCTTCCTATGCCAATTACTCATGTGCAGGGGGAAGGCTTTAGTTACCTCCCATGTTCCAATAGCTATTCAATGATACATGCTAATTAAAATCCCACTAAAAAATTGAAATGTACCAATAGTCAAGTCCACTTTATACCCAATAATGACAAAAAAATTACTTAATTGGAGGAGTTGTGTAGCTTTATTGGTACCATTGGTACACGATTATTGGGACATTTGTGTACATGTAGTGGATCAATTGTGCAAATTTTGTGGTGGTCAAAGCGAATGGTTATCAAGGCACTAGAGAATATGTATTGGACATCAACATGAAATGACCACTTTTTGACCTTTGTGTACATAAAAAATCCTCCCATGTTTGTCATAACTACCTAAAAGATAAAATAATAGATATAAGCTCTTAAGTTGCATACAAAGAAACCCAAAAAAATTGTCAAAATTTGGCATACCATTTAGGAGCTTAAAGTACACAAAGTTAGCTATAACATCTTTTGGTACCCTTCCCCCAGTTAGGTATAACTGGCAATGTTTAAACAAGGTGGGGATGTTAAATGCTCCTGGAAAAGTGTGGGTGTATCAACACTACAATCAAATAAAAAAAAGGAATATTTGAATCATTATAGGAGAATTAATGATGCATTCTCTATAAAATTAGTGATAAAATTTAAAGGAGAGAAATAAAATAGAATTTTTGCATGTATTCAATGTGATAATATACTATGGAAGTTGGTACATCTAATTTATTAAATTCACATACATAATGGTTGAGGGATTCACTAGAAAACATTACATGATGCCAAGGTACCCAATAGATAAATTGGTCATGTTGGAGTTTTCAAGGTAGATCATAGAATCCTCAAAATATTTTTCTACATGCCCATAGGAGAGGAAAAATAAAGTTCCCCATCCATATGGGATGTTATGACTAATTTAGAGAAGCATTTTTGAGTGAGAAGAAGATGAATTATCATCTCTTGGATTATAATCATTCAAGTTATAGTAAAGACCAAGATAACCTAGAGGGAGAATTCACAATCACACTAATAATAAAATAATGCATGAACTTCATATGGAAGAATTTGGGAATGATTATGAAGATAATCATGAAATTAGGAACATGGCATATCAAATATTGAACTTGTATCAAATGATGACTCTAGGAACCCATTACAATCCACCTCAAACCAAGGAAGACAATGAGAACATTCAAATTCCATTATATGGTGTTGAGTGAATCCTTGGCCAACCTATCTATTAGCCATATTGGACATAGCTTGGGGTAACTTCACTAAATATTATTATGAAGCCAATTATAGATTCATGTCAGGTATGAATAGATATGTATATTCAAATGGTAAAGAAGAAGGAATCATGATCGTCTACCCTAAGGAGGGTAGAAGAGGAAGCATAAAACCATGGATGAACAAGACTATGATGGTTTGATTGTGAAACCAAAAGGTATACTGACTATACTTTCATCATTTTCTATCTTGTGTCAAGAAGATGTTGTCTCATATGAAAATCCATACAATAGGCAACAAGTATATGCCAAGAGTAAGTAAATGAGAGGATCTACATCTCAATTGAAAAAAAACATATTTTTTCCTCCACAATGATTAGGCACATCAGTGATGATGCAAACCATGGGTAAAATCCCTCCTTCAGTTGAAGGTGAAGAAAATGAGTCCACAATTGATGAAATACTAAGGTAAAATGATAGTTTAGATAAGTTGATACGAGAATATCAAGAGAAGTAGAAAAAGGATACACCACCTCTACATTTTCCAGTTATAAAAAAAAGAGAGAATAAAGACAAAGAATATTCCTTCCTCTTTTTTGAGGATCTAGGAACATCACTAGAAGATCTAGTTGATAAGAGGGAGATTTCTCTATTAATTGAAGAGGGGGCCATATAGGAAGAGAAGGGTTATACGAGCTGTAGTGTAGAAAATAGTAACCCTTTTTCACATTTAATTTGGAAATGAATAATTAACTATAAAATGGACTTGATGGTGCCTTATTTAGGGTGTTGTTAAGTGTTTCTTTACACTTTCACACTAATCTATGGATTTTTTAATTAATTGAGGTTAATTAGAGCTTAATTGGCCCCTTAAATTCAAATCCAATCCTTATTCATTACATTTTTTGAGGGATAAATCCCAACACTCATTAATAATTTTGCATAACATTTAATTTGGAAAGGTTTGAGTCCTAGGATAGAGACCAAGGACCCATTCACCACCTAGTGAATGGGTCCTCACTATGTCCTAGGACCCCCATTTTGCATAATATTTCATAATACCCGAAATTGGTCCTAGTTAATTGTGTTAGGCCCATTCGCCCAAGGCGGGAAAATGGGTCCTTAACTTAGGACACCCCTTTTAGGGTGTGCTTCAGTGGGATTTCAACAATTCAAACATTAGATCTAATGTTGGCTTTTGTTCTTTGGATTTTGGGATTAAATCTTAAGTTTAGTATAAATATAAGATTAATTCACTTAATGTCATTCTAGTTATTCAAAAGCAATTGTAGTGTAGGAAAATGCATACCCTTGTATTTTCACACTTGTTTGGGCCCACCTTGCTTTTTTAATCCTTGTTTATGTCTTAATTTGGTCCTATTTTGCATCCACAAGCCTAATTAATTACATCTCTTTATGGTTAATCCAGACAAACATCAATGGATAAATGATAATTTAATGATTCTGGCTATGTGTCTATGATTTTTGGGTCGATACTAAGATACCAATTAGGGCGTCTTTGTCCCCCAAAAGTCTTGGGACCCTAATTTCAAATGTGCCTTAAAGGGGCCCCTTCTTGGAGTTTGTGCCTCGCGTTTCATGCCTCGGGACTAAGATGCCACCTATGGCTTCTTAGTCCCACTTAAGGTATTTTTCGGATTTAATTTCAAATATTGGTAGGATTTAGCCTCCTTTAATTAATGAATCCATATGTCATCTTGGTGTGGTGTAATTTCAGGATATTAAGCATGGATAAATATAAATACAAGGTTCATCCACTCATTTTTCATCTAAGCATTCAAGTATTCATTCCTCATAGAAAATTGAGTTCACAAGAGCATTCAAGAGTATTTCATCAATAATTTGTAGCCATCATCAAGATTCAAGCATCATTTCAAATATATTCTTACATCATGTGCATTTTTGAGCTAACATTTGTGATGTAGGGTTTTGATTCAAGCAAGCAATTCAAGTCAATATCTATCAAGCATTCCTTTAATTCAAGATCTACATTCAAGCTAGCAACCTCACACAAGTTTGTAGATTTCATGACAAGGGTTTGGTGAGTTGCAACATATCATTTTGTTCATTCATCATTTCTATTTCATTTCAAGGTTTAATTACCAACAAGGGGTTTGACCAAGGAAAATCTCCATTTACTAACAATCAACAAGTTTTCCCTCTCTTTCATGCTTGTGAGTACATATTTAGGTTGAATACTTGAAGATAATTTAAAGTGAAAAGTTGTAAAGTTGCAAGGTTTCATTGCAAAGTTGTCATCTTCATGAAAACTTACCTACAAGCCGAATTCGGAAGTTTTAGGACTTGAGATCCAAGAAGAAGTGCAGACCTTGAGCCTCAAGATCACATTCAGAGATTCCAAAAATTTAGAATGGGACTAAGTCGGTATCAAGGGAATCTTAGTCCTCCCGAACGTATTTTGCAAAGATTCTTTAAGATTCTATTCCGGCATCCAAAGATTATGCATTTGCTCTGACAAACAATAGTGGGACTAAGAAAACAATAACTGTGTATTAGTCCTCCATAGCACATTTTGATAGCATTTTTGCATTTTCTAAATCCTCATCACATTTCTAGACTTCCTAGATACATGCATCATGACTTTTTGTTGCTTAATTTCATCATTTGCATCCATCATTTAGCTTGCATTACTAGGTTTTGTTAGTTTAATATTAACTTTTCTTTTCCAAGATTTTTCTTGGTGGTGAATCCCTCAAAGCTTAAAGAACCCCCTCCTAGGTCTTCCTTGTTGAGAATTGACTCACCCTTTGGGTTGATAGTCAATCCAATTTGAATTCCTAGGACATTATTGAATGAACGAAGGAGAATAAGGTGGGCATCTCCCCCAACCTATTTTCTTTCTGGTTAACTTTAGTGAACCCAACATTCTTGAGCATTCATTTTTTTGATTTGGAGTTCATTAAGGTCCTAGATCTAGGTTGCATTCATTCTTGCATTGCATCTTGCATTAAAGTTAATGTGCATCTAGGGTTTCTCACATTTTCATTAGTGAAAGTGCATATAGGTTTCATTTTTTCTTTCTTGTATCATTTCATCTCATTGAAAAAAATAAAAGTGCATTGTTTCTCATCCTAATTACAATTAGGAACATTGTTACTGCATTCAAAATTGGAAAAAATGCATTCAAATTTGCATCTAATTGCTTGTCATTAGTTACTTTTTCTCGCATTCATTTGCACAACTTTCTATTTCTAAACATTAGGTCCCTAGGTAGGCAACCTGGCAACAATGTTCACAACTCAAAATTTATTGTTTTTCTAACAAAAACCTTTACTAGGACTAAAATCCCTCCCTAGCATCTTAGTCCCTCTGTGAGTTTCTAGCTTAGAATCTTGTCTTTTTTCTTTGCTTCCTATTCCATTTCCTAGAACCTCAAAATTACTTTAGTAGTACCAAGACACCCTTACTAGTGTCTTAGTACTTGTTGAGTTTGACTTCCCATCTTTAATTGTTTGTAAAAAAAAATTGTGCTTCTATTTGTTGCTTTTAGTTTTCTATTATAGCTTGCAAAACTATTTTTATTCCAATTTCTTTCATTTCAAGTGCAATTTAAGCATAGGATATTGTGTTCATTGTACTTCCTTTGGTTTATCCCCTACATGATTTGTACTACTTGGTGTCCTATTATCAATACTATGGTGATATGAAGTGTGAGACTCATGGAATCTCATAATAAAATAGACATTGTCGATCTTGGGTTATCTAGCTCTCTTCCTTATAGTGTTGGTACTAGTTCACTAGGTATTGACTGTGCCTTTGATACCCCCTTTTCTATGCCTAGACCTTACGTACAAGTGTTATGCCAAGTTTTCAAACAATGTTTGATCATATCCCTAAAGAAAACATAAAGAAAATACATGAAGACCTCACTCATTTACAAGATAGTGTGAGTACTAAAAGTATTTCTAACACTGTTATACCTACCATAGATAGTATTCACCACATGATGGAAAGTGATGAAGGACTGGAATTTGTGCGTAACATAGCTCAAATATTTGGAAAAAATATTCCTTCCACCACCAATGGTGCTCAATCTTCAAACAATGTGCAAAGATAAGGAGGAAATAAAACTCCTCCCCCCTCAACTATAAACTCCATTCCCACCTATACCAATCCTCAAGTGACCACAACAATGCAACCAACTAGCAATATGTTTCCTACCTTGAACATTTCCACTAGTGTTCCTTATACTTATGTGGCATCTAACCTTATATCTCCTCCCACAAGAAATCCATTCACTTGTCCTTTCAACACATATACACCACCACCATATTCACCTCCATCTCAAACTACACATAATGACCCTACCATCAACCACCTTTTACAAAGCCTTTCATCCATTCAATGTCAAGTTTCCACCATAAATCAAAATGGTCCACCTTCATACTATGTCAAAAGAAACCCACTATCCTTTGAAATATTAAGAACTATGGTGCCACAAGGTATATAGATCCCTATATATTAGAAATACAGAGGAAAGGGAGATCCTACTAATAATGTTAATTCCTTTATTGATTTTTGTGGTGACTTTATCCTTAAGGAAAAACTTTTGGCTAATATTTTTCCCTAATCCTTGAAAGACGTTGCCTTGGACTGGTTTTTCGCATTACTGAATAACTCAATTTGTTCATTTAATGAACTCATTAAAGACTTTATTAACCATTTTCAAGTGCATATGGTTCCTAAAATGACTAATCCTTTAGGGTTGTGACTTAGAGATTGAACATTTGCACTAAGTAGCTATCTCACTCATCATGAAGGTGCATCTCACTTGTCAACCTAGGGACATAAACTTGAAATGGGTTAGCATTGTATGTGCACTAGGACTTCATTGCAATCATCCATAAACTAGGAAAGAAACCATGCTGGAAGTAAAATGATGGAAGTGAATCAACTTAAACACTAAAAATAAACCAACATCTACACTAAGCATTAAAAAATGGACTGGAAATGAAGAATAGAAATGAAAATCTTAGCAAAAAAACATGGAACTACTATGTTTTCCTTTGTTGTTGGAATGGTCATAGAATGGAATTTCAATGGCTACAAGAATAGACAGTTGCTGAAATTGAAACTAACTATTGAACAGAAAATAAATTTTAAACTAATAGATGAAATTCTCACCAAGTGGACCCCCTTGGGTGAATCTCCCTTACACTAACTCAAATGCAACAACTAAAAATGTCATATTATTTCTTGGAAGCATAAGTACAACATCTCAGCAATAGAACTATAAAACTAGAGAATGTGAGTACAACTTAGAATATCCAACCTTCTCAAAAGGAGCAAACCATTATTTATAGGGAGAAAGCTATTGACTATTGACTATCCCCAACTACCTAGGCATTCAATTCCATCAAAATAGGAGGATGTCAATTATTGAAATCATACAAAAAGATGGAGGAAGTTATGCATGCACTAAATTGGTCAAAGCAGACTTGCTTCAATGGGAATATAGCACAACACACTCCCTATATTTTCTCAACAACAAATATGACCATTTAAAAAAGGTGGTTACATTCTTTTATTTGAATTAGGAATTTCCCTCCATGATAGTTTTCCCACTTTGACTTCTTAATGATTAGCTTCATGACTCCTCAGTAACTGACCAACTGTCATGAATTTATCCCATGTAGCAGGCTTTGTTGACATTATCATTTTAGTGGAAACCTGCAAAATAGCATTAGCACGCACAAACAAATGTATAGCTATAATTACCTCAGTAACATTCATTCAACCATTAGTAAATTCAACATAGATAATCCTCATAGCACATCTGGGGTGATCCCACAATAGTGGTTTACAATTTTTGACCAAACTGGACACTGAAATAATTTTTTTTAACTAAATCTTCAATTTTAGGCACTTATAGTGACTAAACCGTGAGGAATTTGAAGATGATGAAAACTAGAGTTTCATAAAATTTTGTCTATAGATTCTAAATATATTTTTTTCAAAAATTTTGGAATCAGATTTCACTTCTTTTTCCATCTCCCTCAAAAACTAGTTTTTTTTCAGAAAACAATATTTTTAAAAAGTGACGCCCGTCGTATAACACATAATGTTTTTTCCATGAAGGATAAAATTATAATTCTTTCAAATTTAGATTTGTAACTCTGATATCTAGTGCTTCCACTCGGTTAGATAGTTTTCTATTGAATATTTTTTCTTTAATCAAGTTTCGAATTTAAACCAATTATAATTCAAACATAGCGCTATTGTATAACACGTAACTTTTTTTGTATGTATCAAAATTCAATTATTTTTTCTTTGTTGGATCAAGGACATCAATATCTGGTGCACTAATATATTTTTTTTTTAATTTTTAATAATCTGCTATTTTTCCATGTGTAGAATAAAGAGCTTGATTTTTGAAAAACCTACATTCAAGACAAATAAAAAATAAATATAATAATTAAATTAAATTTATTTAAAATTATACTTTTTGGGAAGCTTATAATAAGGACTACATACTTGAAAAAATAAATTTTAAATGAATTCATTTGATCCCCCAAAAGGTAAATCAAAAGTGGTTTTTTATCAGCATTTTGATAGGTGTAAAGGAGACTCTGTTATAGGTATGGTTTAAAACTAGCGGGGTTCTATCCAAGGGGGTTTGATTTAAGGTAGTTTGATCAAACCCTCTTCAATTGGAATTCTTTAAATGAAACCTTTTAAGGCTTAAATCATTATATTTTCTAAAAATATGTGATTTCAACAAAAATCAGTTCCTCCCAGAAATTGTAAACCAGCTTTGTGGGATCACCCCATGGTAATGTCATTGAAGTCACAAAGATAGAGCTTATGTACAAAGTCTATGGTTTTAAGGAAAATATCAACAACCAAGTGTGAAATTCTATGATAGCAACAACAAGTATGCAATGGATCCTATCAAAAATTAAGCAATTAATTGAGCTCATCATTCCCTCCCCCCAGCCTAACATTTTGTTGGTCCTCCAACAGAAGGAGAACTAAAAATTTTCCTAGTTAATGCCCTAAAGTTAGCTTCTACTAGTTTTCCCACATCAGTATCTATGGTGGTTGAATCAGGGTCCCAATAGAATCCTTATTTTCTCTCTAGTCTGTGCCATCTTTTCCTTTATGAAACTATGTCATACTAGTAGAACTTGTAATCTGGAACAGGCCACAATAATGTAGGCGACTGAAATGTTAAGGGAAGCCAACACTATTGCTTCCTTCTACCAATTTGTATGTACCTATCAACCCTTTTGCATGTTTCAGCATAGTTCTATAAAGAGTGGGGTTCAACTCACTTCAATTCTTTTGGAAAATTGTTCCATGTTTGTGCTAAATATCCCATTACTAATTTTCATGTGGTTTCAGCTACCTTTTCATATTCTATGTAGGTCTCTTCTCTGATGGGCATAATCTTAGCTTTGTAGCTGGGGCGGTAAAGAATTTTTTGCCAAGTCATGAAAATATCTCTAGGGTTACTAGATTCAGCCCTGATAAGTAAGAGAGTATGAAGTTCCCTTTCCCTATAAGTTCTATACTATTGTCCCCATCTAATCGCATTTTGAATATAGGACATAAATTCTCTTAAATGAAGGTCCCCAATATACATCAAGGGATTCCAATCATGATCATTAGAGAAAACATAATTGTGCAGTTATAATTCACATAACAAATTTCTAACATGAGGGGGGGAAAGCTGATAAGCCTGGAAAAATTCATGTGGAGTGTCAAAAGTAGGACTCAAACCTAAAATGATCCTTGATAGCTTGAAAGAAAGATTTCGCTCCTTCAAGTGCAGGGCATGTACACTCTAGGAGGAGTTCTACATGCTAGCATCTTGGGTATTAATTCTACCACATTATCTACCCTTTCCTTCAAAGACACAATTTTGGCATTCTTCTCCTCAATCTTTGCATCTTTCTTTTTAATCACATTCTGCAGCTTGCACTTTTCCTTTTTCCATTCTTCTTCCCTTATTTGCATTTCACTCCACAATTTTAGAGCTATGCCATTCCATGAAAAATCAAGAGGTTTATGTATTCCTACCAAAGTCTTCTTTGGCACTGACTCTTGATGTTCATACAACACCAGTTGTAGTGATTCAAGGTGTTCATCCTACTCTGGCTATAGGAACTTTAGAATCTCATCTTGTTCTTTCTATAAGGGGTCTTGATTATTACATGGCTCTTGGTCCTCTTCATGCTCTTGATTCTTGACTTGTTCTGCAATGGCCCAATAAGTTCTTCCAATCTCATATTTGCTTGTTCCTCAAAAATATATTTTTCCTCAACATTCACCTACCCCACTGGGGCTTCCATCTCCTCCAGAGATGTTTTCCTGAGCCTAGGGCTTCTCTTTGGAGGTGCACTAGTGGCTGGCCTAGCTAGTTTTGATCTCTTAGGAGAGTTTTTATCTTTTCCTTCAGCTGTAGGAGGAACAGTGTTATCAACCTTTCATTTTCTAGGGCTTGGTATTGTTTTTTCTACCACTTGCTTCTCAGCCTTTCCCTTTGTCATTTATGCTTCTTTCCTCTATGGCTCTTCTCTCCTAAGGGCATCCCTAGTTCAAATTTGGGTTTTGGTAGGGACATTATCGTCAGAATATGAGGATGAAATTTCCTCTGCTAAATGTTCTAACTTAAAAGACTCAATTTCAATAGCTTTCTCAACTGCATGAGGGTTTGAACTAGGGTTTGCACTAGATTTTTATGCTCCCAAAGTAATTTCAACAACCCTTTCTTCACTACAATCCCTACGAGGTTGAGACTGACCTCTAACATGTTCTGGTCTAAATTGATCAATGTTTAAAAATTCTTCCCATGTCATATCAGATACTTCATGTAGATATTTTTCAAAAATAAATTTGATTAAACAATGGTGAGAGACAAAATTATCCCTACCTTTTTGTGTTTCAGCTGTCATGATGGGAAGGAGATGATATAGCACACTTGGCACGTTCATTCTTCGTCCATGCCTCATATAGTTCAGGAGTTTGAAGTGTACGGAATGAAGGCATGAATGGTGTCCCTCACAAGTGATGTATTTAACAATGTGGACAACTACTTGTCTCCATGGCTCTGGGAGAGAAGTTATTTTTGTACCCTGTTTGTCCACCACCAATGGAGGATCACTGGGTTCAGTAAATTCAGCCTTGGCTAGCCTTGCATCTTTTGTAGTAGGGTATGGCTCACCATTAGTAGGTAAGCTCCTTACCTCCGCAATCCTTTCCTCAATAAAAATCACCTCCAATCCATTTACCACTGTCTTCCCCTAAGATAATGTGCAAATTCTTTCCCAATGTCTTCATTGTAACTCTTGAGCTTCAAGAAATAGTCAAACCATCTGCAATTTCTAAATTCTACCAAAGAAGGTGCATCCTGCATTACCATGTTATGAACCATGGGTTCACTTTGAATTAGCTATCCTCCCATCGTTCAGTTGTTCACAATCAATAAACACTGCTAAATTTCCTTTTCTACAATCCCTTTTTGAAAATCCAAGCTTCTTCTTCTTCCAATTTCCTCTTTTTTCGTGTTGATGTCGATATGTAGCTCACTAAATTACTTTTGTTGGGTGACATTTTAAATTATGACTAGGCAATAAAGGTTCATTAATGAAGGGTATTATTGAGAGAAATGGTGGCGGTTCAGTGAAATTTCACACATGCGAGCTATCACATCAATTATTATTCAAATCAACTCAGTTTAAATTTGTTGATATGGATGACACATGGACTTGTGAGTTGACACTTCCCCCCAACCTAATTTACAACATGTTTTCGCATAGGCTCATGGAAAATTATGATTGGACAAGGTGGAGTATAATTTCATGCTATGCAAAATGTCTACATTTAATTATAGTAATTAAAGAAATGTACTAAAGATAATAAAGACATAAAAAATTGTTTTGCACATACCTAAAATATTGGAGTATCTTTGCAAGGAATGCAGAGAAAGTACCGATTACCTTTAAGAACTATGGTTGAGAAATTAATGCATTGGTGATGAAATGAGATTAAGTGAAGTGATGGCGGAGTGGAGTGATGGCAAAGTTATGGAAGAGAGAGAAGATGGAGATGGATGGGTGGATGGGTGGATTAATGAAGAAGTGGACTCCCACAAAAGTGGAATTATTTATTATGAAGTGGTTGCATGTGTACTTGGATTAGTTAAAAGGAGGGACACTAGGTCCGCTTCTTTCAGTTGTAGGAAGTTCGGGGGTTGGATGTTGGTTAAATTGTTGCATGAATTATTCCTTGGATTTTAGCTTGTGATACAAACTTAGACGATGACCATTGACCAGAAGTTTGAATTTGGCAAGGTCAATAGTGGTGAGTTGGACAACTCTATTTGGAAAGACTTATGCAACTTCGTACGGTCCCAACCATCTAGTCTACAATTTACCCACATTGTCTTGATACCTAGAGTCATAAAGGAGTGCCCAGTCACAAGGTTGAAACTTCTTGTCCTTTATGTACTTATCATGCCATTTGATCCTTTGATTTTTGCACTACCTCAGTGTGATACAAGGTTTTTTTCCTCATCTCATCCAAATTATTCAGTTGCATGATTCTATCTTTTTGTGCCTCAGAGATATCCATCCCTATGTCTAGTGCAGTCCTAAGAGTCTTCTGCTCAAATTCAATAGGAATCATAGCCATCTTCCCATACAGTAATTCAAATGGAGTGAAACCTTTAGTTGTTTTACAGGTGGTCCTATAGGCCCAAACAAACTCTTGGCAGCCTATTTTCCTAGTCCCTCCTATGAATAGCCACTACTTTTGTTAGGATTGCCACAATTTCCTTGTTGGTCACCTCAAATTGGCCATTGTCCTGAGGATGATAATGAGTATACTTCTTGTGCCTCACATTATATTCATTAACTAGTGTTGTGACAAGGGTTGATGTAAATTGAGCCCCTTGATTAGTCACTATCTCCCTTGGAACCCCATAACGAGTGAAAATTTTCTCATAAAGAAATTCTACAACCTTATTATCTATTGCATGCTTCATTGCTTTAACCTCAACCCACTTGGTCACATAATCAGTGCAAACCAAGATATAGGATTTACCATTTGATGGAGGATCAATGGGTCCTATAAAGTCCAGTCCCCATTTGTCAAATAGAGTGATTACTACTTAGGGGTAAAGGGGAATATCATCAGATTTGGTTGGTTGGCCCATCCTCTAGCATCTATCACACTTCCTTGTATACCTTCCTACATCCCTATGAAGTGTGGGCCAGTAGTATCTTGCATTAAGGATCTTCATTGTTGTCCTTTTTTCTGTAAAATTCCCTCCACAGGGTCCATTGTGACATGCATGCAATATATCATATGTCTCATCTTACCTTACACATCTCCTCATGACATGGTCTGGTCTAGTGTAGAAAACACAACCTACAATCCATGAAAAAAGAAAGGTTTTCTCAATGAGTACCCTTCTCTCTTTTGGAGAGAAATGAGGAGGAACTCTCCCTATAACCAGGTAATTGGCTATGTCAACATACCAAAGAGTATGCATAGTGATGGAAAACAAATGCTCATCAGGGAAAGAGTCATCAATGACTTGATTGTCTTCTGATGTAGTTAGTCTAGAAAGAAAATTTGCTACAACATTTACTTTTCCTAGCTTATCAACAATGGTGATGTAAAACTCCTAAATTAGCAACAACCATCTTGTTTCTTGCCTAAAATGAGGGGTTTATTCATGAGGTATCTTATTGCTGCATGATCTATATGAATAAAATTTTGATACCCTATTATGCAGTGTCTGAATTTGTTAAGGGCATATATGACTACCAATATTTCTTTTTCTGCCACTGTGTAATTGAATTCAGCCCCTTGTAAGTTTTTGCTAACAAAATAGATAGCATTCTCAATTGTTCCTTTTTTCTATCTCAATATTGCTCCTACAACCTAGTCTGATGCACATGTATGAATGTGAAAAGGAAGCTCCCAATTAGGACCTTTGAGTACATAAGCATGGGTTAAAGCTGCTTTGAGATCAGAGAATTCCTTGTCACAATCTTCTGTCCATAGGAATTCAACATCTTTAGTGAGAATATTGTACAATGGTGTTTCCATTTTGCTAAAATATTTGATGAAAAACCTATATTACCCTACATGACCCAAGAAACTTCTAACATATTTTTTCTTTGAAGGAATAGGTAGATTGGTAATCACTTCAATTTTTGTTGGGTCTACTTGAATTCCATTTTTAGAGATGTAGTTCCCATGGACTACTCCTTCCTATTTCATCATGAAACACTTCTCACTATTCAATAACAGGTTATGATCTTCACATCTCTGTAAGACCTTCCTTAGATTCTCTAAAGCTTCTGCAAAATCAGCACCATAGGTAGTAAAATCATCTATATAAATTTTCATGCAATCATGTGAGATGTTTGAAAATATACTAATGACTACCCTCTAGAAAGTTGTAGGTGCATTACACAAGCCAAATGGAAGCACATAATAGGCATAAGTCTCCAATGGACAGGTAAAGGTGGTATTTTCTTGATCCTTAGGTGCAATCTATATCTGGTTATAGCCACTAAATCCATCTAGAAAAGAAAACTATTACTTGCCTGCAAGGGAATCCAACACTTTGTCTATGAAAGGAAGGGGAAAATGATTGTTTTTAGTGGCAGAGTTGAGTTCCCTATAGTCAACACAAACTCTCCACTTACCTCCCTTTTTGGGCACAATCACTAATGGGGACACCCACTGACTGTATGAGATGGGGTAGATAAATCCTACATCCAATAGTTTCTAAAGTTCCCCTTTTACAATTTCTCTTAATGCAGGGTTGATTCTTCTTTGTGGTTGCCTTACCGGTGTGAAATAATCTCTAATATATATCCTATGAGTGCAGAGCTTAGGATCCAATCCCTTCATATCATGGTAGTCCCATGCAAATGCATGTTGGTGGGTCTTCAACAGATTTTTGAAAGACAACTATTGGTCTTGACTTAGTTTGTTGTTAATATTTAGATGTTTTCTTTCTAACACTTGCACTTGTGTGGTTAACTATATCATAGTTGTTTCACTAATACTTGGTATTTTTAATTCATGTGGCAGAAATGTGTGGAGCATATTAGTTGCTGCAGGGAGTTTTTCTACAGGAAGAGCGGGTAGAAGTGTCTTCATTGAACTGGGAGAACTAGATTCATGAGTAGATGACTCTTCATGCACCTCACAATGGTTCTGAATTATGTGGGACAATACTTCATCTTCCTCCTAGAGCTGCATGAAATAGCTTCTTCCTAACACCATTAGTTGTGCCATAGAATTGACTTCCTTGTCCTCTTCTCCAACATGTGGCCATATGGTGCTATCCATGTCATGGGATGGTTGAGTAGGAGGGTAGAGAGCAAGCTTCTTGGTACTCTTCCCATTAGAAATGGTCATGTCCCCTGACCAACATTTGATGTAGGCATCTGTTGTGGCTAACCATGGCCTTCCTAGAATAATGGGATACCCACCTAGTGTAGCTTTAGGAGAAAGAATCATAAAATCCATTGGGTACTCCCAAGAACCTAGAGTTACCACAAGGTCCTCTAATATACCATTAGGTTTGACAGTGGAACTATTAGTAAGTTGTAGGACAATAGCAGTAGGTCTCATGTTTGAAACATTTATTTGTTGCGAGATGTCCTTAGTCATCACATTTATTGCTGCTCCCAATTCAATCAAAGCATTCCTTATTTCGAATCCATTTATGACAACTCCTACCATAGGACTACCAAGATCAGTGTACTTAGGAACTATAAATTTTCCAAGCATGATGTCTGCTAACTATCCTACCACATAGACCATGGTGGGGTCTTTCTTTTTCCTCCTTGGATTTTAAAGGCATGCCTCTTTGATTGCTTTTCCATATATAGGGACATCTTTTATGGCTTGAAACAAAGGCATCTTGACACATATATGTTTCAACTGATCCAAAATGTCAAATATTGGTTCCTCCTTTTCTTCCTTCTATTTAGCAGCCTCCAACCTTTAAGGAAATGGTGGATCTTGTGTAGTCTACTGAACTGGAACTGGTTCAAGATTTTTAGGCACAATAGGCTGAATGGGGACATTCAGAGGCTCCTCTTCTTCCACAGGAAGCTCAGTGATGATATGTGTGGAAGGAGATAGAAAAGTAGTTCCTGAACACAAGTGGATGTCACTTACACTCACAACATATGCAGGGAATTGATTAGGATCTATAGAGTATATTGGTTGTTGTTGTTGTGGTTTGTTATTTGGGTTAGGTGTGGGCTAAGTTGTTAACTGAGTGGGTCTAGACATGCTTGAACTTGAACTACTAGGAGGAGGCATTATAGCTAGTTGTTGGGGCTGTGAAGGTGACTGCATGTAACTAGTTGTCTAGTTTGGCCATTGTTGTCCTCCCCTCAATTGAGATGTTTGTTGCCAGTTCCCTGGGGGTGGCTACCAATTTCCTTGAAACTGTTGCCAATTCCCCTAAGGTTGTTTCCATTGGGGTGGAGATTTTTGGTGATTGGGCCAAGTATTTGGGGGGTTATTACAAGGATTTGGTGGATATCCTCCATAGTTGGATGGATATGGGTGTTTCCATTGGTTACCAGATGCATAAGAATTAAAATAAGGCCCAACAAAAGATAATGGATCTAGTGGCATACCTTGTCTTGGGGCCCATGGCCTCCTTTGTGCAATGTAGTAGACTTGATCATCTTCAACCTAGATTGGCTTGAACTCAAGTGGAATCTATTTGTTGTCAATATTAGCTACCATTTTGCATCTGCATTCCTTCACCTTTTATCTGCAATGAGGGTAGTATTCTACCAACATTGCTTTAGCCTCCTCATGCTTCTTCTTTGCTTGGACTGTATCCCACTGAGTAGCCTAGATTGTTTATGAAATCTTGCTTGAAGTTTGCCAACAAGTGAGTAATCTCCATCCTTGAAACTCCATTGGTGGATGATTTACCCATAGAGGGTTGGTAGCCTCTTCCCTTCTTTGAAGCTACCCTAGAATAGTTCTAACATATCTTCTTGATATCATACCAAGGAACTTAGGTGATATCTCCTCCTCCCATTAGGTCCAAAGCATCAGTGCAGCTCTCAATGATCCCTCTAAGGAAGAGGATCTTTTGAGACTCCTCATTGAGTTTATGATGAGGGGATTTCTGTAGGAAAAACAAAAACCTTGAAATGTAATCCTCCAAACTCTCATCTTTTGTCTGCTGCATCCTAAATATATCATCTCTTCTCATGTCACTGGCCCTGCAATATTCTTCGTAGTTCTCAAGAAAGTTTGTTTTCATATCATTCCAAGTTTCCATGGTATTCCTACCTAAGCTCATAAACCATCTTGATGCAGCTTCCTTCAAGGTGGTAGGAAACAACTTAAGCCTATGAGCATCAATGGTGCAATCATAGCTTCTACAGAGAATATCAAACTCAAATAGGAAAGTGTCAGGATCTTTTGTAACAAGTCCATAGAACTTAGGAAGGACTGAAGTAGGGATGTTTTTGAGGTTGCCAACTTCATTCTGATGAGTAATAGTAAATGGAAAAGATAGTTGGTTCAGTGTATTTCTATTCCTATTTCATCACCCATGGATTCTTGATGAAGTTCTAAAGCAAAGGGATTCTTAATTAGATTTTGGTCTTTAGGGGAAGTGTCAAAACTGGTTAGATTGGGAAATGCATCAGAAAAAGGGGTTGCTTCTTCTTCTTCTTTGTCTCTTGGTAGATTTTGATGCTCAACTAGCTCTAGAATGGATTAGGATCATTAGGAAGGAATCTCCCATGAGCATCTCTCCTCCTTCCTCTATGCATGTGTACCAACTCAATATCATCCAGCTCACACAAAGAATTGGTAAAAGAATAATAGATCATTACTTTCCTAAATGAGGGGTATACTAATAGCAACTCTCAAAAAAGCTACAACAAGAAATAAACTATCAATGACTCCAAAGAGCTTCCTAGTTTGACACCATCCATGGTAACAGTGCCAAAAATGTTGGCCTCCTACAATGGTTTAATAACTAAGCCTTTAGGGCTATGACTTAGAGATTGAACATCTACACTAAGTAGCTATCTCACTCATCATGAAGGTGCATTTCACTTGTCAACCTAGGGTCGTAAACTTGAAATGGGCAGCACTATATGTGCACTAGGACTTCATTGCAATCATCCATAAACTAGGAAAGAAACCATGTTGGAAGTGAATCAACTTAAACACTAAACATAAACCAACATATACACTAAGCATTAACAAATGGACTAAAAATGAAGAATATAAATTAAAATCTCAATAAACAAACAAGAAACTACTCTGTCTTCCTTTGCTACAGGAATAGTCATAGAATAGAATTTTAGTGGCTCTAGGAACAGACGATTGTTAAAATTGAAACTAACTATTGAATAGAAAATAACTTTTAAACTAATAGATGGAAGTATCACCAAGTGGGCCCCCTTGGGTGAGTCTCCCTTTCACTAACTCAAATGAAGCAACTCATAATGTCATATTATTTCTTGAAAGAATAAGTAAAACATCTCAACAATAAAACTATAAAGCTGGAGAATGGGAGTACAACTCAAAATATCAAACCTTCTCAAAAGGAGCATTTGACCATTTTTTATAGGGAGAAAACCACTGAATATCGCTAACTACCTAGGTATTCAAATCCATCAAAACAGGAGGATGTCGCTTATTGAAAGCATAGAAAAAGATGGAGGAAGTTATTCATGTGCTAAATTGGTCAAAGCATACTTGCTTCAACGGGAATATAGCACAACACACTCCCTATATTTTCTCAACAACAAATATGAGCATTAAAAAAAGGTGGTTGCATTCTTTTATTTGAATTAGGAATTTCCCTCCATGAGAGTTTTCCTACTTTGACTTCTTAATGAATGGCTTCATGAATTCTCAGTAA
This sequence comes from Sequoia sempervirens, assembly GCA_007258455.2. Taxonomy (NCBI): domain Eukaryota; kingdom Viridiplantae; phylum Streptophyta; class Pinopsida; order Cupressales; family Cupressaceae; genus Sequoia; species Sequoia sempervirens. Next base: position 113,433,328 of record VDFB02058242.1, on the reverse strand, counting down.
CTGACCAACTAGCAAGAATTTCTCCCATGTAGTAGGCTTTGTTAACATCAACATTTTAGTGAAAACCTACAAAATAGCATTAGCACACACAAATAAATGTATATCTATAATTATCTTAGTAACACTCATTCAACCACTAGTAAATTCAACATAGATAATTTTCATAGCATGGTAATGTCATTGAAGTCACAAAGATAAAGCTTATGTCCAAAGTCTATGGCTTTAAGGAAAATATCAACAACCAAGTGTCAAAGTTTATGATAGAAACAACAAATATGTAATGGATCTTATCAAAAATTGAGTCATTAATTGAGCTCATCACTTACCATGATGAAATTCCCTTCCTTCATGCATTTATGCACTGGTATTCAATATTATCAAAATTTTGTAGGTAGTTGTGAACCAAAAACCACGTCTACCCATCCTGAAAAGTTCAAATTTTCAAACCAAAACACCTACCAGCCTTTCAAAAGAAAAAATAAAAGTTTCCTTAAACTAAATTCCACCTCCCAACCTACCCAACAAGTTGATACCCAAGTAGCTAGTACAAAGAAGAGTAATCCTTATATCTTTGGGGATCCACAAAGACACTTTACTCCCTTACTCAACACACTTCACAACATCATGGCTTAGCTATTAAACAAGGACATGCTTACCTTACCTCCCATCCAATATCTTGACCCTAGCAATCCATTACCTCTAAGCTTTAGACACAATGCTTATTGTGCTTATCACCAACAAAAAGGACATGATACAAAACATTTTAAGTGTCTTAAACATCTTGTGCAAGACCTCATTGATTCTAATCATCTTCTAATTGGAGGTGTGAATGACAAAGGTAATAAATTTTGAGCTCCTACTAACCAAAAATTTCTAATCTTTACCAATCCCATGCAAAATCATAATATTTCATTTGTTAAGGCTATTGAAACTAAGCCCGATGTGATGAACGTTGACACAGATGATGATAACATGAGCAATAACAAACAAAATATTATGGATGATGATGCACAAAATCCTATGGATACTAATGACCAAAGTCCTATTAGTATAATGATGGGAGTTATTGACATCAAGCCTCATAAAAAACAAACCAAAAATGCCTACTTTCTCTTTAGAAGAAATAATAAAAAATGCACTTGGAGGTCCTCTTTACATAGCTGGAAGAATCAATAATAGGCCCACTCCTGGGATTTTAATTGATCTCGTATGTGGAGAGAATGTGATCATAGAAGAACTCTTATATGTGCATGAGCTTACTCAAGATAGATATGCTAAATTGAAAGCATGGCTTAAAACACATGATGGTTTTGCTTGTGCTACGATGGGCTTGATCACACTCCCTTTACAAGTAAGACCAAAAAAATAAAATGCATCATTCTCTATCATCTCTAATTTGGATCAATTTCATGTGAAGCTAGGCTACAAATGGCTTTACTCCATGAATGCGGTCCCATCCATTGTCCATAAGTGCTTAAAGTTTTTAGTCGGAAATGAAATATTCACTGTGAACCATAATGGCTTTATCCCTCCGCCTTCTCATGGAAATTTTTCCTTAGATTATTTTTGGTCTGAGCCCATTGAACCTACAAGACCCCATGAGGACTTTCTTTTCCTATCCTACCTGTGAGCACCCTTCAAAATCTGCATACACTCTAAACTCTTTTTCAAGGGTTAGTAATATGCAAACTTATTAAATGCTCCTATGAAATAACATGTCAATGCTCAAGAAATGCAACAAATAACAAGGATTAAAAGACATATAAAATCATTGCATGTACCTATTCCATAGTGGATTGGTGTCACTTGTGCAAAGTGACCCTTTCCCAATCCTTGCTAAACTCAATGATAGATTCCTTGAAGACGGAGTGAGATGGAAAAAATTAGCTCTCAAATTGAAGAGAGTAACTTTGCATAAAGATTGTGGATTATTTGTTGAAGAATGAAGCTTCCATTTATAGACTCTCAAGTTGAAAGAGTGCTCAAAAGAGAGAAATGTGGGATAATATTTTAGCCAATGAGATGGAGCCACTTGTCACCTTGTGAGTGGTTGAGGAATGTGCAAGTTTTGGTCAATGTGCCAATAAATGAGATTGGTTGGCCTTTTTCAAATTCAAATTTGACTTGTTGGAGGGAGGAAAAGAGAATTAAATGCCTAGTGGGGGACATGTAAGAGGGAAGTTATTTCCATGTTGGAAGGGACAAGTCAACTTGCTTCCAAATTCAAACTTGTGGAATATTCTCAAAAGATGCTTTGTTGAGGGAAAATGATGATTTTAATAAATGAATTAAAATGTTTTATTTGTGCAAGTGGGAAAAGCTAGAGGATGTGATGGGTGATTGGATTAGATTAATCAAGATTAGATTAGCTAAGATGATGTTAGATTCTTTTGACCCATTTGACTTAAATACTTTGATTTTATTTAAATCAAGAGGGATGGAAAATGAATTTAAGATTTAATTAAATAAAGTTTTGTTTATTTAATTAAAAGGGGGGTGCAAGACTTAAATTAAAAAAAGTTGATTTATTTAATTTAAATGGATAACCTTAATAGACTTAATTTAATGAATTTGATTTACCTAATGAATCGATGAATGTGAATTTGATTTATTTGATGATTGAATGAATATGACTTGAGTGCACAATGCTAATTTCACGTGTCTACATTTTTCCTTTCTTTGAAGCAATGTACTTGCTGCGTTGGTTCAAAGAATAAACTTGTCATAATCAAAATTCAAAAAAATTCTAATTTTTTTGGATGCCCTAGCAGAACAAAGTACACTAGTACATTGCCCCCTCTAGAGATTGAGTGAAAAGATTTGATTTGAGGGTCGATCTCATGATAAAGAGGTCCAAAGTGGATGGTTATGGTGATGATGCAAATGAGATGGTTTTAAGATGCTTAGAATAATCAATCTATATTATCCTAAACAACTTAAATGACGATATGATGTGATGATGGATGATGCGATAATTCCTATATGATTATGTAATGAATGTTTTATGAAAATGTATGATTTATGAGATGCTTAGACTAAAAGATCTATATTATGATGATGATATATCGAATGTTGATGGTTTGCGGATGCAAGATGGATGCACTAGTGATGATGATCCAACAAGTCCATGATCTGACAAGACTTTATTAGAGATGATGATGAGAAATGGATGATTGGCTTATCAAGAATTGGGATTTTAAAAGGGTCACTTACCTTATGTTTGATAGCACACCTAAGCACGATGCATCAAGGTATAAAGAACCAGAATGGCATTACACTTAGTGTGATGGAATTTGACTCAAAAAATAGATAGGAGTATTCATGTTCACACCTAACATACAAAAACCTTGCTAGGATGCATTTTAGAAGTTTCAAACACCTCAGACCAAAACACAGAAAGGTATAACCTATCAGTGCAATAGTTAACAAGTTTCCCAAAACATCCTCCATACATATCTAACAAAACAAGTATTCTCTAAGGTTATTTTACAAGAACGTCCAACAAGCACAACAGACAAAAGATAATGAGAATTTCCCCATTCCTATCTCTCTAAATTCATTTGTTTGGACATCATCGAGAGGTTATTGGAATGAGTGCAAAGAAATAAGTCAAAAGACAAAGATAAAGTAAACAAACAAGTTGATGTTCTTCAATATCGCTAACCAAAAGGGAATGTGTTTTTAAGGATAAGAATCGAAACTATTTCCAAAAGATAATGCCCATTGTAGGAAGGATACATCCTAGGACATGTTAGTGGATGGTGGCATGCCATTTTGTTTATCCAAAGTTTTCTTTCCTATAAATAATGCCCATTGTAGGAAGGATACATCCTAGGACATGATATCAGATGATTGAAATGTGATTGATTGGATGATAGGTTATTGACACAAAGAGTTGACCAACTTGTTTACGTACTGACTTAAACATGAGACTTGACATTTTGAGTTTTCACTTTTTCACCTGCTAGACTTGTTTCCAACTATTTCACCAAAGGTTGAGGATGAAAATAGTTTATTATGAGTGATGTTATTGTGGGTGAAAGCAAGATTAGACAGATGGATTTTTTCAAATATTTGGATGTTTTTGGAGTTTTGCAATGTTTTGAGGCTATTTTTGGTATTTTTGAGATTTTTCAAATGTTTTGATTTTTTATTTTCCAATGTTTTGGGGTTTTGTGAGATTTGACCAAGAGACTATCCTAAGGACCTATCCTAGGGGCCTCGGGGGCTGATCAACATATTAGCCTTGCCTACATTATACACATAGAGACCACATAGTTTGACTGACAACTTGACTGATTTACAGATGAACATATACATGATGAAATGTCAGTTTATTATGATGGACTCCTAAAGGACTGACCTAAGTGTCTCGGGGGATGATCAAAGATCAACCTTGCCTGCGCTCAAGGATCAGAGACCTACAGTTTGATTGGTGATTTGTTTTTGACCTTTTGACTGACTTTTTGACATATTTTTGGATTTTGATATGTTTTGAATTTTTTTTATTTTGTGATTTTCTGATGTTTTGATGTTTTTGGATTTTTTTGGATTTTCTAATTTTAGGACTTCAAGAATATACACAAATCTGATCTGATGAGAACATGCCCCCAACATGATGCAATAGACTACTTTGATAAAGGTAGGAAAAATGAATCTTAAGGATGGGCTGAGTAGTACTAGGAGGGATCATGATACGAACACAGGACCAAGCTATGGTGCGAATGCAGGTGGATGAGTGATGGATGGAGATTTCAATGTGATGGATGATGGAAATGTAACGGGTGGATGATGTAGAACAAGCCATGAAGATGCTGGTGGATGGAAAATGCTTATTTACACAAGGCGCTTGTTTGCCAGGTTTTCACCAAGGTACCTTTCCAAAGTGCCACCGAAGTGGTTTTCACTAGAGGACGATTTTTTTTTATTTTGATCATTTTTATGATTTTTTGGATTTTTCTTTTTTTTCTTTTTTTTGTTGTCACCAAGATGCCTGTTTCCTAGGTTTTCACCAATGTAATTGTTTCTTCAGGACATTTTCTTATTTTTTGATTTTTTGGTTCTATACCTTGGAAGATTAGGCATACAACTTTTTGAGATGAGAGCTATTCATGGGCTCTTGTAGAGGTTCCCCTTTGGGTGTTGATAACTAATATGCCCCTAACTTATAGCTTACTGTGATAACAAATGGTCCCAACCAATTGGGTTCAAATTTTCCTTTGCTGTTTGGATTTGGTACATTCTTTTGATTCTCCTTTAGTACCAGTTCTCTGACTTGGAAATTCCTGCTTCTGATTCTCTTATTATAGCTCCTCTTTAGTCTATTTTGATAGAATTGCAAATGATTTAAAGCGTCTATACGCTGCTCATCCAATAGCTCCAACTTATTCAGTCTTAATACTCGGTACTCCTCATTCGTGATGAGGTTTTGCAGTGATATTCTTAGTGATGAGAGCTTGATCCCAATGGGGAGTACTGCTTCTGATCCATAGATCAGGGAGAAGGGGGTGGCACCGATGGGTGTGCAGATGCTAGTTCAGTAGGCCCAGAGGGCAGGATTGAGTTGCAGATACCACTCACGACCTGTGTCATTTACTATTTTCTTGAGGATTTTCAAAATGGTTTTATTTGTGGCCTCTGCTTGGCCATTTCCTTGGGGATAGTATGGGGTGGAGAAGCAATGTTGGATTTTGAATTTTTCACACAAGTCACGGACATCCTAATTCTTAAATGGTGTCCCATTATCTGAGATAGTTCAGGATGAACTTTGATATCTGCCTCCCAGTTATATATGTCATGGGTATGGCTTCCACCCACTTGGTAAAGTACTATGTGGTGGTTATGATGAATGTGTGGCCATTAGATGAAGTGGGAGTGATTTTTCCAATGAGGTTGAGTCCCCACTGCAAAAAGGGCCATGGTGTGATGATGGGATGAAGTTCTTAATTTGGAGCATGGATGAGGTCCCCATGCTACTGACATTGTAGACACCTTCTAACATATTCATGTGCCTCTCTTTCCATTGTATGCCAATAATACCCCATCCTTAGCAATTTCTTGGCTAGGGTCATTCCACTCAAGTGTGAACCACAAATGTAATTATGTACTTTAGTTAAAGTGGTCAATGCCTCCTCAGCATTTAAACAACATAATAAGGTTCCTTCTATGCTCCTACGATACAAGGTATCTCCTAGGATGACAAATCGGGATGCCTTTCTGAAAAAGGTTCATTTTAAGGTTGAGGGTAAGTCAGTAGGTATGACACCTATTCGGAGGTAGGTATAAATTTCATGGTACCATGCATCACCGGGACCAACTATTTTGCACAAAAATTCTTATTCTGGTACCTCAAATGTGGGCACGAGAAGCTGCTCTACCAAGAATTCATATTTTGGGACATTGTGAGGGATGTCTAGTAAGGATCCAATCGTTGCCATGGTGTCTGTTGCTTTGTTGTTGGCTCTGGGTATCTGTTCAAATGTGATCTTGATAAAGGATTCATTAAGAGTCTCCACCAGTTTCTTGTATGGAGTGAGTTTATCATCCTTAGTCTAGTATTCACCGTTCACTTGGTTTATTATTAGCTGGGAGTCTCCATATACTCTGAGGGCCATGATGTGCCACTGCACTGCTATTCTGAGACCTATGGTTAAAGCCTTGTATTCTACAATGTTATTAGTGTAGGGAAATGCCAATTTATAGGACCTTGGTATGCAGTCCCCTTGTGGGGTGATAAAGAAGACACCGACTCCTGATCCATGTTGCGTGTATGAGCCATCAAAGTAAAGTTTCCAGTGGTCGGCTATGTTGAGATTGAAGATGGATTTGTTTGGAAACTCTGAGATGAGAGGATTCTCTGAATAGATTGGTGCTTCTACAAGATGATCTGTGATGACTTGGCCTTTAATTGCTTTTCGTTCCACATATTCAATGTCATACTCTAATAGTATCATGACCCATTTAGCCATTCTTCCAGTGAGCATTGCCTTTGATAGTAAGTACTTGAGGGGATCAATTTTGGCGATGAGTTTGACTTTGTGTGCTAACATGTAATGTCTGAATTTTTGTGAAGCAAACACTACTGCTAGACATGCTTTCTCAATGAATGAGTAACTTAACTCATGCCCAACAATTGTTCTATTGATATAGTAGATGGCCCTTTCTATCCCATTTTCATCATGTTGAGCTAGAAGAGCTCCAAGGGTTGTTGTTGTTGTTGCTGACACATAGAGAATTAATGGCTTTCTTGAGATTGGTGGCATTAGGACTAGTGGTGTAAGCAGATATTCTTTGATCTTATTGAAGGCTTCTTCACACTTATTATCACACTTGTATGCTACTCCCTTGTGAAGTAGGTGAGAGTATGGATTATGTTTATCTGCCAGCTATGCTATGAACCTTCAGATGGACTGAAGCCTGCCTTGGAGACCTCTCAATTGTTTCAATATTTTGGGTGCCTCCATCTCAAGGATTTCTTTTACCTTTGTTGGATCTACCTCAATACCTCTCATTGACACTATGTAGCCTAGCAACTTTCTTGATTGTACACTAAAGACACACTTCTTTGGATTTAATCGGACCTTATATTCCTCTCGCCTCTCGAAAATAGTGCTCAAAGTTGCAATGTGGTCTTTCCTCTTTTTTGGATTTGGCTAGTATTTCATCGACATAATCTTTGACAGTTTTATGGATCATGTGATGGAAGATTAAGGTCATGGCCCTTTGGTATGTTGCTCCTGCATTCTTCAAGTTGAATGGCATCATATTCTAGTAGTAAATCCCCCATGGACAAGTGAAGGTTGTTTTATGTTGGTCTTCTTTAGCAATCATTATCTGGTTATATTATGAGAAACCATCCATCAAGGAAAGCATTTTGTGCCCTGTCTTCATGTCTACAATCCTGTCAATGTTGGGCAATGTGAAATCATCTTTTGGACATGCCTTGTTTAATTCCCTAAAATCTATGCAGATTTTGATGCCCCCATCGGGTTTTGAGATGAGAACCAAGTTTGACACCCATTATGGATAATCTATTGGTCAAATGAATCCTGCATCCAATAGCTTCTTTAGTTCCATTTTGACTAGCATGGCAATCTGAAGGTGCATTTTCCTAAGCTTTTGTCTGATGGTCTTTGCTTCAGAGTATACTGCTAGGTGATGAACTACAATTCCTGGATCGAGCCCTGGCATGTCTACGTAGCTCCATGCAAAGTTAACTTGTCTTTCTCTCAAGAAGGCTACTAGGAGTTCTTGTTCTTCTGATAGTAACAATTCCACATAGAATGTTATGTGCGGGGTCTCCTCTATTCCTAGATTAACTGGATTGCACTTTTCTGCTAGGACTGTTGATTTTTCCTAATGAAGAGCCCTGAAAGGAATATTGAATCCCCCATCCTCAGGAACCTCAGAGAGGTTTTCACCATTGGATGTGCCCTTTATTTTTACTTTTTTCATGTTAGAGAGTGCCACAGTGTGGTTTTCACTCAAGGACTTAGATATTATTCTTAATTTTCACTTTTGCGACTAAGGGATTCAATCATTTCCCCATAATAGGCCTATGTATCTAGCTCAATGATGAATACTAATTTGTGATCCCCACATGGAATGTTATCCTGCAGTCCCATGAATTTTGAGAGTGCCTCATCATTTTTTAATGTGTCAAGAACTGGTGGTCCTCGTTGGTCATAATCAATGAGTTGGGGGTAAACTAGGCGGATTTCATGATTTTGATGGTATGACTCAAAGGATAAGGTGCTAATCATGAGAAGAGTGGTATCCTCGAAGAGATTAGGTAGGTTGGTTATGGGATCCTCGTCATCACTACTACTATAGACGTCAGTTATGTCAAATGTGAAGTTGTCTATGACTCGACCTGTAGATACAGGTAAGAAAAGTTTGACTGCGGATTGTTGATGAAGATTATTGACCTTTCTAACTGGAGGACTTCGGCCACATATGGTTATACTCAGAGGGGTACATCCAAGTCCAATATCTCTCATTCGTTTCTCTAGAATGATAGGTATTGTAAGCCCGTTGTCATTTTTCCCAAGTCTTTGGTCTCTATCATAGCCCATTGTGAGCATCATTTGCAAACCTTTACTTCTGTCATCCATTGGTAGATTGGCTCCTAGTCTATCATCTTGATATAGGACATGAGATGGGTCCTCCTCTATGACTTCTTGACTGAGATCTCCTCAACTTCTAAAGTTGGGATAGTCTTCAGGGGATGTTTGAGATGTGGAGGCTTCATTTTCTTGCGGACATCCTCGTGATCTGGGAGATTGTGGTAACTCTCATACCACAAAATCATTTTTGGGAATCGTGTAGTTTTCACAACCATTATCCTAGATGATGATTTTGATATTAGAGATGGTGGGGATGGTGGGAGTGGCGGGTGTCTCTATCGTAGAAGTGGATGCGAGAGTGGCTCGATCAATGTACGGTGTTGATGGGCCTTCATCATTTTTAGGCACTTGAGGGATTTTGTAGTATTTTGCCTCAAGGTTCTTGCAATGAGAGAATGGTTCAGGATCTCCATGGATGGTGACCTCTTGTCCTTCATATGTGAATTTGACACATTGATGGAAATTTGATGCTACCACTTGCATTGCATGGATCCATGGACATCCTAGGAGAATGTTATAAGGCAAGTCAAGGTCTGAGACCTGACAGGTGGTTTCTGTGATAGCTAGCCCTACTTGAATAGGCATTCTGATTGTGCCTCGGGACACTCTTTCCTGATCATCATATGCTCTAATTGTGATACCTTTTCCTTTGTCGATGGACTCCTCTAAGATTTTTAACTGCTTAATGAGATTGAGGGAAAATATATTCAAGCCTGCACCTCCATCCACCAAGACTCACTTGAATTTACTTTTCTGCACTAGGACCTCTAAATGGAGTGCACAGTTATGAGATGGTTGAGCGAGAAAGTCCTGATCGGAGAATGTAAGGAGGTTTGGAGTGATGATGTTATCGACCATAGCTTGGAATTGTTTTGCATCAAGATTTGCAGGGACAGTGGATGAAGCCAATGCTTCCTCTAGGATTTTCTTGTGGGTGGATGAAATTTTTAATAACTCCATGATGGAGATTTGCACCGGCATTCTTTTTAGCTGATCAAGGACATTGTAACCATTGGGAACATATTTTGAATTGGACATCAAAGTTCTATTTAGTTGAGATGATCCTTTGATAGTAACTTTTCTGCCTCTTGTGGTGACTCCACAATCTGCTTGAGCTCCTTTGATAGTGATTACTGTGCAGTATTCATCTAGGGAAGCGACCATAGTTTCATACACTTGATTCACATTTGTTAAGGTTCCTTTCCCCTTATCAGTGTTATTGTTCCCTTTATTGTTATGGTTAGGCATCAGATTCATGTATATTTTAAGGTTTTTGTTTCCTATTGGTTGTTCCACATTTATGATCCTTTGATCAATGAGGTCTTGAACTATGTTCTTTACTCTCATGCAACTATTCGTGGTGTGCCCTTTGATTTTGTGGAATTCGCAAAGCTGATTTTTGTTATACCAAGCTGGTTTAACATCTGGTTCTTGGTAGTTCTCGTAGGTCAGAATCTTGTTGAGGCTTTCGTTTATCAGTTTCTTCATGATGACTTTGAGCGGTTCCCCAAGAGCGGTGTACTTCTACTTGATGAAATGCTTGTTTCACTGGAGCGGTCCCCTTTGGTCATTGACATTATTGATCGCTTGATTATTTGTTTGATGTGTTGTGTTTGCGTGCTAATTTTTTTGATGATGGTTTTGGTTTTGTTGTGGTGCGGGTGTGTTTTACTGAGGGGCACTGATAACAACCTTGGCATTGATGATACCATCATTTGTAAAAAATTTGTTTCTTTCCCATGTGCGAGGTTTATCATTGTAATTGGTGGGTGGGCGATTATTTTGTTATTTGGGATATGAAGTTGATCCTCCAGGTTGTGTGATAAGGTTCTGTTTGATGTTGAGCACCTTGGAAATCAACTGGTTGTATGTGGTGATCCCTTGGACCTTGAGATGGAATTCCAAGAGACTGTCAAGGTTGGATATGATAGTGCACACTTGTTGTTCCTCAGGCATGACCCATTTGCTTTGATTGGCCTTGGATCGCCCTCATTGTGGGAATGATGCGAATGATTCATTCTTACCTTGTTTCAAACCTGAGAGCTCCTCTAGACTAACATCCATGGTGATATTGCATGCGTAGTTTTTGATGAATGCATCTATGATTTCTTGGAATGTCTTGATGCATGTAGGTAGGTGAGAGAACTATTCCATAGCGTGGCCAACAAAACTCCTAGCAAATAGTCGCATTAGATAGGTATCATCATATGTGACTTCCATGCAATGAACTTGGAATTCCCTGATGTGATCTTTAGGGTTTCCCGTCCCACGATACTTATCAAATTTAGGGATTTCAAATCCCTTCAAGAATGGTTTCATTACAAGGCTTATGTCGAACGGCTAAGGGAACAAGTTGCTAGGTGTTTTCATGGTTTGCTCTGATTGAAGGTCAATCACTTGTTGTGAGAGCAACCTAATTTTTGTTGTCACATCGTTTTACGTATCAGGGGGTGGGATGAAAGTGTTCTGAGGTGGTTCATTCACTGGTGGGATGGATGGATTGGATGATGTTTGCATATTTTATTGAGCCAAGTATGCTTGCAACAATGCTTTTTATTGTTCCTATTGCAGTTGTGCTATTAGTGCCAATTGTTGAGCTTGCTATTGCACTTGTTGTTGAGCTACTAATTGAGTTTCTTTGTGTTGTTCTTGATATTTCTTTAGCACTGGCTGATATTATTTTTGTTGTGTTGTGTGTTGTTGTGCAAGATACTACGCTTGTGTCTGTGCTTTTTGTGCTTGATATTGGTCTTTGGTTTGAGCATGTGCTTGAGCTTGGGCCTGAGCTTGTCGTTGAGCTTGTGCTTACGCCTATGCAGCTTAAGTGGCTTGTTGTTGTTGTTGTTGCAATAAGGCTTGGGCTTTTGCAGCCTGTTACGCTTATTGGGCTATTTGGGCAGCTTGAGCATCTTGCACTGCTTGAGCGGCCTGCTGAACAACTAATTGTGTGGCTTGTTGAGCAACTAATTGTGTGGCTTGCTGAGCATCTAATTGTATGGCTTGTTGAGCAGCTAGTTGTGTGGCTTGTTGTTTTTGTACTTGCAGAAATGCCTTTTGATAAGCGGCTTGTTGAGCGGCTAGCAATGCCATACTATATTGGCTTGATATATTGGAGCTTGGTGGTGATGGACGTGGAGGTGGATTCAGAATGGTGCTCATTGTGGAGGTGAGAGGCGCTGTCGGTTTTGTATTTGGGGTTTGATTGGTGGATGGTGCGATTGATGTGGTTGTTCCTTGAGAGACCATGCTTTGAGATGTTAGGGGGGTGGTTGATGATGTTGTGATTGCTTGTGTAGTTTTCATTTATTGTTGTGATGTCGATGACAAGTTTTGAAAGTTTGGCGTGATGTTTTGATTGACATTTGGAATGTTGGTTTGATTGATATTTGGTAAAGGGGGAAGCCCTAAGCCAAGGAGTAGTGTGGACGATGGCAGTAATGGTGGAAGTGGTGGAAATGTGAGAGATGTGATCTCTTGAGGGAATCGTGCAATGTCAAAGATGCCCCTTGGTCTGAAAATGTCACCCTCTCTTTGCGAAGTTATGGGGAGAGATTGTGTAGAATGACGATGATGATGAATCGTTTGGATCATAAAAAGTATGCAATGGTACGGTTTGTCCCAAGATGGTGTTTGCGTCCAAGTCTCAATTTTTTATGAGAGGATGTTTTTGCAATGCATTGAGAAATGCACTCCCTTTGTTAACCATGGGCTATGTTGGAGCAATGGATGATGTGATTTGTGGTCTGTTTTGAGTGATGCCTTGAAATGAGGGGGTAGATGAAATGAGGATGGTAGATGACATTGGAGGTATGACTCGAAAAGATGGTTCCACAATAGTGCTCACATCGAAATTGGAGGGGAGATTAGCCCCTTGCTTTGCTAATTCGAGCATGTATAGTGAGGGATTGATTCTCATCATGATGTTGATAATCTTATGGTTTTCTGGATTTTGGATTATTACACTAATCTCCTCATGTGGCATTCTGAAGGGATTATTGGTGTGATCCTCCATTTGGATACATTCCTCTTGGTGGTATTGTGAAAGCGAAGGAAGGTTAACCATGAGATTTCCAGATCCAATGGGATTCATTTCAGGAGCAGTTTGACTTAAGTCACTCGTAGTAGATGTTTCTTTGTTGGCTTCCATGTTCCTCTTATGTTGCGATCTAGTTTACACCATAAAATAGGGATCAATCTCTGAGAATGTGGAAGGTGAGTTCCCTAATTCTTTGGATTGACCTATCTTTAAGTACAAAAGAGAAATTTTAAGATGATTTAAGGATCAAAGGGTGATAATGATATGGATGTAAGATGGATGTTTGATGGATGATTGGAACTCTTGAGAGAATCTTGAAGGGGTATGTTTAAACTTTAGAAGTTGATTTAGGATTTATTTGTTTTGGATTTGGATTTTGGTGGACTTATAAACTCTAAGAGGTTGGATGTTGTCCTAGAGTTAAATCGTTCACAAGATGATAATTTGTCTAGGTGTGAGAAGAAGGATTCATCTAAACACTCCTATGAAAACAAGATGATTATTGATAATGAACTCCTAAATCCCAAGATGTTGGATGTTATCAAGGGATGAATTTTTTCACAAGTTTTGATAATTTGATCAAATATGTGGAGAAGGATGCATCTACACACATTCAATCAAACAAGGTGATTTTGGATTGATTTCAAATGCTTTTCCCAAAGTTTAACATAAAGGATTTTTTCAAGATTTTCGAAGAGTTGTTGATGAGATGATTTAGTTTTTGATGTTCAAGGATGGATGAAAGTTTTATTTTGATCCTAGGATGTACCTAAAAGGACACTTGTTTACTAGACCTCAGTTTTGATGAACAATATTTTCTCTAAACAAGATGTTCAAACTCTCTAAAAATATTTGGGTTTTGACAATAATAGAACGAGTACAAACTAGGATTGTTTCTTGAAGCCTTTCTATAAAATTTAAAAAGCAGTCTTCATCTGAATTCGTATAGCGTTGAGAGATGCTTTTGATTGGCTTTCAGAATAAGGGCTTTTTCCTTTGGTTTCTTGATCTTGATCTTGTGTGAAATCATTGGAGACACATGTGTGGGGTCCAATTTTTTTTAGTCTTTGCTTAATGACTTTGTTTTACCACAAACACTTCTTGATTAGGTTTTTAAACTAGATGTCCAATGTCTCAACTTCTTCTCATTTCACAAGGTGTATTATGCAAAACTTTGATGAAATTAAGGCAAGGGTTACCTATTGTTAACTTTACTGAGAAAATTGAGATATAATTCAAGTGTTTAGAAACCTCTAAGGATGAATTCCCAAGGGAAAGCAATAACACATGAATTAGGTCAATTGTATTTTCCTCCTAAAGGGTTTGAAATTTTGAGGATGATATTAAGTGTTTGGTTTCAAAAAATTTTGAACAAGAAAAGAGTTTTGTAACCAAGAACAAGCACAATCCTATGGATATGAAAGATAGTATTTGTTGAGTCCTTACTTGGACAAGTCCAGCTACACTTATCCTTAGCGAATGGTTAGATGCTTGAACCCATTGGCTCCCCTCCATGACACTCACTTATACGAGGTATCCAAGCATCAACACCCATGAAACTCCCATGGCATGCTTTCCATTTCTACTAAAGACTGTAAAAGTGTGGGGTGGCTTCAGAATGACCATTCTTGTACCAACAAATAGATCAAGGATTTTGGAAATTCTAAAATAAAGGTTTTAATTCAGAATTTTCGTTTGTAGGAGTTGACCCTGCATGGCGAGAGATCGTTACTGCCCTTCTCATTGGATTCAACTGCATGATACTAGCATTTACTCCAGTACCCACATTTATATGCCGACTGTAAATACTCTCGGGTTCAGAGTGTTGCCGGTTGAGTCATTCCCTTGGGTGAGTACTTTTTCCCCAAGGCGGGCCCTCCAAGATAGAGAAAAGTGAGTAAACATATTCATAGTTCAATCAACCTTCGTTTAGAAACAAAGGGAGAACACATGCAATAGGTTTACTCACACTTGCAAAGTGGTTTGTTCAATTTTTAAACCCAAAATGAAGTGTGGAGGTGATTACTTTATTTCAACCTAAGATCACAAAAAAGGCCTTTTGATTCTCAAGATTGTTGTAAAGTGTGAGAGAAGTGCATACATCCTTTTCGATGATGTTAGTTTAAGTAAGAAATCACAAAAAAAAGTTTGCACATGTTCGTTTTAAGTCCACAAAGCAATTGTGAGTTCTTTTTAAAGCACCAAAGGACAAATGAGAGTTGTTTTGTTCAATTGTTAACTCCAAATGAAATCTAGTCAATTTTCCTAAAGTTCATTTTATCCCCTTTGCAATGATAATTGAAATATTTTCAAGTGTTTGTTTTAAAGCCCAAAACCAAAGATGAGTTAGCTTAAAACAAAAAATTAAGACGTAAGACAAAATCTCCAAGCATTAAAAAAAACTTTTGAATTTCAAGTTTGATGCTCAATTTATCCCAAGTTCCTTTGAAAATCTCTTGCAAGCTCCTTGTGTAACGAAATGCTCCTCGCTTTTCCTTTGTTTTCCTTCTTTTATTTCTTTCTTTTTTTTCCTTCTTTTTTTTCCTATAAGCAAAGTAAAAACAAATAATGTTTAGAGCATTTAAAAGAATCAAATTTTAGAAACATGATAACACTAATTACTAGTCAACTCCCTTTAAAGTAGCTATTTTGATCAAGCATATCATTCTAATTAATTAAGTATATCATTCTTTATTAATTAATTTAAGTAGCTTCCCACAAGCGATAAGCAATTAGTGTATCCAAATAAGCAATAAGCAATTAGTGTTTCAAATAAGCAGTAAAATAATGGAATTCTTCTAGATACCCACAAGCTCAGCACAAAAGGGAAAAATATGCATTGATTGAGACACAACATTGATGGCTTAGTTCGGTCTCATCAAGATCAACATAAAGGTTATATCTACTTTGTTTCTAATTGGTTTACCAAATTGCGCATATGTGAAGAAATACTAATAGGCGTTTTTAAGTAAAAAACTATTGGCAAGTGTAAGGTCAACTTTTGTAGTAAATTCATCTGACAGATGTAGAATAGATTGAGATACCACACAATGATCTTTGGATAGACTTTTAAATGTCACATTTCCCTTGACTCCACACTTTTAACTCTGACTTATATGTAAAAAATGCGGGTCTTTGAACTTTTGATAGCTGCTTCAATCGCCTCTGACTCCACACTTTGGACGTGGGTCTTTGACTTATGCATACCAATGAATAGATAATAGATAGACTTCAATGCAATTAGTAGGTGTAAAGCCACTTTCTACAATGATTGAAGGACCTGTGCAAGGATTTGCTTTGCTAGCTGCCCTTCCTGTGCTAAGAATGATGTTTGTAAGAGGGTAAGGCCATCCATCAAAACATAATGCCCAGATAAATTATGTCAGATGTTGTAGGTGCCAACATTTGGAATTGAAGACAGAGAAGTCGCCCAAAGCTATTTTTGACAAACAAAATTGATTTACAACCATGCATATAATGAATATCTTAGCCAAACATGGATGACACCCATACTAAGAGGACGCCTAGAAAAAATCATATAAATGTGTGATGCTCCATAATAAAGATGTACACATAGAATTATAAATGAAAGACGCCTAGAATATATATGTATGCAAAATATCACAAATGAGTGATTCGCCATTCAATAGTCAAGATACGCTCAAAATAACAAGAAGATAACCAAAGTGAATATGTTCCTTAATGAGAGTTTGGCTTGGAATAAACAATAATATCTCTTATGACCTTTAGAATTCAAATCTTAACATTTGAAACAAAATCCTTAATAGTTTGTAAAAGTAGAGAACATAATGTTAAATCGACATAATCATTCACACCCTTATGCATAGCCATGGATTTATAGTAAAACTATTTCTTTGTGGAAAAGACAGAAGAATTTAAATGGAAGTAAATGAAAATGGACAATAGATAGAAAGTGAGTTTAATTGATTGCTTCACTACCACAGGTCTAAAATGTTGTGCATGATTTACTGAATGGACAGATTACAATTTCCCAAAAAACATGGTATGAACCCTTGCTTTAATAAAAAGGCTAAAGATAAGATCATAGGTGCAACATTTCAATATCTTTTAGCATTCCATTTTGTAAGTTTTGAACATATAGGCTGCACCTACATTCTTTTGGGGAAATTATTAAAAACTCAAAGCAATTTGCAGGTGTAAAGGCAAGTTTAACAACCTTTTAATAGCCTTCTTCTAGCCTACACCAAAATTATAGAAATGTGGTCGCATAGAAAGCAATATTTACAGGATGCACAAAATGGATTTGTTGAAAGGATTTAAAAATAAACTTCCAGGAAAACGTATTTGGCATGAAAAAAAAAAAAGAATGCGCCTAAAGCTATTTAAGGATTTTCATATTAATGTAACTAGCAGGTGTAAAATAACATTCAAAAATATTTCAAAATACTAGTGATTTTCTAGAACAAAAAAAATAAAAATAGAAAAGTGGTCTTTATCCTTATATATAACAATCTTCAAAGCGCCATCTGCCATCTAAATCTGCACCCTCATCACATTTTCAACATACTTCTTTCCCAATTATGTTATGATAATATGACAGTTTCATCACTAATACGCGAACAACAACATATTTTATTTCCCTACCAGCAAAGATTCCAATCAAATGTTTACAAACATAATGACGTATTATTCCTATTAGATGCATTCAAATCCCTCCTTCTTGCACCACATGTGAGCACCCTTCAAAATATGCATACACTCTAAACTCTTTTTCAGGGGTTAGTAATATGCAAACTTATTAAATTCTCCTATGAAATAACATGTCAATGCTCAAGAAATGCAACAAATAACAAGGATTAAAAGACATATAAAAGCATTGCATGTACCTATTCCATAGTGGATTGGTGTCACTTGTGCAAAGTGACCCTTTCCCAATCCTTTCTAAACTCAATGATAGATGCCTTGAATATGGAGTGAGATGGACAAAATTAGCTCTCAAATTGAAGAGAGTAACTTTGCATGAAGATTGTGGATGATTTGTTGAAGAATGAAGCTTCCATTTATAGACTCTCAAGTTGAAAGAGTGCTCAAAAGAGAGCAATGTGGGATAATGTTTTAGCCAATGAGATGGAGCCACTTGTCACCTTGTGAGTGGTTGAGGAATGTGCAAGTTTTGGTCAATGTGCCAATAAATGAGATTGGTTGGCCATTTTCAAATTCAAATTTGGCTTGTTGGAGGGAGAAAATGAGAATTAAATGGCTAGTGGGCGACATGTAAGAGGGAGTTTATTGCCATGTTGGAATGGACAAGTCAACTTGCTTTCAAATTCAAACCTGAGGGATATTCTCAAAAGATGCTTTGTTGAGGGAAAATGATGATTTTAATAAATGAATTAAAATTCTTTATTTTTGCAAGTGGGGAAAGCTAGAGGATGTGATGGGTGATTGGATTAGATTAATCAGGATTAGATTAGCTAAGATTATGTTAGATGCTTTTGACCCATTTGACTTAAATACTTTTATTTTATTTAAATCAAGATGGATGGAAAATGAATTTGAGATTTAATTAAAAGGGGGATGCAAGACTTAAATTAAACAAAGTTGATCTATTTAATTTAAATGGATAACCTTAGGAGACTGAATTTAATGAATTTGATTTACCTGGTGAATGGATGAATGTGAATTCCATTTATTTGATGATTGAATGAATATGAACTGAGTGCACGATGCTAATTTCATGTGTCTACACTACCAAAAGATCAAAGAAAAATGCATTGCCATGTTATCCCTTGAAAATTTTCCTCCACCTATGATTGAACCTCCACCTCTTAAAGAAAACAATATTGAGCTTAAAGCCCTTTTGAATAATCGAGAAACATCCATCACAAATCCTTTCCCTATTTCCTACAAAAGGCCAAGAGAGAACCAAAAAATTCCTAACCCACCCCTTAAACAAATTTATAAAGCTAAAGAGAAAGTGGTTGAACAACCTTCCATAGTTTCTTTTGTTCTTCCCTCACAAGGAGAAAAGGAACCTATAGTTGACAAACCTGCTCCTACACAAACACAACTTGAAAATTATAAGAAAAGAAACTGAAATGCTGGAGAGGGTAGGCATAGATGTTATGTTATTGCTCAAAAGATGAACGAAGAAAACAAAATAGAAAATTAAAATATGAACTTGACAAAAGTAATAAACGATGAACCTCCTCCATTACCAGAACAAACAAATCCTATGTATTTAACACGACAAGGACTAGCACTTTCTAGACAGATATTATCATTCTTCCTCCTATTGTGGTTAACTTGGAGGATGATGAAGAAACTGCTAAAATTGATGAGCGTGTTCATAATGAGTTGTTCATTTGTTGTTTTCCTCTTTCATGAGCTTATATAATAACAATTGTGATGATACTCCTAAACTGAGTGATGCACCACGTGTTGAACTTGGTGATTCTCCTAGTACAACACTTGATGTTGTCCATCTCACTAGTGATCTACATTTTGCATATACTAAACAAGACTAGGATGCAAATGACCTTTTGGATGGCTGAAACACATTTGTTTTACTAGTCTCTTTGCTTTCCTTTTTCCTTTGTTTTTGTGTGATTGCATGTGTGTAATATGACCCCCCATATTGTTTGATGTTCCCTCTCTATGTGCATTCCTCTATTTGTACCCTCATTCTTCTATATGTCGTAAGCTTTTTCCTTTTCATTGATCTTCTCCTTTCATTTTCATTTTTGCCTTTTCTTTTCCTTTTGGGGATGATGCAAGGCATCGAGACACGCTATGTCTCTTCCATGTTGACCCAAAAGGTTTTTCTTTGTTTCACTCTCTTTGTGTCATTCTTCTAGTTCTATGCATATTTGGGGAATGATTATAGTTCTGAGCTCTTTAATATCATTGTAGCAAGAACATACTAACCCTGAATTCATAGATCCCTTATGTGTTTCTAGGGGGAAACCCTTTTTTCCTTTTTCTTTTTCATGTTTTGGCTACTTTAAAGTAATTGCTTACATCATGGTGTTAGAAATTTCTTTAAAGTGTGGGCATACATTGGCATGATTTCATTTTCACTTATTTATTTCATGTTCCTTGATGTCAGTTTCTCACTTCATGCGAGGTGTTTTTCTCTGGCATTGGGAATAATGTCCTTAAAGATTTTGATCTATCTCACCATATTATATTCCTCTTCGTGGTGATGTGGTGCACTACATTCCCTAAGTTGTGAATATTTTATCCTTTCATTGGTCCTCTATTGGATAAATTAGGAATGATGTCCCCTAAGATAAATACCTCACACAAACTAAGAAAAATCCCTTCAAACATCCCTCTTTTTTGTTGTGTTGCATTTTTGTACCTTATTGAAGTCATGGAGGTATGGCTTTGACATAGTACCTCGAGACTCACCTAGTGAACAACTAGCTTCACTAGCCCTTGTGAGCGTGTATTTTCTTTTTGTACCTTATTAAACTCATGGAGGTATGGCTTTGATATGATCCCATGGGGCTCACCTAGTGAACAACTAACTTCACTAGCCCTTGCGAGCATGCATTTTCTCTTTTGTCCTTATCATATTCATGGGGGTATGAATGTGATATGGACCTCTTGGGGCTCACCTAGTGGACACCTAGCTTCACTAACCCTTGTGAGCATTCGTTTTTCTTGCATGGTGGATAGCCTATTCCACTTGTAAACCCTTTTTGGACAAACAACGTAGACCCAGTCCACAATGCGTTGGACAGCTAGTTGAAGCTTGATCCATAACATTTGTCTTTTCCCTTTGTCCTTTTTCTATCTTTGATGGTGTATGTTTGCAATATGGTTATGGCTTCATATATAATCAACATGTGTGTTCATTTGTGCCTATGTTGGTCTATCATAGGATCTTGATCTTGGGGGCTTGACCACCCTCTTGATTGTTTTCATCCTATCTTACTAGCATTCGTACATTTGAAGCCCTCTTGATTGCGTGGTTGAATACCGTAGTGTGAGTTTGAAGCAATTTTATCCTCTCACTAAAGTGGGGGCTAAATGTAGTGTAGGAAAATACATACCCTTGCATTTTCACACTTGTTTGGGCCCACCTTGTTTTTTTTATCCTTATTTATGTCTTAATTGGTCCTATTTTGTATCCACAAGCCTAATGAATTACATATTTTTATGGTTAATCCCAACAAACATCAATGGATAAATGATAATTTAATGATTCTGGCTGTGTGACCCTAATTTTTGGGTCGAGACTAAGATGCTAGCTAGGGCATCTTTGTCCCCCAAATGTGTTGGGACCTTGATTTCAAATATTCCTTAAAGCATACCCTTCTTGGAGGTTGTGCCTCAAGTTTCATGCCTTGGGACTAATACGCCGCCTAGGGCGTCTTAGTCCCCCTTAAGGTAGTTTCAAAATTTAATTTCAAATCTTGGCAGGATTTAGCCTCCTTTAATTAATGAATCCATATGTCAGCTTGGGGTGGTGTAATTTTGGCATATTCAGCATGGATAAGTATAAATACAAGATTTTTCCACTTGTTTTTCATCTAAGCATTCAAGTATTCATTCCTCATAGAAAATTGAGTTCACCAGAGCATTCAAGAGGAGTTCATCAAGCATTTGGAGTCATCATCAAGATTCAAGCATCATGTCAAAGATCTTCTTGCATCATGTGTGTTTTTTAGCTAGCATTTGTGATTCAGGGTTTTGATTCAAGCAAGCAATTCAAGTCAATATCTATCAAGCATTCCTTTGATTGAAGATCTACATTCAGGCTAGCCACCTCACACAAGTTTTTAGATTTCAAGACAAGGGTTTGGTGAGTTACGACATAGAATTTTGTTCATTCATCATTTCCCTTCATCATTTCTATTTTATTTCAAGCTTTAATTACCAATAAGGGGTTTGACAAAGGAAAACCCCCATTTACTAACAATCAACAATTTTTCCCTCTCATGCACATTTTCTGATTGCAGATTTAGGTTGAAGACTTGAAGATCATTTGAAGTGCAAAGTTGCAAAGTTGCAAGGTTTCATTGCAAAGTTGTCATTGTAATGAGGAAAAGTTTTCAAGTTCATTGCAAGTAGCATAATAGCTTAAACCCCTAACAAAAATAGAGAACAAAGGAAATAAGAAGCATAATAAACATGAATCAATATCACCTAATCTTCAAGCCTCCCTTGAATCACCTCTATTTCCCTTCTCCATCTTGTTGTAAATTGTATGATTTCCCTCAGATTTGAAGTGCAACCATAGCCTATGATAAAGACAAGAAAAATATTGAATATTTGTGCTCAAGTACTCAAGTTCTCAAACATGATTAAGATAACTCTATGTCCAAAATGGATTGAGAGAGCCTTTTAAAGAATTCCAAATTGAGAATGGATGACCAAGATTAAAATTTGGTGAAGCCTTAAAATC
Source organism: Sequoia sempervirens (assembly GCA_007258455.2). Taxonomy (NCBI): domain Eukaryota; kingdom Viridiplantae; phylum Streptophyta; class Pinopsida; order Cupressales; family Cupressaceae; genus Sequoia; species Sequoia sempervirens. Next base: position 113,410,770 of record VDFB02058242.1, on the reverse strand, counting down.
AAAGGCTAGGATTAAATGTGATGGGGAGGATTAGGGTTAGGGAAACATTAGGTCCAAGTTGGGGAAAGCTTTGAAATGAAAGGTTGAGATTTAATTTAAACCAATTCAATCAATGGTGGAGAAAAAGAGGTAGTTGGAATAATTAAAATTATTTAATTTATGGAGGAAAGTTGACTTTTGGGAAATAATGATTTAATTCATAAATGGGAATAAGACAAAAGACAATAAACAATTATTTTAAATATTTATTTGGTGGGATGGAAAGTGGGTTAAATAAATAAGTTTATTTAATTGAAGGATGAATGGTAATGTTATGGAGGAAATGAGGATTTATTAGCGATGTATTTAAATAAATAAATATAAATTATTTATTTAAATAATCATGGAGGAATACTTAGAAATTATGACATTAGGACATAATCAAATGATTTAATTATGTTAGGAGGACACTTTTAAGACATAGAAAAATGCAGCTCGAGGGCCTAGGTCATTTTTATGTCTATAGTCATCTTCACTGAAACTCACCTACAAGCCAGATCTGTAAGTTTCAGGACCTAAGATAAGAGAAGAAAGAAGTGTAGACCTTGAGCCTCAAGATCACATTCAAATATTCTAGAAATTCAAAATATGACTAAGTAGGCAACAAGGGAATCTTAGTCCTCTTGGAGGTATTTTGCAGAGATTCTTTTGGATTTTATTCCAGCATCCGAAGATTTCGCATTTGCCCCAAAAAATAGTAGTGATACTAACACAATGGTAAGGGCATGTTAGTCCTCCATAGCACATTTTGACAAAATGTTTACATTTCTAGAAGCCTCGTCACATTTCCAGACTTCCCAGGTACATACATCATAACTTTTTGTTGCTTAATTTCATCATTTGCATCCATCATTTAGCTTGCATTACTAGGTTTTGTGAGTTGAATATTAACTTTTCTTTTCTAATCTTTTGATTGGTGGTGAACCCCTCAAAGCTTAAACACCCCCCTCCTAGGTCTTCCTTGTTGAGAATTGACTCACCCTTTGGGTTGATAGTCAATCCAATTTTGATTCTTAGGACATTATTGAATGACCAAAGGATAATAAGGTGGGCATCTCCCCCAAGCTATTTTCTTTATGGTTCAAAAATCAAGAGTAATTTCACAAGAGAATTATAGAGAATTCAAGAAAATTTCAAAGATATTCAAGGGTGGATTATCAAGGTTTTATTGCATAAATAAAAGATCTATTTCATCATGTCAAAGGCATAGTGCATCATGCATGTGGCGGAGCTAGTGTGTTGATGTAGCATTGAAGATCCATTGCAAGCATTGTTTCATCTCAAAATTCAAGACCAAGATCTGCATTCCTTATGGCTACTTCATGCTAGATTGTTGATTTGCATTTCAATACTTCATACAAGGTATAATTGTTTCATGTTTCATATTTCATTATTTCATCATAAGGTTTAATTACCTGAATGAGGTTTGACCAAGGAAAACCCCTATTCCCTAACATTTTTTTTTCTCTCTTGATGTGTAACTACAAGTTCTGGGTTGAAGATCAAGTGGAGAACAAGATTGAAACAAAAGTTGTCAAAGTTGTAAAGTTATAAAAGGGTATGTGTAGGATCATCATGGGAAAAACATGCCCTTAAGTGGCAAAAAAATTCAAAAAAATTAGAGTTAGGCAACTTGACGTAAAAATTTGAATAAGTTATCTATATTATTTAAAAAATATGTAAGAATAGAATTTGTAGAAATTTGAATGTAGTTTCTAAACTACTAGGTTTATTTTTTTTAAATCTATTTGGTGAAAATTTGAAATTTCAATGCAATAGTACTTAAATTTCAGGGAAAAAATAAGAAGTAGGTGTCTATCGACCACCCTAACCACAATAAAATGATAATATTTTTTTATAAGATTTTAGATATCGTGAGGGACTCATGTCCCAATGTGATGCATTTTTTTGTAATTTTTTTTGAAGAAAATAATTAATTATGAATTTTTATTACAACTTTTAAAAATTAAAAACTTGTATGTCTAACCACCTTAACTTGGTCAAAACTTCATGAAATTCATTTTTTTTAATTCTATAGTATACAAAGCATAGAATGTAATGCATATTTTGGATGAACAAAAAATGTGATACCATTTGAAAGCTATAGATGTTTTTCAATTAGTCTATCAATCAGGACTTTAGTTGTAATTCAAATAGAAAATAAATAATAATTATTTATTAAATTCAAAGTAAAGCATAATTTATATTGGTGGAAAGCTGAGAATCACCTTTAAAAACCCTTTTCGTTTCATCAATTTTGGGTAAAAAAAAGTCATACATACCCTACATAAACCCATCATATCACCACTTTTTGGCCCATCATGATCCTGCACATACCCAAAATTTGTCACCTCTCTTGCAAGATCACGAAAATGAAGCTACAAAATTTATTTCCAAATTTCAATAGCTGGTCAACTAGGAGCTACGAGTGTATACATTAAAGAATAGAATCCAAAAGTAACTTTTTGTAGAACCCTAGCAGGGACCCATTTGCGAGTAGGCGAATGAGTCCTCAATGACCCCCGAAACAACACTTTTTTAGCAAGGTACACATTATTTCAACATCTTAAAACCTTCCTATTTACTATTATAATAGTTAGGTTTTTTTTTCTAATGTTCTTCTATGCATAATTGAATGAAATAACTAGTATAAAGGTGTGGTTTATTATCTTGTTAATTCACTTTGATAAGGCCCCCTTTTTCTATGTTTCATTTTAATGAACCTGACTTCTTAAGCATTGTAATTTTTTGATTTTGGAGTCTCTCTTTCCATATTATATTAGATATTGCATTCATTTGTATTCATTTGCATTGAATTAAATCTCATTTAGGGTGTCTTAGTTTGCATTCAAATTTGCATCTCATTTAGGGTTTTAGGATTGCGTTGTTTGCATTCTTTAAATCTAAAAAATAGAAAGAAATCAATCATTTTACATATCACCTTGCATCACATAAATTTTCATTTAAAATTTGAAAACAAAATTGCATATAAAAATAGGTATTTTAGGCCATCATTTTGTCATAGTTCACACTCAAATCTCACATTGCATTTACAAAAAATTGAACTTGAAACTTACTATAGAAAACTAAATTCTAAAAGCACTAAAAAAGACTTGAAAATCAATAGAATTTTATTTCAAAAACCTAATCTAGGACCCATTTTCCCTAAGGTGAATGAGTCCCTGTTAGGGTTTCTAAGACAACAAGTTTTCTCAGGTTACAAGCTACAGTTTTTGATTCAGACTCTCATGAAAAATCATAGCAGAACCAATTCACCACTGGGTGAATGAGTCATTGGATGCCTACAAACATCAATTTTTTTAGCTTTCTGGTGGTTTTTTGCACTTCTTAGGCCTATTGGTAACCTATAGTAGTAGTTTGGAAAGTTTCACATATTTTTGTTTTATGCATCTAGGTCTAAACATCCATTTAGCATAGTCATTTTTAAATCATCCCAAAATCATTTTCATAGCAAAAACCATCAAGAAATTTTGAAGCATTGCATAATTTAGATAGCTTACTTTTCATGTTAGCATATTTCCTTTTGCATTGTGTTGGCATATTAGTGTTCTTCATATTCAAAAATTGAGTCAAAATTGCATGTTAAAAAGTGTCATATAGGTTATCATTTGTCCTTCATTTCACTTGCATTTAGACATTAAATTTTGGAAACTTTTTCCACTAAAGTTACAGTTTCAAACTGGGCATAGAAAACACATAAAACAACTTAAAAATTGCATTTTTCACCTTTTTAAAACCCTAATCGGGGACCCATTCGCCTAGTGGTGAATGAGTCCTAGTATAGACATTTTAGGGAAATTTTTGGGTGCTTTTAACCTATGGTTTCCATTTCTATTACTATTTAGTGATCTAAGAATTCATTTTCTGAAATATCTTGTTTGTGCATTCCAATCATTGATCATTTACTTAGATTTTGGAAAAACTGTGGAGAACATTTTCTTGCATATTTTAATTAAAATTAGTGTTAGATTTCTATACTTTTCTTTCATTTGCAACATAATTGCATCATTAGATAGATTAGTTTACACTTTTCAATCATTCGAAAACAAAAAAAAAAACCAAAAACATCAAAAGAAACATAACAAAAAATGGTTAACCTTGGAGAAAGCATATCATTCAAACCCTTTAGTAGTGATGACTTTGACATGTTAGATGAATCCCTTGAGGACTTCATCTCCCCTAGATTATCCACTAAAGCTTTTATGCAAGAGGATGCATGCATAGACAATCATGACAATCATAGTTTCTCTTCTCCTAATACCTCTCCTACTTTTGAAGAAGGTATTTCAGTGTTAGAAGACCCAATTATTGAATTTCATGATACTCTTGTTTGTCCCTCTTCTAATGCTACATTTGTCTCAACAAACACCAAGGTGGATGACATAGATGAAGATGTTAAGTTCACACTAGATCCCCCTCACTAGAAGGTCATTTAGGTCACTCAGTTGAGGTTATGCCTGCACAAATTAGATCTCCTTTAATTGTGGAGCTTCCTAAGTCACCTCCCATCATAGAGCCACCTAAACCATTACCTCCAAAAATTACCTCAAACATTATAAGGAAAATATGTAGTAACAATGTTTTGCAACAACCAAGCTACAATACCATTGCTCACACACATAATATGCAACAAAAAACCATTCCTACCTCATTACCATTGCCTCAACCTATATTTCTTATTACTCCTAGTTTTTATTCACATAGCAGAAAAGAGATTGATCTTTTTGGGAAGCTTTGTCATATAAACATCACCCTTTTGGCTTTAACAAAAATGTCAATAACACACCATATAATGCTCCAATAATTTTTTTAGAAGAATAGCATGCAATTTTCTATGATATTGAATGATGTAGCAGCCTCCTATGATTGTATGCAAGTGCCAAAGTTGGAAATTGTATTCTCTAAACATGAATTACCCTCACTTGAGATACAAAATAAGAATGAGGCCTTAATGATAAAGGTTATTATTAATGCAACTATAGTTAGGCACACCCTTATATATAATGGAGAATGTCTTAATATTTTTATCATTAGTCTCCTAGATAAAATTGGAGTGGAAAAGAGGCTTATACAACTTAATGATGTTAATATTTGTGGCTTTGAAAATGTTAATAGGAAACCATTAGGAGTGATCACATTACCCATCAAAGTTGGACCTGTAGAAGTTGAAAAACCAACTTCACAGTCCCCAAGAACACCTGCAAGCAATCACCTATCACATACACAGATATTCAGAACAAGAAATGAAAAAAATTCTGTAAACTCTCAGAGCCAAATGTGTGCAAGCAAAAATCAGAATTATTGATTATTGAGAATAATGTTTTACAAATAATACAAAAGCCTTCGAAAAGACAATGATGCAATAAAGCAAGAAAAAGCAACCCTAATCTTATCTTGATCAAAAAGACAGCTCAATAAGATAAGATAAGAATTAAAAGATAATTATCCTAGGAAATAAATAATTACCTAAGTAAACTTATCCTAAAGTGTAATTAAATAATTAATTACACCAATACCCCCCCCATAAGTGCAACTTAGGGAGAAGCAAATTATTATGCAAATATGAGTCCCAGCAACAAGGCCTAATCAGGTACTCATGTACAAATGCAAGGAAAACTAAATCAAACGGGGTAAAGGAGAAAACCACATGGGAACAAAATTCCTCCCCAAAATAGAATGCAATAAACTACCTAAGTGATGAAAAATGGAGGACTCCATAAGACCCCCCAAGGACACCATTCATCACAAAGATACATGAATGAACCCCCCCATAAGAGAGGAAGAAAGAGACCACAGATCCCCCCCCAAAATGAAGTAACTCCAAAAGAAGTGAAGAAACTGCATCTCCAGAAAGAAGTGAGAGGGAAGAGGTCGAATGAAAGAAATCTTTGAAGGTGGAATAGGTGCAGCCCAAGATGTCTTCATAGAAGCAGGTGTGACCTCAACAAATGAAGAAGCCGAAGGAGGTGAAGACTCAATAGAAACCTCCAAAGATGTATGATCAATTGGATCCTGCTGCACTAAAACAAAAGAAGCAACGGGAGGAGGAGGAGATGGAGCAGAAGGCTCGAGAACAAGATCTGAAGTGAGAACAACAATGTTCAAGAAGCCAAATCTCTCCTCTGAATGATGATGCACACGCAAAGTGTGAGGAACAACTGTAGGAATAGAAGCACCACCAGTAGAAAAATCAGTGAAGGAATACAACCAAGAGGAGTGATCCACTATCCCAGTAGCAATGACTTCTCTACTCTACAAGTCTCTGATGATAACCGAATCAAGTGTGAACTCCACAGATCTCCCATTTCCCCCATGTGTTATCTGATAGATGGAAAGAAGGTTATGTGTCAAGTGAGGGACACACAAGACATCCTGAAAGGAGTGGTCCCCAAAACTAATAGACCCCTTCCTTGTAACACTCATGTAAGTGTTTTTTCCCATCAAAATGGGAGACATAGTGCAAGGCTCAAAGGAAGTGAACATAGACTACGAAGATGCCATATGATGAGATGCTCCTAAATCTAGAAGCCATCTCCCTGATCCAATACCTAAAGAAGCACAAAGAGCATGTCCTTTCATATCTGATGAAGTATGTAAACCAGCTGTGCCTGTGTTATGTTGCTCTGAAGAAGAAGAATGAGGAGAAGAAGATGATGCAGACATCCTAGAAGGAAAATCAATTTGATGTTTCTGAAGAAGATGTTTCAACTCATCAATGTCCTTCTTGTAACAATTATGTTCTGCATGTCCTTCCCTCTTGCAATATGCACATGTAGACTTCTCCTTCCTAAATTATTTCCCCTTAGAAGAGGAGGATGAATATGAGGAATCCTTTTGTTGCTCATGAGGTTCGGAATCCTTTTGTTTCTGTTCCTTGCCTTTGCTTGTAGAAGCCTTCTGATCTCTGGGCTCCTGTGATGCAATAAGTGCCTGTGAAGAGGAAGAAGGTTTCACTGTACCCATGCTAGCTAACTTAGCTTGCTCTCAAGTGAGAGATGAAGCAAAGTCATCAAGAGAAGGCATAGTGAATCTCGTACCAAGTGCATCCCTAGTGGCATAAAAGGTAGAAACAAAAACTGAATAATCAGGTCCAAGCTTAGAAAGGATGGACAATACCAACTGAGAGTCTTCTTTCTGAACACCACACTATGAAAATTGTAATCTAAGAGACCTGAGTTTGGTGAAAAACTCCTGGATGCTGTCAAAATCCCTAGGATTTAAGCCAATAAGCTCATTCTCTAACTAAAAACCTCTCATAGTATCCTGCTTCCCAAACAAGGACTCCAAAGTATCCCATATCTCATTTGGTGTAGTGAAAGATTCAATGTGGAAAAGGAGGTCAGATGAAATAGATAGACATAATGTGCCATAAGCTTCATCACACCTATTAAACCATTTTCTCTTTTCAGTAGCACCTGTAGGTTCAATTTTTGTACCCATGGTTACCCTATACAACCCTTTATGTTTTAAGAGAATCTCCATTTGTTTCTTCCAACCAAAATAGTTGAATGGAGTAAGGGGTGAAATTTTGTGTAAATCCATGATAGAAAACAATAGTAATATACTCTCAAATAAAAAAATTCCTCTTGGATCTTAAAAAAAACTCCTGATTGCACGTTTCCCAAGAAAATAACTGAAAAGGTAAAGGCTGAGATCAAACAGAAATATCAGATACCTGGTAAAAAATCTAGCAAAACAGATCTGAGATCTGTGTAAAGCACTGAACCAGCTTTCTAACGCCTATTCGTTTTTGAAAAATGAAGCTAGGACGCAAAAGTTACGCCTCCCGGAGTGAAAACAACAACTTCTGGCTTTGACAGGCGAAAAATGCATCAAAATGGAAAAATTAGAAAAAAAATACCAATACCACTAGAATGGCGTCGGAAGCAGCTTTCCGACGATATCTCGTTTTCAAAAAACGGAGACCATATGCTCAAAATATGACCATTTTACTAAATATGCTCATTTAGGCTTTAAACCAATTTTTTTATTAATTTAAAGATGAAAAAATTAATAAAATATTTAGTTGAACTTTTATGGACGAAAATAGAGGTAGCACAGAAATCAAAATGGCACAGAAATCAATGAGGTCATACGGATCCATACGGTTTTTTTTTGGTTTTTTTGTTTTGTTTTGTTTTGTTTTTTTTTCTCTAGCAACTGTTTTGAATTTTTCCAAAAACACTAAAAAATTAATTTTCAGCAAACCCTATCATATTTTATATGAAAATAGGGGTTTTTAGGCCTTCTGAGCGCATCTATGAAGTCCGTTTTGCACTAGCATGCACTTTTTGAGAGATCAAAGTAAAAAATTCTTTAAAAATGATGAAAAACCCCACTGATCTGACAAAAAAATACTAGAATAAAACCCTTGCACATAAAAAGATGCTATGAGAGAATATCTTCAAAACACGAATAAGCAACAACAGATCTGGAGCTTTGATACCATGCAAAAGTTGAAAAACCAACTTCACAATCCCCAAGAACACCTGCAAGCAATCACCTATTACATGCACAGATATTCAAAACAAGAAATGAAAAATGTTATGTAAACTCTCAAAGCCAAATGTGTGCAAGAAAAAATCAGAATTATTGATTATTGAGAATAATGTTTTACAAATAATACAAAAGCCTTTGAAAAGACAATGATGCAATAAAGCAGGAAAAAGCAACCATAATCTTATCTTGAGCAAAAAGACAGCTCAATAAGATAAGATAAGAATTAAAAGATAATTATCCTCGGAAATAAATAATTACCTAAGTAAACTTATCCTAAAGTGTAATTAAATAATGGAGAAACAAAAACTGAATTAATGCAAATATAGTAAGGCACACCCTTATAGATAATGTAGAATGTCTTAATATTTTTATCATTAGTCTCCTAGATAAAATTGGAGTGGAAAAGAGGCTTATACAACTTAATGATGTTAATATTTGTGGCTTTGAAAATGTTAATAGGGAACCATTAGGAGTGATCACATTACCCATCAAAGTTGGACCTATGGCTTTCCCTACCCCTATACATATATTGTCAAGACCTCCTTCATACAACCTTCTCTTAGGGAGACCAATGATTCATGCTATGAAAGGAGTCATGTCTACTCTTCACCGTGCAATGAAATTTGAAGACAACAAGAAGATATACAAGGTTGAAGCAGATGAAAAAAGTTATAAATCACAAGTTGAACATGATAATAACACTTCCAACTCCCCTAATACTTTCATTCCAAACTCAAAATTAGAACATATAAAAGTTGACGTTAATCCTAATATTCTTTCGCATACAACAAAGCCCTTTAGTGATGATTGGGGGTCATTAGATTTTATGCCTCGTTTCAAAGAAGAATCCAAAATATCATCCTTAAAGTATAAAGAGTCACATGCAAACGATTCATTTTCAGACACATGCTTTAGTGACAATTCAGGCTCATTAGATTTTATGCCCTCCTTTATGGGAGAGTACAAAATATCACAATTTTCACCTAAATAGCCTTGTGTTTCATGTGCTCAACTTGGTTCTATGATAACACCATCACCCCATGGTGGTGATTGGGGTTATTCAACTCCCATCCCTCATGAGAGGAAGATGTATAACATTAAGAAATTTAAAAATGATTTGTTCTCTCATGAAAGATCCAATCCTTCTCCAAAGCATAAAACCCCCTTATCTGAGTTGGAAGAATTTTGTGGTGTTGGATACAAACCCCTTTCTAAGCATGGATATGATGAAAAATTTGAGAAAAATGATAGAGAAAAGTGAAGTCTACACCATACTCTTTCAAGAAATATCTAGGCTTACCACCTCTATCTCAATCTTCATCTAAGTTCTTATCATCTATTGTGTGTATGAAATATTGTGCTAAGAAATAAATATCCCCTATTATTAATCAAGAGAGTATCTTTTCGATACTCCTCCAAGATAACTTTATATCTCTCCCTCCAAGAACACAAAAGAAATTGTACAACAAGAGTTCATTTTGTGCATATCATAGAGTTCATGGTCATTCTACTAACAAATGTAAGGATTTGTGTAATAAAATTCAACATCTTAAGGATTGTGGTGCTCTTCCTTGTGTTGAAGTACCTAGTTTCTCTAATTGATAATAATTTCCATCAATCATCTTGGCTCATCCTTGTCTTGCACTAAGTGTGGGGCAAGGGGTTAGGTATCCTTGTCCTCGTATGTGACTTGTCATTTTGTCTTTTGGCTAGTTGACCGCCTTCCATGTATACATAAAAGCAAGCTTGGGATGTGGATGGTATTCCTTAAGTTGGCTTGCATGTGATGTACTGATGTATCTTTAGTATTGCATTTTGTGGATAACCTAATATTCATGATGTAGTTTCATTTAGGAACATATCATTTAGCATAGGGCTTCTGAATAAGCTCTCGTGTCTTCTTCTACTTTAAAGCAATTTCTCACAATAATGGTATTAGCAACCACTTTAATGTGGGGGAAAATATCGACACTCATGTTTCACTGTGTGATTTTCTTTATTGTTGCAATGCGTCCTTTCCTTGGTGGTGGCATTAGGTTTTATTTCCTCCAAGAGCATGATATTTCTTTGACTTGTCCTCTCTTGGAGATGTTAGGCACAATGTTCTCTAAGAAGAGACCTTACACGAACTAAGCAAAGTCCCTTTGATCAAAAACCTTTAGTTGCATGATTGTTCATAAGCTCAAAGTTTCATGTTGTGGCACCCTACTGAAGCTATCAGAGTGATAGCTTTGGTATAGTTATTATGATGAGAAGCCTAAGCAAGGGAATCAATTTCTCATTGTGCAGTGAGAGTAGGTAAATACCGACATGACTTTCTCACTAAGCCACCCCTTTTGGATACTCACCCAATAGACAACCTAAAGTTTCGTTGCCTCAGGGTGAGCATGCATTTTTGGACAAACAGCTTAGACCTGGTCCACATTGCATTGGAAAAATTGTCAAGGCTTAATCCACCCCTTTTTATTTCTATTTTTTATTTTTTTTCTTTCTTTTGGTCCTTGACATTGCATGTTTGTGTATCTTTCTTTGCTGCACATCATACACCTTGTGTTTGTCCCTTTGTCATTATCTTGGTTTGATGTAGGATCTTGGATCTTGGGGGCTTGATCACCCTCCTTTATGTTTATCATACTATACCATCCACATTGGTACACTTGGACCCCTCTTGAATGTATAATTTAGTGCATGTTTGAAGTAAGTTCCTCCTCTCACTAAAGTGGGGGCTAAATGTAGTGTAGAAAAAAAGTAACCCTTTTCACATTTAATTTGGAAATGAATAATTTTGATAAAATAGACTTAATGGTGCCTTATTTAGGGTGTTGTAAAGTGTTTATTTATACTTTCACACTAATCTATGGCTTTATTAATTAATTCAATTTAATTAGAGCTTAATTGACCCCTTAAATTCAAATCCAAGCCTTATTCATCACATTTTTGGAGGGATAAATCCTAAAACTCATTAATAATGTTGCATAACACTTAATTTTGCAAGGTTTGAGTCCTAGTATAGTGAACTAGGACCCATTTTCCACCTGGTGAATGGGTCCTCACTATGTCCTAGGACCCCATATTTGTATAATACAACATTATCCTCAAAATTGGTCCTAGTTAACTATGTTAGGACCCATCCTCCTTAACTTAGGACACCCCTTTTAGAGTGTTTTTGGGTAGGATTTCAATAATTTCAAACCTTAGATCTAATGTTGGCTTGTGTTATTTGGATTTTAGGATTAAATCTTAAGTTTAGTATAAATATAAGGTTAATTCACTTATTTTCATCATAGATCTTCATACACAATCAAGAGTAATTTCACAAGAGTATTATAGAGAATTCAAAAGCATTTCAAATACATTAAAGGGTAGATTATCAATGTTTTATTATAGAAATCAAAGATCTATTTCATCATTTCAAAGGCATAGTGCATCATGCATGTGGTTGAGCTAGTGTGTTGATGTAGCATTGAAGATCCATTACAAGCATTGTTTCATCTCAAAATTCATGATCAAGATCTGCATTCCTTATGGCCACTTCATGCTAGATTGTTGATTTGCATTCCAATACTTCATCCAAGGTATCATTGTTTCATGTTTCATTATTTCATTATAAGGTTTAATTACTTAAATGGGGTTTGACCAAGGAAAAACCCTATTCCCTAACAATCAACATTTTTTCTTCTCTCTTGATGTGTGCTTGCAGGTTTTAGGTTGAAGATCAAATGGAGAACAAAATTGAAACAAAAGTTGTCAATGTTGTAAAGTTGCAAAAGTTGTGACCTTTCTTGCAAGATCATGAAAAACAAAGCTACAAAATTTATTTTCTACTTTTGGGTGTTGATCACCTGGGAGCTAGAAGTGCAGACAATAAAGAACAGAACCCAGAAATCACTTTTCTAGAACCCTAGTAAGGACCAATTCACCTCTAGGAAAATGAGTCCCCAGTGACCCAAAAAATAACACTTTTTTAGCAAGGTACACATTGTTTCAACATCTTAAAACCTTCCTATTTTCTAGTATAACAATTAGTTTTTTTTTTGTGTTCTCCTATGCATAATTGAATGAAATTACTCATAAAAAGGTGTGGTTTATCATCTTATTAATTCACTTTGATAAGACCCCTTTTTTTATGTTTCACAAATCCTATTCACATTGAAATGATAATGGAGATTCAAGTTGATCCCATTATTTTTGAGGTAGTAGAACATTAGCCTCCAATTAAACCTATTTCTTTTGAGATGGTCAAAGACCAATCTTAAGGACAAATAATAAAAGATGCCACTCCTGAAGAGCATCAATTAGAATCCCAATAGAATAAAGATATAAATACAGTTGAATCCTCTTTACCTATTGCATCCTCACATAAGGAGCAACTAATATATCTAATTTTCTTCAAATATGGATATGATCTCCAAATACTCATTTTGAATTTTATACCTAGATTGCAATGATCTTTTGTGAAATACAATATAATGTATTAACATATTGTACAAGTTATTGGTGAATCAAAGTTGGAAACAAAGAAAGTAAGAACATGTTGATTTTGTGGGATTGAATTAATTCCACAAATGATGATTCTTCATCAACAAATTACACATCAGAGAAAGGTCAAGGTGTGAAAATAATAATAAATAATATTTGGACAAATCAAGAAATGTAATCTATAGATACATATTCTATAATTATATTCAAATATCATTGTAAAACTTAGAGAATAAATATTTTGGTAGCACATTCAAATGATAATCATGCTTTTCATCTTCTAATAAACTCTTATTAACCTAATAAAACTAATCAAATATATTTTTATTTTATTATTTTTATGTTTTTCTTTTTGTTATTTTAATATTACACATGTATATTCCTTATATTCATTCATACTAGGTATAAACATGTTAAAATGTATCTCATTCTTATCCATATTTATTATTCTTGGCTTGTGGTTGTGGTGGAATGGTAGGTCTTTGATGCACACCAAAACTTCTTGATTTGGTATCCAAATAGATTTTTGAATATAAAATTTTAATAGCTAGAGTACTATTTTTTGTTTTTTTGTCTTTCATTTGTTATTTCTTACTATCATATTATTTTTTCATCATGATGGAACCCTCAAAACTTTCTTGTTCCATCTTAAACCCTTATTGCATTTGGATGAAGGGTTGTTATCTTGAGGGTTTAAGGCCTCATTCATTATGAATGCTCATAAGGTTTTGTTTGGTCATTAATTCTTAACTACCATCGCCAGTCATTTTCTAAACATCTCATATCATTCACTGTCATCTGGTGACCTCTCCACTGAAGCCTAGGTCTGGGTCTTTTATTTTATAAAGATTGGGTAAGGGATCTTTTAGCTTTTACAACCTTCGTATTTCATCATTTGAAAGGTCTTAAGCCTATTACTCTCATTACATCCTAAATAAGTCCCCTCTTTTATAAAAACTTAAATGCACGTGCTCAAAAGCTTCCACTTAAGTCCTGATAGCCATCATAGCTTTATCGCTCATCACTGATTTATTTATAGGTTCACACCTTGAATTAGCAACAAGCGATGGAATGATGTTTTCCTTAGACATCACTCATTGCTAATGGCTTTGAGCCTTTAAATTTGTAATAGCAATGAGAAATGCTTCTAGCCTTGTGTTCTTATTGCTCATCGTAGATGGCCATTGAAAAGATAAACTTGAATTAGCGATGAGCGATATGATGTGATTTCCTTTATATCACGTGATCGCAGATATGTTTTAAAAGTAATTCTCACATTAGCAATACGTGATGGACCTTATAAATGTTGTAAATCCTCTCATCGTTGATTGCTTGAAAAATATATGAGGAGAATTAGCGATGAACGAAGGCGTTATGTTATATCGCTCATCGCAGATTCATTTTAGTACTTGTGTTCTGAATTAGGAATAAATGATGGGTGTCCTCTAAAAGGTTTTTCTTTTGCTAATTTGATATGATCCTACGAGTGATGTCTTTTGTGCCATTTAATTTGTGCAAGTTGTATGTGTCTAAATTAGGTGCCTCCACGACATCTTCCCTCGCCAATAGAAGCCTCAGTGTGAAGTTTGAATTGGTGATGCGCGATGAGGGGACGAATGTGACCAAAGGTCAGATTGTTGGACTAGGGGTTGAAGATCATCATAGGGATGTTTACATCACTGATAGAGTTGGGTGATGATAAAGTAAATCAACAAAAAGCAGTGATTGTTACATGGAATGGGCGATGTGGCAAGATCATGAGGATTTAGCATAAACCAAAAAGGAAAGCAACTAGAGGACTAAGGAACCATTGATAAAGTTTTAAAGTAGGATGATCCAATGGATTTAAGATCATCACGTGAATAATTTCATTGCTAATTACACCTTAAAATTTGGGGAGGATCAGTGATGAAGCAATGAAACATATAAAGAAAATTTCCCTCTAAGAAAAACCGGTCTTTTGTACTTTGTCGATATTAATGAAAGAACAGATTAGGTTGGCAATACATACTAATTAACCAATCACAATGTTTGAGCTGGCATTGTTATTTTCTATGAGAAATTTGCTAAGGAAATAAGAAAAAGTCTCATATCACCATGGATGAATTTTTTTTTTTTTTTAAATTAACGACTTAGATTCAATACCAAGTTGTTAAGTTATCAACTTGCTCGCGTGAGGAGCTTCTAAATCATTAATTTTGCATGCTTCAAATTTCCTATTTAATATAGATTGCTTGTTGATCTTCTTTGTCATAATTCATTTTGAAATGAATGAGGGTCAAGGGATAATAAAGAAATGTGTGGGAATTTATTTCTCCTAAGGAATGTGTAGACATTCTCAAGTGTCCTAAGGCAAGTAGATCTTCCATGATGGTTTGAGAGTCTAAGGAGCTGAGTTTATTTGAGTCTAAGGAAGATGCTCTTAAGGATGAAAGTGGTATGGAAGGAGCTCCTGATACGCCAAAAGGAAGAATTGGACTCAAGAAATTCAAGGAGTATGGTAATAAAGAAAATTACTATCCACGAGAGCAGATAGTTTCAAAAGAATTAGTCAAACATAGAGAAAAGAGGATGGTGGAATATGAAAATAAAGCAAGGAGGGAGAGTAAGCACTGTAAGACCTCTCCAAAGGGATGTAATTCTCCATGTGAAATTTCTAATAACCCTTCAGGTAGTGAGGGTGACACTGATCGAGAGGGTGATTATTATCTCCTCTCCCTGGTACTATCAAGCAATTCTGACAAGGAGGTGGTGACAATTTCTCCAGTCCCACCATGAGTAAAATGTGTGCAAGTATCCTCTAAGTTCGATGACTTAGAGTGGTAACGGTGCCACATTTTTATTTTTGACGAAACCATACCCTTTAGTTAGGATTGTCCTATTTAGCACTCATACGATTTCTTGTTTCTAGTGTTGAGGTGGAATGTTTTTGGGCTAGTATGTAGGAGAAGTGCCAGAATAGTTAACCCTGGCAATATGTGTGTTGTTTCTGGACAATATACAAGTTTTTGTTGGAGCTACTATTGGAGAATCATCTTTGGTCAACAAGGATGAGGATTCAACATGGTTACAACAAACTCTACCTCTCGAGGAGCTAGTGTGTCTTCATTCAGGGAATATGGCATGTGGTCTTTTACTCTTCCATTTTCCTTAGATGATTCATGTAACAAACTAAGAATATCTCAAATTCTGGTGCAAATGAAATGAAATATAAGTGTAATTAATCATGATGCTTGTTGCTCACTTATTTCTATAAAAGGGATTTTAGGTCTTATTTCACAGGCCATATTCTAAAGTCTCAATAGGGTTCTAGGTGAAAACTAAGTTCAGGAAAGGAACTTAGAATAGAATACTGAAAATAGACCAATAGTTTGTCTTGTACATGAGATCATATATGTAGTGATCTTAAATAAGTTTTATAGAAATTACTTATATCAGAACAAATATTAGTCTGGAAGTGAATACTCTCCTATGTATGTTCCTTACAAGTTATGAATGAGAAATACTTATGTTGTTATCATTTGTCTTCAAATGTTTCATTTGAATGTATTACTCTGTTTTCAACTTTAATTCAAGGAGTTAATTAAAATGCTTGAAAAGGGATATAAACTTTGTAAGGAATGGCTTAGGATTTCTAAGAAGTAAATGTTTCTTGCACAGTGAGTTTTTATCAATGCAAAGCAATATGAAGATAGTTTGTTTCTTCCTTAAGTGAGTAATTTGTAAATTACTGATCCTTATATAATTGACTCTGTTGCTGTAATTAATGAGACATTGGTCATTTCGTCAGAAAATATTGCATAAAATAAATAGATAGTGTTCCTAGCCCTAGACTTAAGATAAAGCAATATTCAATTAAAAATATTTCCATGGATAGTAAAGTTGGAATTATCAGCAATTCCTAGCAAATAGCTAGTCGCTCACTTGAAAATCTGTCAAATCTTCAGTGAGATGAACTTTATTTGCAATAAGTAGGAATCAATTTGTGTATAAATGTGTTAATAATCGAATATAGTATCTGAAAACACAATTGGGATCACCCTCTTGGGTTTCACAGAGCCTGAAGTGAAGGAGTACCGACCATAAAATCCTATGCTTGTTGTATTGGCCACTAACCTAACAGTTCTTCATAATAGGAGTTGGATACTTTTTAGAGAATTGCTTGGTTCTACTAGAAAAATCACCAACAAAAATGGTGACTCTACTAGGGACACTATGAATATCTAGTTCTAGACTATCAAAGTCAAGAAATTGGTGAATCTGAATATTTGGTTCAAATATTGAGGAATTTTCAGACCTGGAAATATTTCTATTGAACAAGTTTCAAAAGGTATATGTGTGACTATTGTGGGAGGAAACTCAGTAAGGACATTCATCTTTGAAGGAGCTTCATATTGTTTGAAGTTCCATCCTCTGTAAAAAGAGGTGGCGACTCTATCAATGAACTTGATGAAGATGTGAAGAATGTTTTAGATTTGCACACATTTCCAGTCAGGAAGAACTTCCAGCTGCACATATCCAGGTATTCTTCAGTTTTTGGTTTTCAAAGAAAGAGAAATCTATGTATGAAAGCCATATTTGTAAGATTTGAAAAATTAGATTCCCTATTGAGTGCCAATAATCACTAAGAAAGGGAATAGTAGTGATAGGCTTACATACTTTTGTATAACCATATTGTAGTATCTATTATAAAGTGGTGTATGCAATATTTTTGAAGAAATACACTTAGAGAATCTGAAGCAAGTTGAAGTAGAAATTTATATTATAAATGCTTAAGATTATGTTGTAAAAGAGGTTTGAGTTGCCCTGTGTAATTGCATGGTAAGAAAAGGTGCATCAATATATTTATCTGTGTATGGTTCCTGGTGCAACCATGGTTTGTAATCAGCCCCTATCATGTAATAAAAGAAGTTTCAGCATTAAAAGGTACATGGCCATAAATTTTGATGGCATTTATGGTTACCCAAATTTTATTCCATCTGAAATAAAAAAATGAGCTACCAAAGTTCAGTGGTACAAAGTGTGAATCAACAAGTAAGCATCTACAAGAGTTCAATAATTTAATTGATGACAATGAGATAGATCATGAGGATGTGATCATAAGGTTGCTTCTTCAAAATTTAAAAGGAGATGCAAGAGATTGGTTCTTTGATTTACCAGCGTGCTCTGTCTGTTCTTGGAATGAGCTCAAAGTAGTGTTCATGGAGTATTTTGGTGAAAGGATCAATGCTACTTATTTTCTTAATAAATTTATGAACATTGAGAAAGAAGAGCATGAGCTAGCCCCAACATTTAACCTGAGATTTTCTAAAACATTAAGGGACATTCCTAATGTTTGGGAACTAAGTGATGCAGTGTGTTTGGTTGTTTATTTGGGAGCTTTTGATAATAAGATGAGTTATCTACTAAGAGAGAAGGATCCCAAAAATCTACATCAAGCATATGGGATAGCCATGAGCATTGAAAATAACCTAAATTATGGAATGCATAAGGGTCATTTAAATACAAGTGTTTACTACCATAGAACACCAAATGTTGATAAAGGGTATAAGCCAAAAGTTAAAAATGAATGTAAGAACACTTACACCCCTATTGTTTTAGCTTACACAACATTTGGTAATGCTGATCTCATAAAGCCCAAAACACATCATTAGGAAACCATCATGTTTTCAACTTACAATAATAATAACTTGGCTGCTTTATATGAGTCAAGTAGTGAGCTGTCACATAAAGAGGAAGAGAACATAGCGAAGGATGAAAATGTAGATGAAGCAAATGAAAGGTGTGGTTTAAGTTTTGTTGAAAAATCCATTGCCTATGCTCCTATGGATGAGGCAAGACTGAGCATTTAGTTTGATAATTTTGAACATAATGACAATATTGATGAGTCTTCTTGTTGTAGTAATGATGATGGCATAGGGTATGGAATTGTTTTGTTGATTGTGATTATTCTCATGAAGTAGAGATGGAATCATTTGTTGCAGATGAGAAATGTGCTAATAATGATGTAAGTGCATTTGAAAATACGTTTATCTGTTCTTCTAGTGATTATAGTGATTTTGAATGTCGTAATTACTTGAAGGAATTAGACCTCCATGTTGAGAAAGTTGAGGCTCTTATGTCAAGAATGAATGTAATAGAAAACCCATTGTTCGATGAGCCTCCATCTTCACCAGAGATGAGAAATAATGAACTTTATTGGTATAGAGATAATTAAATTTTTGCTAAGGATTCTAATGATGCATCTAAAATAGAGTTAGAGTTTGGCCTTAAGAAAGAAAAGCAACATATTGCTGAAATTATCAGAGGTATTGCTTATGAATGTTCTACATTTGATATAGATGTTGCAGGAAGGGTTACCTATCATGATGCTAGCTGCATGAAAGAGTACATATACTTTTATTTTTGAGTTCAGCTAGAAGATATTCTGATGAAACATGACAATCAGATAAATAAAAAGGAATGTTATTTTTAGTATGAAAATGTTTTATGTTATAAAAATAACACATATTTTCCATGTGATAATAAAATTCTTCATTTTATGCCTAATTATATAACACAGTACAACAAGGATCACACTAGAAATGATATAATCAAAAAGGTTGTGAGAGATGTTTATAGCAATAATTGTGATCAAGAAAACTCTCACTTGTTCAGAAGAGGCCTAACATTTGTTTTGGAAGGATTGAAATTGCTCTTATTTCAGTGGTACAACAAGGGAAAATGTGGGTGGAAAGACATCAGTTCTTTTAAGAGACTAGTCTTTGATAAAGGCAGAACCTTACCCAGGGTTTTTGTGGCCTAGTGCCACCAATTAGGAGAATAAAGCCTGGTTAAACTGAAGGGTACATACTATAATTTGCATCTCTGAGGAAATTTTCATGTTGGGTGGAGATTGGATCTCCCTTTTCAGGTCCTTTGGGCCTATGTACATCCTGTACATATGTTGTTTGGTTTTGTTCTTGTGCGTGGTCTGCTTCACCCAAAATTTAAAGATCTCACAATGCCTATAAGAGGCATGTGTCCCGAGTTGGAGCCACTGATGGAACCCTCAATTTTTTTTTGTTCCATCTTAAACCCTTATTGCATTTGGATGAAGGGTTATTATCTTGAGGGTTTAAGGTCTCATTCGTTATGAATTCTCATAGGGTTCTATTTGGTCATTAATTCTTTACTAACATTTCCAGTCATTTTCTAAAAATCTCATGTCATTCACTATCATCTGGTGATCACTCCATTGAAGCCTAGGTTTGGGTCTTTTATTTATAAAGATTGGGTAACCTAGATCTTTTAGGTTTTACATCCTTTGTATTTCATCATTTGAAAGGTCTTAAGCCTATTACTCTCATGACGTCCTAAAGAATTCCCCTCTTTTAGAACAACTTAAATGAACATGCTCAAAATATTCCACTTAAGTCTCGATGGCTCTCATAGCTTCATCGCTCATCATCAATTTATTCATAGGTTTACACCTTGAATTAGCAACAAGTGATGGAATGATGTTTTCCTTAGACATCACTCATCGCTAATGGCTTTTGAGCCTTCAAATTTGTAATAGCGATGAGCGATGCTTCTAGCCTTATGTTCTTATCACTCATCACAGATGGCCATTGAAAAGATAAACTTGAATTAGCGATGAGTGATATGATGTGATTTCCTTTATATCACATGATTGTGGATATGTTTTAAAAGTAATTCTCACATTAGTGATATGCGATGGACCTTATAAATGTTGTAAATCCTCTCATTTCTAATTTCTTGAAAAAATATATGAGGAGAATTAGTGATGAACGAATGCCTTATGTTATATCGCTCATCGTGGATTCATTTCAAAACTTGAGTTTTGAATTAGAGATAAGCGATGGGTGTCCTCTAAAATTTTTTTCTTTCACTAATTTGATATGATCCTACGAGCAATTTATTTTGTGCTATTTACTTTGTGTAGGTTGTACGTGCCTAAATCTGGTGCCTCCACAACATCTTCCCTTACTGATAGAAGCCTCAGTGCGAAGTTTGAATTGGTGATGCATGATGAGGGGATGAATGTGACCAAAGGTCAGACCACTAGACTAGGGGCTGAAGATCATCATAGGGATACTTACATCATTGATAGAGTTGGGTGATGATAAATTAAATCAGTGACAAGTGATGATTATTACATGGAACATGCAATGTGGCAAGATCCTGAGGATTTAGCATAAAGAAAAAAGGAAAGAAGCTAGAGGATTGAGGAACCGTTCATAAAGTTTTAAAGCAAGATGATCCAATGGACTAAAGATCATTCTGTGAATAATTTCATCACTAATTACACCATAAAATTTGGGGAGGATCAACGATGAAGAAATGAAGCGTATAAAGAAAGTTTCCCTCTAAGAAAAATTGGTCTTTTGTACTTTGTCAATATTAATGAAAGCATAGATTAGGTTGGCAATACATACTAATTGACAAATCACAACGTTTGAGCTGCCATCGCTATTTTCTATAAGAAATTTGCTAAGGACATAAGAAAAAGGCTCATATCACCATGGAAGAATTTTTAATTTTTTTAAAATCAACGACTTAGATTCAATACCAAGTTGTTAAGTTATCAACTCACTCACATGAGGAGCTTCTAAATCGTTAATTTTGCATGCTTCAAATTTCCTATTTAATATAGAATGCTTGTTGATCTTCTTTATCGTAATTCATTTTGAAATGAATGAGGGTTGAGGGATAATAAAGAAATGTGTGGGAATTTATTTCTCCTGAGGAATGTGTAGACATTCTCAAGTTTCCTAAGGCAAGTAGATCTTCCATGATGGTTCGAGAGTCTGAAGAGTTGTTTATTTGAGTTTGAGGAAGATGCTCTTAACGATGAAAGTGGTACACAAGGAGCTCCTGATATGCCAAAAGGAAGGATAAGACTCACGAAATTCAAGGAGTGTGGTAACAAAGAATATTACCGTCCACAGGAGCAGATAGTTTTAGAAGAATTAGCTAAACACAAAGAAAAGAGGATGGTGGAATATGAAAAGAAGGCAAGGAGGGAGAGTGAGCACTATAATCTGACCTATCCAAAGGGATATAATTCTTCATGTGAAGTTTCTAATAACCCTTCAAGTAGTGAGGGTGACACTGATCCAAAAGGTGATTATTATCCCCTCTCCCTCGTACTATCAAGCAATTCTGGCAAGGAGGTGGTGATAGTTTCTCTAGTCCCAGGGTGATCTCACAATAGTGGTTTACAATTTTTGGCCAAACTGGACACTAATTTTTTTTAAAACTAAATCTTCACATTCGAGCACCTATAGCGGCTAAACCATATTGGAATCATATTGCACTTATTTTCCCATCTCCCACGAAAACTGATTTTCTTTAAAAAACAACATTTTTAAAAAGTAACGCACATCGTATAACATATAACTTTTTTTCCATAAAGGATAAAATCCTAATTCTTTCGAATTTAAATTTATAACTCTGATATCTAGTGCTTCCACTTGGCTAGACAATTTTTTATTGAATATTTTTTCTTTAATCAAGTTTCAAAGTCAAACCAATTACAATTCATACATAGTGTGACCGTATAATGCATAACTTTTTTTGTATATATCAAAATTCAATTTTATTTTTTTGTTGGATCAGGGACTTCAATATTAGGTGCACTCATATTTAAAAAAAAATAAATTGATAATCTGCTATTTTTCCACATGTGCAGTACAGAGACCTTCATTTTCGATGAAAAACCTATGTTTAATAAAACTAAAAAAAAATATATGTAATAAAACCAAAACATATTAAAATTATATTCGTTGGATAGCTCATTTTGAGGACTACCTGATTCAAGTTGGGTTTTCGAAGATTCCTCCATTTTCATCCTCAACCTGAGCTCTGAAGTGCCAAAATTCAGGTTTTTTTGTGTCTCAGGGAGGGGATGAGGAATAAAGGGGGTTCGACCGAACCAGGGTTCATTTGAACCATGGTTCATTCAAACCCTCCTTCTATGAGGGGTTTTGATGGATTTTTTGGTAGGAAAGTATTAGAAGGGTTCGCCTGAACCTAGGTTCTAGCGAACCCCTAATGGGTTCAGTTGAACCAATAGGTTCATACAAACCCCTAAAATCAATTTTTTTTGCCATGCATTCATTTTCTGTGAGTTTTCCTTCCTCACTTCAATTGTAAACCACTATTGTGGCTTCACCCCCCACCATGAGCAAAACTAGGGTGAGTATCATTTGAGTTCGATGACTTAGAGTGGTAACTGTGCCAAAATTTTGTTTTTGACAAAACCATGCCCTCTCAATTAGGATTTTCCTATTCAACAATCATGTGATTTCTTGTTTCTAGTGTTGAGGTGGAATGTTTATGGGCTAGTATGTAGGAGAAGTTCTAGACTAGTTAAGTTTTGTGGCATGTGTGTTGTTTCTGGACAATATACAAGTTTGTGCTAGAGTTGCTATCAATTGGAGAATCATCTTTGGTCAACAAGGATGAGGATTCAACATGGTTACAAAAAACTCTACCTTTTTAGGAGCTAGTGTGTCTTCATTTAGGGAATATGGCATGTGGTCTTTTACTCTTCTATTTTCCTTAGATGATTGCATGTAAAAACTAAGAATATCTCAAATTCTAGTGCAAATTCAAAATGAAATATAAGTGTAATTAAGCCTGACGCTTGTTGCTCCCTTATTTCTATAAAAGGGATTTCAGGGCTTATTACATAGGTTAGATTCTAAAGTCTCAATAGGGTTCTAGGTGAAAACTAAGTTCAGGAAAGGCACTTAGAATAGAATACTGGAAATAGACCACTAGTTTTTCTTGGACATGAGATCATGTATGTAGTGATCTTAAATAAGTTTTATAGAAAATACTTATATCAGAAAAAATATTATTCTGGAAGTGAATACTCTCCTATGTATGTTCCTTATGAGTTATGAATGAGAAATACTAATGGTATTATCATTTTTCTTCAAATATTTCATTTGAATGTATTACTTTGTTTTCAACTTTAATTCAAGGAGTTAATTAAAATGCTTGAAAAGGGTTATAAACTTTGTAAGGAATGGCTTAGGATTTCTAAGAAGTAAATGTTTCTTGCATAATGAGTTTTCATAAATGCAAAGCAATATGAAGATAGTTTGTTTCTTCCTTAAGTGACTAATTTGTAAATTACTGATCCTTATATACTTGACTCCATTGCTCCAATTGATGAGACACTAGTCATTTCGTCAGGAAATATTGCATAAAATGAATAGATAGTGTTCCTAGCCCTAGACTTAATATAAAGCAATATTCAATTAAAAATCTTTCCAAGGATAGTATAGGTGGAATTATCCCCAATTCCTAGCAAATAGCTAGTCGCTCACTTGAAAATCCACCAAATCTTTAGTGCGATGAACTTTATTTGCAATAAGTAGGAATCAATTTGTGTATAAATGTGTTAATAATTGAATATAGTATCTGAAAACACAATTAGGATCACCCTCTTGGGTTTCACAGAGCCTAAAGTGAAGGAGAATGGACCATAAAGTCCTATGCTCGTTGTGTTGGCCACTAACCTAGCAATTCTTCATCATAGGAGTTGGCTACTTTTTAGAGAATTGCTTGGTTCTGTTGGAAAAATCACCAACACATCACATGGTTCTCAACATTGTGCTCTTCAATTTTTGGAGGATAATATTTGAATTTAAAACTATTTTAGATTATTTTTATCACATTTAATTAAAACTTATATCAATCATGTATTATATCCTTCCTCTCATAAGCTACATTATTTAATGTATTAATAAATATGCCTAGTATAAAGTAACAAGCATTATTTATTGGCCTATAGAAATTCATTGATACAAACTTAAAACATTGATGTAGAATGAAAGATATTACTTTAAATTATTCAACCTAAGGTCACCTGAGTAAGACACTGGTCACATCTATTGGATGATGGTACAATGAGACATAAAATTGATAGGTTTTTTCACTCAATTATTTATTATAAAATGGTTAATTACAATGCTCTAATCATCACTCCAATTTTTAGTTTTATTAAAATTATAGAAGGTGAATAGTTTTGATGTCTTAATATGGCATGTATGATTAGTGAGAAATTGAGTTAGTGATGTGTATTTTAAACAATTTTTTATATATAGTAGACGATAGTAGTTATTTTGTGGGATATGATCCTAACAAGATGTAATTAGTTGAAAAGTAGGATGGAAGGTGGAATATTTATAATTATATTTGTAGACACTAAGTTTCAAAAACTTCAAACAATGAACCACATTAGTATCATTAGTCTGTTTAAATTAAGTAACACTAGCATCTCTATAAAATACTTAACCATGCTAAAATATGCAAACTAAATAGAACAAAGACAACTAAATGCAAGCACATAAAAACATGACCAAATCCTATCCCATAGTGGATTGGTACTTCTTTGATGTGGAAAGAAGCCCTTTCCCAATCCTTGATAAGCTCTTGGATGAAATGATGAAAAAGATGCAAGATGATGACCAAGATGAAGTGCAAGATGAATGTGTATCAAGGTACTAAGATTGTGGAGGATTAAATCAATAGAGAGGGTCTCTATTTATAAGAAAGTATGATGGAGGATTGAAGAACATGGAGGATGTGGGACAAAACATGAGCCAATGACAAGATATTCAGATTCACCAATTTATATTACAAGAACGTGAAACAAGCACAAAAAAAAAAGATAATGATCGATGCCCCATTCCTTTCTCTCTAAATTGCTTTGATTAGATATCATCAAGAGGTCATTGTAATGAGTGCAATAAAATAAATCAAAAAGAAAAGATCAAGAACACAAACAAGTCAATGTTCTTCATACCTCAAGCCAAAGGGATGTGTTTTGTTTAGGATAAGAATCGAAACGATTGCCAATAGATAATTCCCATTGTAGGAAGGATACATCCTAGGACATGTTAGTGGATGGTGGCAAGTTGATAGGTTGTTTGAAAGGTTGTTGATATAAGGTCGATTGGCATGTTTACGAATGATCAAGAGTTCTATTTTGCATTTAAAATTTTGTTGCTTCGATTTTGATTTTGCATTTGAAGTTTGATTTTGCTGATTGTTGTGGTTGTTTCTATTTGTTTTGCCAAAGGATGAAGGTGACGATTGTTTTATTATGGATGAGTGATTTATTGTAGGTGAAGCAAAATGAAACGGATGGATTTTTTCAAATATTTGGATGTTTTTGATGTTTTTTAAATGTTTTGAGGCTATTTTTGGTATTTTTCAATATTTTACAAATGTTTTGATTTTTTAATTTTCCAATGTTTTGGGGTTTTCTAAGATTTTATAGATATTTTTGGATTTTTGTGTCTCAAGGGCTGATCAAAGAATTAGCCTTACCCTATGTTAAGCTTCAGGGAATGACTATAGTTCAGATAGCATATTTTTTATATTATTCTGAATTTTATGAGTGTTTTTGGATTTTTGATATGTTTTAAATGCTTTTGGATTTTCACATGATTTTGAAGATTTGGATATGGATATGCATGATGATATCAGTGCTCTTTTTTGGAATTTTTTTGAAAACCAAGCTAGGGTTGATTGATCAAATTGATGGATTGATGATGATAACATTGTTGAGGATACACAACAATGCAAGGATAGTGTTAAGCAACACACGGATTAGGATGGATATCCCAAGATGATAAGGGATTGATTGGATTTTGATTGATCAGGACTGATGGTGATAACATTGTTGAGGATACACAACAGTGCAAGGATAGTGTTAAGCAACACAAGGATTGGGAAGGATATCCTAAAATGATGAGTGATTGGATTTGATTGATCATGATTTTGAAGCTTGGTTTGAAACAAAAGATGTTTTGGATGATTTGATGTGATGCTAAAGTGAAAATTAGATGTGACTGATATTGATTGTTTGGATTGATGTTCGATGAAAGATAAAACTTGATAAGGAACATCTTCTCGTAAAAATATGCAATGGGCTAGTGATTTGGATTTTTGATCACAAATGTTTGACCAATTTGATTTCACATTTTCCAATGTTTGGATCACCACATAAGTTGAAGGATATAGATCAAGATTTATTCCCGAAGCAAGATGTAAATATCCGCCCCTAGTGTTTAGCAATGTTTGGAATGCCATGGGTGGATGCTCAGATAGATGTGTGGATGGAGGGATATGGATTTTATTGTGATAAGATAAGGTATTCAAATAGAGGAATGCTTTATTGGATAAGGCTTCATGGCTCAAATAATGCTAGGTACGATAGGATAAAACAATTGACCCATGTCAAGATGTTTACCATAAGCAAGCGCAAAGTGTGCACCAAATTTTTACCAAGATCAAGATAATGTAGGAAGATGGATGGTAGATGGATGAAAATGGATTGGATAAATGGTTCATGGATAAAATGGATTTATTATGGATATAAGATGGATGGAATGTTGGAGATATTATGGATGGGAAGAGATGCTTTCACTTGAAGTAGCGCATGCAGATGCTCGATTCTATGCATGATTCCTATTTTCCAGGTTTTCATCATGGTACATTTCCAAAGCGCCACCGTAGTGGTTTTCACTGGAGGACAATTTTTCTCTTTATTGTTTTTAATCCTTTTTCTATTTTTTTTGGATTTTCATTTTTTTTAGTTTTTTTTTTAATTTTTCTAAAAAAAATTAATCTCATGCTAAACCACTTGGTGGTGTCGATGTAGATTCTTCTGTCATAATGTTTCATCAATATCCTATTTGAAGAAGCTGATTTTCCAAGATACATGCAATTGAATGCAACTTTTGAGATTCTTGATCTATTTTATTGATATATTGAAGTTAACTTTGTCTTTGTGTGCACATCACGATAGAGTGCCTTCTGAATCCTTATGATGAAGGGTTGTTTCCAATACATGGTCAATGTGAGAATTGGATATCATGCATGGAGGTGTGGATGGAGTTTGTTTAGGGATAAAAGATGGATTGATTGATAGTTTGGAACCTTTGACTTTCCAAACTTGGGAAGATGAGCAATGATGGGTGGATACGAAAGTGTGCATGGAATTAGGACCAACTATTTGATATACTTTGTACATTGTTTGAGAAGCCTACTTTTTCCTTTGTGGACATCTTTGATGGATACTTTTCCCTTTTTTTATTTTTCCCCATAGTTTCTTTCACTAATGGAGTTTGATAGCCCGATAATCTTTCTTTATATTTTTTGGTATCCATGTGTATTTGATTTGTCGAATATGCTTCTTAGCTTTGTTTTCTTTGATAACATTCTTTGTTATTTGATTCAAATATTTCTTTTGATGTTGGTCTCAATTCGTGGATGGGGTGATGGGTGGATGAAGATTCATGGCATGGTTGGTTGTAGTATTAGCATCGGTTTCATCATAAGGATTCTTCATGCTCCCTATGTTGATGTTTGCTTGAGACATAGTTTCCCCCAATATGGTGGTAGTAGCACCTTCATTCCTTGATTCTGCTTGTTTTGAGATGTCTTGTTTAGTAAGCATTCTCTAATAAATGACCACTACAGATGACGTGATTTCAATTTGTTGCTCTGTTTCAACTTCGGAATACCCTGTTTTGTCTAACTTGTTTCCTTGAGTGGATAATGTTGGATATCCTCATACATGATGTCCTCAGTCTGAATTTAGGATATATATGATCCTGATGTTGACCACTGTTTGATTGTAGGAATTAATAACATGGTCTTTTTGTGTAATAATTTCACGAGTAAAGGAATCCTGTTCTGAATGAAGATCATCTATGTGTCCATCCACAGAAAGCATCTCATGGGTAGATGGAGGAGTATGTGTTATGTGGATATGATCATCTTGCATAGATAGGAGAGTGTCCATTAGATCATTGTAGTAGCTTGGGGATACGAATTCTTGATCTTGAATGATTTTGGAATTCCTTTCAACATGCTTTGGATCAAGTTCTTGACATGGGTCAATTTCAAAAGGTGGATTGCTTACAAAGGGTTCTTGGATATCTTCATTAGGCATGCGAAGTGGCTCAATATCCTCTTGATCTTTGAGGGGACTTGGATCAAATGTTGAGTTGAGGATTCCTTTAGTATCTATAACCATGAGGTCAAAGGGTGTCAACATGCCATGGGAAGGATTATTGCTAGACTTTGGTGAAAGATGTTGATCATGCTTTGGAATAAATCCTTGAGATATGTCCTCTAACTCATCAGATTATGTAGAGACATTTTCAACATGATCATTGGTTGATGGATCATGGATTATGTCAATGGGATCAAATAATTCTAACACTCCTTGAAATAGATCACTAAAAAGTGGCTCTTGATGTATGGTGATTTGGTCACCGGATGGGGTAGAAACATCTTCAATGTGCTCATTAATGGAGAGATCTTGAACATTGCTTTCAACAATTGTGGTCGAGAGATTGTCAATGCTATTTCCAGTGGTTGAATCCTAATTATTGTCCCCAACATTTATTACTTTTTGATCAATCAGGTCTTGGATGAGATTTTTGAGTTGAATACAATTTGATGTTGTGTGTCCCTTTATTTTATGGAAATCACAAAAGTGATTTTCATTGTACCATGGCAGTTTCACTAAGGGCTCTTGATAATTTTCATAGGTGGGAATTGTGATGAGATTTTCCTACACCAACTATTGCACGATCAATTCAATTGGTTTCCCAAGTGGTGTGTATTCTCGTTTGTTACCCTATGAGACTTTTACTTTAAATTGACCTTGTGGTGATTGATCTTCGAGATGTGAAGGTTGGGTTTGTTTTTTACATTGTTGATCTTGATATCCAACTTCTTGACATTGGATATGTTATCATTGATGTGGTTGTGGACACAAATCAATGCTTTGATGACATGGTTTAAAACCAGTGGTAGAGTGTATTGATTTTGGAGTGAAAATGTCTCTTGGCTCAATAATTCAATTAGTTTGGAAAGTGAAGCAATTTGATCTTGATTTTGATCTTGAAACCCTTGATATAGTTGATTTGTCTTTTGTTCAAGAAAATTTGGAATGTACACTTGTGGTGTTTGCATGGGATCATGGAAAAATTGATTTTGGACAATGTTTTGACTTGGGATGATGTTCATATTTGGCATTATAGGTTGAAATTGAACATTGGGTATGTGCGGGATCATGATGGGCCAAAAAGTGGCAATATGATGGTTATTTGTAGGGAATGTGGCTAATGACTTTTTTTTACCCAAAATTGATGAAATGAAAAGGGTTTTTAAAGGAGATTCTCAGCTTTCCACCAATATAAATTATGCTTTACTTAGAATTTAATAAATGATTATTATTCATTTTCTATTTGAATTATGACTAAAGGCCTGATTGATAGGATCACTAAAAAACATCTATAGCTTTCAAATAGTATCACATTTTTGGAATCCAAAACATGCATCACATTCTATGCTTTGCATACTATAGGATTAAAAAAAGAAAAATTGAAAATATAATTTAACTGAAAAGATGGTGAAGGAGATCTGCAACAGTCATGCAAGCTTGCAATGGTCTAATGACTCTAGTCGTGGGGGAAGAGGGCAAGAGGGACCCAGGGGCATTCGTAAAGGGAACATTGAGAACATCTGGAAGGAAGAAAGATGGGCCCACCCTCAGAATAATGTTAAGAATGTTCAGTTCCTGGATGGTCAAGATCATGGCACTCAACGTTTAAATAATCGGGGGCATGCACCTAGAGGCCGACAAAAGGGTGGTAACTACATAAATGATGCTTTTCGTAGGTCGCAGAAATAGGATGGTGACAATAGAGGTCAAGGAGGTCCTCCTTAGATGGGAAGATAGGGCTTCAAAAGAAACCCTAATCGTAGAAATGGTAATGGAGGTTTGGCGTGGAAAAATAAGTTTCCCACCGGGTGCTGTCATAATAGTGGTTTACAATTCCTGAGAGGAACGGATTTTAGCTGAAATCACATATTTTAAGAAAATATAATGATTTAATCCTTAAAAAGTTCCATTTTAAGGATTCCAATTAAAGAGGGTTTGATCAAATCACCTTAGATCAAACCCCCTTGGATAGAACATCGCTAGTTTTAAACCATACCTATAAATGCGTCTCCTTTACACCTATCAAAATGCTGATAAAAAATCACTTTTGATTTAGATTTTGGGGGATCAAACGAATTCATTTAAAATTTATTTCAAATGATTATGGCATTCCTCAAAACAAGCTATCAAATGAATATAATTTTAATATGTTTTATTTTTGTTATGTATTTGTTTTTTAAGTTTTATTAAACATAGGTTTTTCATCGAAAATGAATTTATTTGTTCTTCACATGTGGAAAAATAGAATATTATCAAAAAAAAAAATTAAAAAATATGAGTGCACCAAATATTAAAGTCCTTGATCCAACAAAAAAAATTAAATTAAATTTTGATATATACAAAAAAAGATACACATTATATGGTCATGTTGTGTCTGAATTGTAATTCATTTGACTTTGAAACTTGATTAAGGAAAAATATTCAATATAAAACTATCTAACCAATTGGAAGCACTAGATATCATAGTTACAAATCTAAATTTGAAAGAATTAGAATTTTATCCTTCATGGAAAAAAAGTTGTGTTATACAGTGTACGTCACTTTTTAAAAATGTTGTTTTCTGAAAAAAATCAATTTTCGTGGGAGATGGAAAAAGAAGTGCAATTTGATTCCAAAAATTTTGAAAAAAATATTTTTAGAATCTAAAGACAAAATTTGATGAGACTCTAGTTTGCACCATCTCCAAATTCCTCACAGTTTAGCCGCTATAGGTGCCCGAATGTGAATATTTAGTTAAAAATAATAATTTCAGTGTCTAGTTTGGCCAAAATTTGTAAACCACTATTATGGGATCACCCCACCAAGGAATGGGAGGAAGAAAGGGAAGATGTCTCAGACGCAAGTCGGGGACAAAATGCTTCACAATCATGCAACGAGGAAAAAGGAGAAAGAGCTAAAGTGGTAATTAGCTCCGCCAAGCTTCATGTTAAGGTTTTGTACCTAGAAAACCTAGGTATAATAAGGAAATGGTATGGTGTAGACTTTAATTGGGATTATTTGATTAAGTGGTGGAAAGAGCGGTGGGCTTCAAATCTGCAATTCAAAATGTTGCAAAATGGTTTTTTTTGGTAACGTGCCCCTCTAGAAGCATAAGAGATGAAATTGTCAATGGCGTCTTGGTTTTGGATGGGTGTGGTTTCTACTTGAGACAATGGAGAGTTCATTTTGATCTGTCAACTAATGAGATAGAAACGCTTCAAGACTGGTACTCTCTAACTAATCTCCCCTAGGAATATTGGGCCCCTAGCATATTGAAGGAAATAGGGAATCAACTGGGCACCTTTGTATGCGCAAAGGAAAGGAAGTTAGAAAGGAAAAACCAAACTTATGTGTGAATATGCGTAGAGAACACTCCAGCTCGCCACATATGGGGAGAGATGGATCTTATAACAGATTATGGGAGCTATGTTCAAAAGCTGGAACAAGATTCTTTCACTCCAAATAATTTGGTTCGTTCTTTGGGGTGCAGGTGCTCAAAAGCCGTAATGGGAAAATCCATCTCATTGGGGGATTCAAAAGATTCTCCTAGGCCAAAGGTAAGGACATCTGGGGTTGAGGCTACCTTAAGCACACCTCCAAAGGAAAGGGTTTCAAAGCTATAGCCTAATGCATCTGGGAACTCTCCAGCATCCTTAGTGGTGGCTTCTTCATGAGATAAGTCAAGCCCAATTTTAGGCTCAAAATCTTTTGAGATGGAGGAGTTTCAGGAGTTGCAAATGGACCAGGGGGAGAAGGATACAACTATAGAAGAGAAGATATCAGAATCGTTGGAGCTACTAGAAGGAGATTGCCAGAATGTGGAATTCGACTCACTGATAGAAGTGGGGAAGGATATGGTGGAATTAGTGGTGGCGGCCAAAGAAAACTCAGGGGTGTTAGAAGAAGGTTATAATTCAGAAGTCTTGGAGAAGTTGATGTTGAAAGACGGGGTGGGGACTATGGAATTGCTTAGCCCGCAGTTTTGTAAGAAAAGGAAGCTTTCTGAAGGTTTGGTTGCGACTAAAACCAGGTTGGGGATTCATCAGAGGGAAAATTTGAAATCATCACCGGACTATGGTGAACACAAAAAGAGAGGAAGAATCCCTAATCAAGAGAAGAGGAAACTGGATGGGGATGCTTGCGTCCAGAAAAAGATTGATAAAATGATTAAAGTAGGGAAGGGTGGTGCCCTTCCTGAACAACAATGAGGCTCTTAACTTGGAATGTTAGGGGCTTAAACACCCCTAATAAATGGATCCTTATCAGGCGACATTTAGTAGTAAGTGAAGTAGACATTTTTCTTCTCCAAGAAACAAAACTAGGAGGATCAGATTTGGAAAATTTTGGTAAGAAGTTGAAGGTGTAGAAATGGCTTGGTGTGGAAGTGGGAGGTGCTTTGGGAGGTTTAATAATCATTTGGAAGCCTCAATCTGTGTTCATGGAGAACCTAAAATTGAGTCACCATTGGATGGTTTGTAGGGTAAGGAGCTTACTTTCAAATCTTCAGCTTTGTTTGATCAATGTTTATGGCCCTTCTTTGAGCATTCAAAAAAGGTAGGTTTGGTTAGAATTGGATGGGATTCTTAATGGGTTGGCTCAGAAATTCTGCATTCTTGGGGGTGACTTCAATGCCATTCTTTGACAAGAGGATAAGAAAGGAGGCTCAGGGAAAATGTTACAATCTCATTATGACTTTCGAAGCTTTGTGGACAGGAATGCATTATAGGAAATGGTTGTTTCACTTGGAAAAACCGAAGGAAAGGGTTTGGCAACATTGTGGAAAAACTAGATAGATTCTTTTTTAAAGGAGATTTGTGGCTCTTCCCCTTTACCTTTGAAAGAAAAATCAACCTGGGGGTCAGTTTTGATCATTACCCAGTGTAGCTCCAGATTGAAGGAGAGAAGGGCTCGGTGTGTTTCCCTTTCAAATTCAAGATGATGTGGTTTAAGGATCCTCAAGTAATGGAAAAGATGGAAAAGTGGTGGAAGGATTGCACCCCAGAGGGATCCTGTATGTTTAATGTGGTTACAAAACTAAAATATGTGAAACAACAACTCAGTCAATGGAACAAGGAATGTTTCAAGAACATTTTTGCTGAAAAATTACAAACAGAAAGTGAGCTTTCTCTCATTGTAGAAGAAATCATGACTAATGGAATGGACAATGATTGTTATAAGAAATAACATGAGCTTTCAAAACATCCAAATGAGATTCTAGAAAAAGAAGAGATCTTTTGGCGACAGAAATCTAGGGAAGTCTGGCTAAAAGCAGGAGATTGAAATTAAAAATTCTTTCACAATTCTACAAAGGCAAGGAGGGACCTGAATAAAATATCCTGCATTAAAGATGTGGATGGTAGATAGGTGGAAGATGTTGCAGAGATAAGAGCCTCTGCAGTTCTTTTTTTTCAGAATTTTCTTAATGATTGGGATGGGTCAAACCTTCAGCTCAAAATGCCTCACTGAATTCTATTCTGAAATTGATTTCCCAAGCTCAATTGGAGGTCTTAAATTCTAAGTTCACTGAAGCAGAAGTGAAGGAGGCAGTCTTTGAAATGCAGCCAGAGAAAGCTCTTGGGTCAGATGGGTTTCCGGCAGTGTTTTTTCAGAAATGTTGGGGGTTCATGGGAAGGGATGTTTGGGAAGCATTAGAAGATTCAAGAAGCTCTAAAAGTGTCCTTAAGGAAGTCAACAACACCTTAATTGCTCTCATTCCAAAGAAGGAGAAACCGGATTCTTGGGAAGACTTCTGTCCAATTTCTCTTTGTAACACACTCTACAAAATTCTAGCCAAAGTGGTAGCTAATAGGTTAAAGAAGATTCTTCCTTTGATTATCTCAGAGGAGAAAAAAAGGTTTTGTTCTTGGCTGATCAATCCTGGATGGGGTAATTATCACTCAGGAAGTCATTCACTTAGTTAAGAAACTAAAAAAATTGGCGATGCTTTTGAAGTTGGATATCAAGAAAGCTTATGACAGAGTGAATTGGAGATTTTTGTTTAAGGTAATGGAAGCCTTCAGGTTTCAAAAGGATTGGCTAGATTAGTTGTTTCAGTGGGTAGCCTGCCTGTAGTTTTTTGTGTTGATAAATGGCTCTCTTGAGGGTTTCTTCACTGCATCCAGAGGACTAAGGCAAGGTGATCCTTTATCTCCATTCTTGTTTATCATAATGGCAGAAGCTTTGGGGGGGACGATTGAAAAAGAAAGAAGGAATGATTGGATAGAGGGACTGCAAGTTACTAGTAGTCTGCCTAATATTACTCATCAGCAGTTTGTGGATGACACAATGTTGTTCGGTGTTGCCTCGGTTAGGGAAGTGCAAAGGTTGAAAGGTATTTTATAGGATTACTTCAGGGCTTTAGGGAAAGAGGTGATTTTTTCTTTAATATTAGCTGCCCTTGTGAAACTCAAATCTTGAGAATTTTAGGATTCAAGAAGGGTCAATTACCTTGTAAATACCTGGGTCTCCCACTGGCTAAAGGCACTCAAAGTGGAAATCTATGGAACTCCTTGGTGGAACGTTGCAAGGATCGGGTTTCATCTTGGAAGAATAGATGGCTATCTTGGGCGGGTAGATTAACAATGTTGAAGTCTGTCATCTCTGTCCTTCTTGTTTATATGATGTCTTGCCTACTATTATCAATAGGAATGAGCAAGAGTCTAAATCAAGTGATGAAGGATTTCTTCTAGAAAGGAAACTCCGATTAGAAGAAGTTTCCCCTCATAAAATGGAAAAAGGTCTATGAGAGTCGTGAACGTGATGGTGTTGGTCTAAGGAATATTATTTTGCAAAATAGGGCGTTGGGGAAAAAGTTGGCTTGGACTGTCCACTCCCATCCTGATCTGAAATGGGTGAAAATAGTGAGAGAAAAATACCTAGAAGAAGTTCCCTATTGTTTCCTGGTGGCAAAATATCTACCAATGGGATCCCGCATATGGAATTTTATCAGGAGTTCTAGGGATCTTATTAACGATTACCTCACTTGGTAAATTAAATATGGGAAAGAGGCTCTCTTCTGGGAGGATTCTTGGGAAGGGCATCCAACCCTGGCTGAAAACCTTGAGCTCAAACAAGTAAGGGAAAGAAAAGAGCATGCTTGGGGACTAAAATTTTATGATTATATTGACTTCTCGAATCCTTCAGAGGGTCCTCACATATGGAAATTGGTGAGGAGCCTAAATCTTGAAGTTCAGGAAATGGAAGCATTTGAGAAAGCTTTAGAAAAAAGAAGGATTTGGTGCAGTAGGGGAAGGACTGTTTGAGATGGGATGCATCTCCTAGTGGTGTCTACTCAGCTAAAATTGGATATGCCATCCTATCTTTTGTAGAGGTGCAAAATTCGGTGATCCCTTCAAGATTATGATGGAACAAGACTTGTCTTCCAAAGGCAGGAATTTTTGCGTGGGTGGCGGCGCAAGGTAGAGTTCTTACTGGGGACAGATTCATCAAAATGGGTTATCACAGATCGTCTAGATGCCCATTATGTCATGAGGTAGAGGAAACAACGGATCACTTATTCTTAAATTGCAATTTCACCTATCAAATTTGGAGTTGGTTGTGTGCGAAGTTACACTGGGCTACAACTTTCCCCAACAAGTTGTTAGAATTTCTTATTGCCTGGCCTAATTCTTTTCAGAACTCCCTCTTTGGGGATTTATGGGTGTTGAGGCCCTCCTTGGTTTTATGGGAAGTGTGGAAGGAGAGGAACCGATGACTTTTTCAAGACAAGGAGATGTTTATTCCAAGGCTGCAATGCAAAATAGAGGCGTGCATTGTAGAAATTTTCAATGTGGGATTGTAGGTAAAAAACCCAGGCAAAGTAAATTTTGGAAAATGGGATGCTTGGGTACTAAAACAGTGGTTTGAGATTAAAGCTCTACCTTTCAGAGGTGTTGGGAATATGGCATCAACAAAAATGAGAAACAAAGTAGTGTGGCTTCCTCTAGAGTAGGGTTGGGTCAAAATAAATTTCAATGGTACCTCAAGAGGGAATCTGGGGCCATCGGGAGTTGGCTGTATTATTCGAACCTCTACATGTCAGGTCTTGGGAAGAATGGAAAATTCCCTCCCAGATGGTACTAAAAATGCGACAAAATTCCAAGCACTCCTTCTCAGCCTGAGTCTTTGCAAGGAAATCGGTGTTAAAAATCTAGTGGTGGAAGGGGACTCCACCCTTGTAGTAATGTTCTCAGGACTTGACAGATTCACAATTGGAGGTTGGGGGAGTTTTTAGAAGCAACACTAGATCAACTAAATTTTTTTGAACAAGTGATGTTTAACCATACGCTGAGGGAAGGTAATGCTGAAGCTGACAGTTTATCAAACATGGGTGTGACTAGTCCAAATCTCAAAGAACTCAATGTAATAAGGACTTAAATTTTGTGGGAGGTTGGGTGGGCTCTCCCTCTCCCCTTTCTTTATTACTTCTCTACATTGGTTTGTTCAGAGTGCCAGCTGGATGCCAAGGTGGGAGAATGGAAAGGGTTAAGGGGCACGTATACGGGTGTGACAAGGATGTCGATCACGTGGCTTAGGTGACATTTATCTTCCCTAAGCTCGAGGAATTCATAAATATCATTAACTGGAGGCCACTTAATATGGATTAAGCGTGGCACATTTGGATGGTAGTCATTAGTAAGGGTGGTGGCAGATTGGTACCTGGTAGTAATAGAGCTGCAGTGTTTAAGATTGGTAGCTTATTTTCTTTTCTTCATTCATTATGTTGCTTCGTTTGGTTTGTGGCAGTTTTAATGGTAGAATTTATTTTTTTTGGTGGTGGAACTCATGGAAAAGCACTCTCGCTTCATCATAGAGGTCTCTATGGATGGAGTGGTGAAGCTTGGGGTGGACACGCCAATCTCTCTGAAATCATCAGCTAGACAAGCCTCTTTCAGAGAAATCAAAGACCAACAGCTGAAGCAGATTCTCACAAACAGGGATCCGCTGGTCTTGGTGGTGACAAAAATGGTCCTGGGAGTTGGCCATTTGGCCAACAAGGAGTTCAGAAGAGACAACCTTAATATCTCCTCTCGGTTCATGGCCTCTCTTCTAGATAATGGCGAGTCTAAGGCCGAGGCTAAACTATTGCTAGTAAAGATGTTTCGAAAGGACTTGGTGGGTGGTTTAGATGAGGTGTTGAGCTTTATTGTGGAGGGCAAAGGTGTTCCAATGCCAAGTGACTTCGCAATTATTCGAGGATAGGATGAAGTTGTGAAGCTTTTTCTGTTCCTACTTGACTTGAGCGGTCTGACGTTGAGCAAACACAGAATGGTGGTGGTAGTGGCTATCGAATTCTTGAAGAAATTCTCCAGTCTATTGGCGGCAGGTGGTGTCGAGTGGGTAAAGGTCTTCGAAGATTTTGCTGCCTTGAACAACTTTCTATGAGTGTCTTTCTTGTTGATGTTGGTTCTGGTAATTTTAGGTCTCCTATCTCTGGTTCAATGGTATTCTCAAGTTGCGGGGTCTGTAAGTTTGGCCTCTTAATGGCCATTGGGAGAATTTTGGGTGCTTGGGTTATGTCTGTACTCGGATGGGGTCGAACCTTTATGGCCTTCAAAGTTTTTTTTCGACTTAGGCGGTAGGGTGGTGGGTTCTGGTAGGCTAGTTTCATGTTCTAATCGGTTTTGGTTAACTGGGTTTCCTGTTTTGGCTTGTTTTGGCTTGTCTATGGGGTTTTTTTTGGAATAGGTACTTGGGTTGGGTTTTGTTGGTGCTTGATGGCGGATCATTTCCTACGTTTGCAAACATTTCTACTCTCCTTTAATATATATCTCAAAACTTGCATATCAAAAAAAAAAAATTGAATTTCATGAAGTTTTGACCAAGTTAAGGTGGTCAGACATGAGTTTTTATATTTTTTAAAAGTTGTAATAAAAAAATAATAATTAATTATTATTTACTTGGAAAAAAATTACAAAAAAATATGCATCACATCTAAACATGAGTCCTCTACTTATGTCTAAAATATTATAAAAAAATATTATCATTTTATTGTGGTTAGGGTGGTCAGACAGACACCTACTTCTTTTTTCCCTGAAATTTAAGTACTACTATATTGAAATTTCAAATTTTCACCAAATCTTTAAAAAAAAAAATCCTAGTAGTTTAGAAACTACATTCAATTTTCTACAGATTCTATTCTTACATATTTTTGAAATAATATAGATAACTTATTCAATTTTTTACTTCAAGTTGCCTAACTCTAATTTTTCTGAATTTTTTGCCACTTAAGGGCCTATTTTTTCCATGATGATCCTACACATACCCCATTGTTGTGGTTGGGAATCTCATTGCCTTGATTTAGGTAACTTTGATTTTGCATGGTGTTACCTTGACTTGGATAAATACATGGAGTCATTATCATTTTGTTCAAACTTTGAACAACAATTGTATGATTCGCAAACATATCTATCCCAAAGTTTTCCAAGTGTTGATTTGAAATGTTCATGTTTGAAAAACTTGTACTTGGTATATTCACATTTGGCATGTATGGATTTGGTGGGATAATGTTGTTCATTTGAAGACTCATGCATTGATTGTTCAGTTGATAGATTTGTAGGTTTGGACTCAAATTTAAATCTACCATTGGGAAAGGTGTTCCAAAATTTTGACTGGGCATACTCAATTTTTTTGTACCATTGAGGTTTGTAGGAGATAATGATCCCATGTATGGATTGTATAAATGTGAGTGTTTATAATCAATTGGCATTGTAAGGCTTTGATAGTTGGATTGGTTTAGACCGCTCATGATGCATGGATCAAGTTTATATTCTATGTTCTTCTTGTGTTTTTACCTCGTTGAAAAAGTGAACCCCTAAGGAATTTAGGACCAATGATGAGATGAAGGATGAAAAGGGTGAATGATATAGGTGTTGAACTTTTAGGAACTTTGGATCAATGCTAGACTTGTAGTATTTGATTTTGATTGGTTTGATTTGGATAATGAACCTGTAAACCCTAAGATGTTAGACATGATCTTTAGGATAAACTTGTTCAAAGAAGTGATAATTTAACTAAGTGAGTGAGTAAGGACTCATCCAAACACACCTAACTAAATAAATGATTTTGATTTGGTTTAAGGATGTACCCAAGTCTAGATAATGATGTTTCCAAATCTCTAAATTTGTTTGTGGGATGAGATGATAAATGTTTAGAATGGATGAAGTGTTTGATTTTGATCCTAAATGAACCTAACAGGGACCTTGTTTACAAGACCAAGATATTGAAGAACATGCTTTTCTCTAAGAGTAGTTCAAACCAAAAGACCAATTTTTGCATGGAAAACCATAATACAAATGATAACAAGCACATGTGTGCGGTCCAATTGTTTCTTAAATTTTCTTAATGAGTTCATTTCACCACAAACACACTCTTGATTAGCTTTGGAAACTAGATGTCCAATGTCCTAATTCTCTTTCATCCCACAAAGTGCATTATGTGGAAATCAAGGAAATCAAGGAAAATGCTACCTAATGTTGACTTTAGTAGAAGCAAATTGAGATGAAATCCAAATTCTTAGAAGCCTCTAAGGATATGAATCCCAAGGGCAAGCAATAGCATGTGAATTTTTTCAAGGGTATTTGCTTCTCCTAAAGGGTTTGAGATTTGGTGCTCATGTTAAATGTTTGTTTTTCCAATATTTTTTATCAAGCAAAGTGTTTTGTAACCAAGAACAAGTACAACCCTATGGATATTGGCTCCCCTCCACGACACTCACTTATACGGGGCAGCTAAGCATCAACACCCATGAAACTCCCATGGCATACTTTACATTTCTACTAAAAAACGTAAAAGTGGGGCGGATTCAGAATGACCGTTCTTGCACCAACAAATAGATAGGGATTTTGGCCTTTCTAAAAAAAGGGTTTTAATTTGGGAATTTTGTTCATAGGGATTGATCCATGCGGTGAGAGACCATTGTTTCCCTTCTTGTCAGAACCAACTGTGTGATATTGGCTTTTGTTCCAATATCCACTTTTATATTCCAGCTGGAAATACACTTGGCTTTAGTGTGTTACCGGTTGAGTCATTACCTTGGGTGAGTACTTTTTCCCACAAGGTAGGCCCTCTAAGATAAACAAAAGTGAGCAAGTAATATTTGTAACTCGATCAATCTTTGTTGCAACAAAAAGAGAGAGAATGTACGCAATACCCTCCACTCACACTCGCAAGATGTTTTGTTCAATTTTAATCCCAAAATGAA
>VDFB02058242.1:113244515-113369406 GCA_007258455.2 Sequoia sempervirens | reverse complement strand
GCAAAGTTGAAGCATTGGAGCATCATTAGAGTATTTTGTAGGTATTCAAGCTCACTTTCTATCAAGATCTAGCATTTTCAAGGGTGATCATGGATGCCTATGGTGAATCATGATGGATTCTAAGTTGGGGAGATGCAACTAGCCATCAAGCCAATCCTAAAGACTTGCTTCCTAAGTGATTCCATTTTCCATTGTCATTCTACATTTAGCCTAAGGAAGGTACAAGCATCATTAGAGTTCACTTGGGGTGATTGGAGATCATCACAAGTGAGTTGTTGATCTTTGGATTTCCATTGTTGCATCATATTCTTGCACATTAGAATAGGATTGCATCATGTCTTAGATTTCCTAGTCTTTAACACACTTAAGGCTAAGGTCTATATGCACATTTCATCATTTTTATCAAGGTTTGATTACCAAACTAGGGGTTTGACTGAGGTAAACCCCCCATTAGCAAATCCATTTGAATTCTATTTTGCAAGTGTTTTTCACGGATTCAGACCCAAAACTTAGATTGGAAGAAAAGGGCAAGTGATAGAGTGAGATCAAACCTTCAGGCTTTCAAAAAGATGAAATGAGGGCGCGATTCACCAAGAGTGTATGAATGAGTCTCAATTCCGTGAATCGCTCTATCGATTCATTTGCAAATTCACACTATGTTTTCCAACATCTCCTTTCAAAGTTTGCAATTGGTGGGTAACCCTCCATTAGAACCATTCAACCTTCAGAACCCTCCCTGCCAAATTTCAATCTCCTACTGAAATCTCAACGGTTTGTTCTTGAGT
The DNA here is from genome assembly GCA_007258455.2 of Sequoia sempervirens. Lineage (NCBI taxonomy): Eukaryota > Viridiplantae > Streptophyta > Pinopsida > Cupressales > Cupressaceae > Sequoia > Sequoia sempervirens. The sequence goes on along the minus strand of VDFB02058242.1, from coordinate 113,368,621 downwards.
GAAATGTTGAAAATTGGTCTTTATCCTTTTAGGTCCAAAACCCTAGAAGTGAAAGAAAGCCCCCCCCCCCCAATTTTCCACATTTCATTATTTTGTAAAGTTATAAGGATTTTATCACCATTTTATCAATCACAAAAGAAAATTGGTGGCAAAACAAAGCACTGTAACAAAAAAATAGTGATAGAGTCAATTAAGTGATTGAATTGAAGAGGTGTGGCCAAGGGTGAATGAATTGTAGATAAAGAATTGAAAAGGCATGTGCCACATATTTAGATCACCTTCATTCAGAAAGCATGATCTCTTCAAATTTAGGTATGATCTAATTGAGACCTCATTCTAAAACTATAAATTTTAGGAAATTAGACACTCATGTCCACTCTAATTTGGTTCTTCCCCTTTAAATTGAAGTGAAATGGATTTACATTATTTTTTGAAAGTAATGTGAATGGTTTAGAATGAAGGAATTAAAAGCACAAAATGAATTATAATTAGCATAAAAGTAATTATATATTTATTTTTCAAGCAATCATGAGTAAATGAAAGAAGGATGTTAAGGAGGAATTTGCATTTCCAAAATCCTAAGTATGTCCATATGGAATAGTAATAGATATTCACTTGGGTTATTTTGACACATATACATTTGTGACTAGAGTCATGTTTCCAAATGCAACAAATCATGCGAAGTTGCGACCAAAGGGTTAAATTTAGCAGTAGGGTTTCCAATAGAAATGGATTCCCCTGAATCAGTATTCAAATGTGTTCACTTCTATGATATGGACATACAAGTGGTGTTAAAATAAGGAAGAGTATATATATAGACTTGACACCAAAAGGTATTTCTCAAACCTTCAAAACCTTACTTTCCCAACAATGAGCCTGATAAATATTGTAAAATATACAAAGTCATATATAGAATTTGAAGCAGAGAATAGAAGAACAATGCATATGGCATGGTAAATGGATCATAATAATAAAAAGAAGTTGCTAAAATACCTAAGAAAATTTATAGGCATGATTTTCAATAGGATATAAATGAAATTGTTATTTTCTTAAATACAATGATAGGTTCACAAAACGCATGAACATTTGAACCCTGGATGTACTCCATTATCAAGAATGTGAGGAATAGAACAACCCTAATTGATTGTTCAAAATACATCAGTGAATTTCTACATTACTGTATGTTGATATTTTTAAAATCAAGGCTTTTCTATGTCTTCCTATGCCAATTACTCATGTGCAGGGGGAAGGCTTTAGTTACCTCCCATGTTCCAATAGCTATTCAATGATACATGCTAATTAAAATCCCACTAAAAAATTGAAATGTACCAATAGTCAAGTCCACTTTATACCCAATAATGACAAAAAAATTACTTAATTGGAGGAGTTGTGTAGCTTTATTGGTACCATTGGTACACGATTATTGGGACATTTGTGTACATGTAGTGGATCAATTGTGCAAATTTTGTGGTGGTCAAAGCGAATGGTTATCAAGGCACTAGAGAATATGTATTGGACATCAACATGAAATGACCACTTTTTGACCTTTGTGTACATAAAAAATCCTCCCATGTTTGTCATAACTACCTAAAAGATAAAATAATAGATATAAGCTCTTAAGTTGCATACAAAGAAACCCAAAAAAATTGTCAAAATTTGGCATACCATTTAGGAGCTTAAAGTACACAAAGTTAGCTATAACATCTTTTGGTACCCTTCCCCCAGTTAGGTATAACTGGCAATGTTTAAACAAGGTGGGGATGTTAAATGCTCCTGGAAAAGTGTGGGTGTATCAACACTACAATCAAATAAAAAAAAGGAATATTTGAATCATTATAGGAGAATTAATGATGCATTCTCTATAAAATTAGTGATAAAATTTAAAGGAGAGAAATAAAATAGAATTTTTGCATGTATTCAATGTGATAATATACTATGGAAGTTGGTACATCTAATTTATTAAATTCACATACATAATGGTTGAGGGATTCACTAGAAAACATTACATGATGCCAAGGTACCCAATAGATAAATTGGTCATGTTGGAGTTTTCAAGGTAGATCATAGAATCCTCAAAATATTTTTCTACATGCCCATAGGAGAGGAAAAATAAAGTTCCATATGGGATGTTATGACTAATTTAGAGAAGCATTTTTGAGTGAGAAGAAGATGAATTATCATCTCTTGGATTATAATCATTCAAGTTATAGTAAAGACCAAGGTAACCTGGAGGGAGAATTCACAATCACACTAATAATAAAATAATGCATGAACTTCATATGGAAGAATTTGGGAATGATTATGAAGATAATCATGAAATTAGGAACATGGCATATCAAATATTGAACTTGAATCAAATGATGACTCTAGGAACCCATTACAATCCACCTCAAACCAAGGAAGACAATGAGAACATTCAAATTCCATTATATGGTGTTGAGTGAATCCTTGGCCAACCTATCTATTAGCCATATTGGACATAGCTTGGGGTAACTTCACTAAATATTATTATGAAGCCAATTATAGATTCATGTTAGGTATGAATAGATATGTATATTCAAATGGTAAAGAAGAAGGAATCATGATCATCTACCCTAAGGAGGGTAGAAGAGGAAGCATAAAACCATGGATGAAGAAGATTATGATGGTTTGATTGTGAAACCAAAAGGTATATTGACTATATTTTCATCATTATATATCTTGTGTCAAGAAGAATTTGTATCATATGAAAATCCATGCAATAGGAAACAAGTATATTTCATGGGTAAGTAAATGAGAGGATCTACATCCCAATTGAAAAAAACCATATTTTTCCTCCACTTTGATTAGGCACATTAGTGATGATGCAAACCATGGGTAAAATCCCTCCTTCAGTTGAAGGTGAAGAAAATGAGTCCACAATTGATGAAATACTAAGGTAAAATGATAGTTTAGATAAGTTGATACGAGAATATCAAGAGAAGTAGAAAAATGATACACCACCTCTACATTTTCAGGTTATAAAAAAGAGAGAGAGGTAAAGACAAAGAATATTCCTTCCTCATTTTTTGAGGATCTAGAACATCACTAGAATCTAGTTTGATAAGAGGAGATTGCTCTAGTAATTGAAGAGGGGGCCATAGAGGAAGAGAAGGGTTATATGAACTTTAGTGTAGAAAATAGTAACCCTTTTTCACATTTAGTTTGAAAATGAATAATTAATGATAAAATGGACTTGATGGTGCCTTATTTAGGGTGTTGTTAAGTGTTTCTTTACACTTTTCACACTAATCTATGGTTGTTAATTAGTGAGGGTTAGTGGGGCTTAATTGGCCCCTTGAATTCAAATCCAATCCTTATTCATTACATTTTTTGAGGGATAAATCCCAACACTCATTAATAATTTTGCATAAAATTTAATTTGGCAAGGTTTGAGTCCTAGGATAGAGACCAAGGACCCATTCACCACCTAGCGAATGGGTCCTCACTATGTCCTAGGACCCCCATTTTGCATAATATTTCATAATCCCCAAAATTGGTCCTAGTTAGCTATGTTAGGACCCATTCGCCCAAGGCGAGCAAATGGGTCCTTAACTTAGGACACCCCTTTTAGGGTGTGCTTTGGTGGGATTTCAACAATTTCAAACCTTAGATCTAATGTTGGCTTTTGTTCTTTGGATATTGGGATTAAATCTTAAGTTTAGTATAAATATAATATTAATTCACTTAGTGTCATCCTAGTTCTTCAAAAGCAATTGTAGTGTAGGAAAATGCATACCCTTGCATTTTCACACTTGTTTGGGCCCACCTTGCTTTTTTTATCCTTATTTATGTCTTAATTTGGTCCTATTTTGCATCCACAAGCCTAATGAATTACATCTCTTTATGGTTAATCAGGACAAACATGAATGGATAAATGATAATTTAATGATTTTGGTACGTGTGTGTCTATGATTTTTTGGGTGCGATATAAGATACCAATTGGGAATCTTTGTCCCACAAAGCCTTGGGACCCTAATTTCAAATGTGCTGTAAAGGGACCTTCTTGGAGTTTGTGCCTCGTTTCCATGCCTCGGGGACTAAGATGCCACCTATGGCTTCTTGGTCCCTTAACGTATTTTTGGGATTTAATTTCAAATATTGGTAGGATTTAGCCTCCTTTAATTAATGAATCCATATGTCATCTTGGTGTGGTGTAATTTCAGGATATTAAGCATGGATAAATATAAATGCAAGGTTCATCCACTCATTTTTCATCTAAGCATTCAAGTATTCATTCCTCATAGAAAATTGAGTTCACAAAAGCATTCAAGAGTATTTCATCAATAATTTATAGCCATCATCAAGATTCAAGCATCATTTCAAATATATTCTTATCATATTGTGTTTTTGAGCTAACATTTGAGAATTAGCAGGGTTTTGATTCAAACAAGCAATTCAGATCCAATATCTATCAAGCATTCTAAGATCTACATTCAAGCTAGCAATTTCATACAAGTTTGCAGATTTCATAAAAAGGGTTTGGTAAGTTGCAACATAGCACTTTACTCAATCATCATTTCCCTTAATTATTCTATTTCATTCCAAGGTTTAATTACCAACAAGGGTTTTGGCCAAGGAAATCCCCCATTTACTAACAATCAACAAGTTTCCCTCTCTTGCATGCTTATGAGTACATATTTAGGTTGAATACTTGAAGATCATTTAAAGAGTGAAAAGTTGTAAAAGTTGCAAGGTTTCATTGCAAAGGGATTGTCATCTTCACGAAAACTTACCTACAAGCCAAATCTGGAAGTTTCAGGACTTGAGATCCAAGAAGAAGTGCAGACCTTGAGCCTCAAGATCACATTCAGAGATTCCAAAAATTTAGATTGGGACTAAGATAGTATCAAGGGAATCTTAGTCCTCCCGAACGTATTTTGCAAAGATTCTTTAAGATTCTATTCCGGCATCCAAAGACCTTCATTTGCTCAACAAACAATAGTGGGACTAAAGAAAACAATAATGGAGTCTTAGTCCTCCATAGCACATTTTGACAATATTTTTGTATTTCCAGAATCCTTACCACATTTCTAGACTTCTTAGGTACATAAATCATAACCTTTTGTTGCTTAATTTCATCATTTGCATCCATCAATTAGCTTGCATTACTAGGTTTTGTGAGTTGAATTTTAAATTATCTTTTCCAAGCTTTTTCTTGGTGGTGAATCCCTCAAGCTTAAAGAACCCCCTCCCTGGTTCTTCCTTGGTGAGAATTGACTCACCCTTTGGGTTGATAGTCAATCCAATTTGGATTCCTAGGAAATTATTGAATGATTGAAGGAGAATAAGGTGGGCATCTCTCCCAACCTATTTTCTTTCCAGTTCATTTTGGTGAACCCAACATTCTTGAGCATTAAATTTCTAATTTGGAGTTCATTAAGGTCCTAGATCTAGGTTGCATTCATTCTTGCATTTCATGTTGCATTAGTTAAAGTGCATCTAGGGTTTCTCACATTTACATTAATGAAAGTGCATATAGGTTGCAATTTTTTCTTTCTTGCATCATTTCATCTCATTGAAAAACTAAAAATTGCATTGTTTCTCATCCTAATTACATTTAGGAACATTGTTATTGCATTCAAAATTGAAAAAATTGCATTCAACTTTGCATCCAATTACTTGTCATTAGTCACTTTTTCTTGCATTCATTTGCACACTTTTCTATTTCTAAACATTAGGTCCCTAGGTAGGCAACACGGCAACACTAATTCCTGGCTTCGAGGAATTTGTTTTTCTAACAAAACCTTTACTAGGTTAAAATTCTCTCCTAGCATCTTAGTCCCTCATTGAGTTTCTAGCTTAGAATCTTGTCTCTGTTGTTTTTTTTTTGTTTCACCTTTTGGAACCTCGAAATCTCATCAGTAGGACCAAGACACCCTTACTGGTGTCTTAGTCCCTGTTGACTTTGACTTTCTAGCTTTCAGGGTTTGAAATTGTTTCTCTGTGCTTCTGTTTGTTGCTTTCAATTTTATGTTATAGTTTGCAAAATTGTTATTATTCCAATTTCTTTCATTTCAAGTGTAATTGTAAGCATACGATATTGTGTTCATTGCACTTTCTTTGGTTTATCCTTTGCATGAGTTGTACTACTTGGTGTCCTATTATCAATGCGTGGTGGGTATGAGTGTGGAGACTCATGGAATCTAAGTAATAAAAGCAGGACATTGTCGATCTTGGGTTATGTAGCTCTCTTCCTTCTAGTGTTGGTACTAGTTCACTAGGTATTGACTATGCCTTTGATACCCCTTTTTCTATGCCTACCTTATGTACAAGTGTTATGCCAAGTGTTCAAACAATGTTTGATCATATCCCTAAAGAAAACATAATGAAAATACATGAAGACCTAGCTCATTTACAAGATAGTGTGAGTACTAAAAGTATTTCTAATACTGTTATACCTACCATAGATAGTATTCACCACATGATGGAAAGTGATGAAGGACTGAAATTTGTGTGTAACATAACTCAAATATTTGGAAAAAATATTCCTTCCACCACCAATGGTGCTCAATCTTCAAACAATGTGCAAAGCTAAGGAGGAAATAAAACTCCCCCCCCCTCAACTATAAACTCCATTCCCACCTATACCAATCCTCAAGTGACCACAACAATGCAACCAACTAGCAATATGTTTCCTACCTTGAACATTTCCACTAGTGTTCCTTATACTTATGTGGCATCTAACCTTATATCTCCTCCCACAAGAAATCCATTCACTTGTCCTTTCAACACATATACACCACCACCATATTCACCTCCATCTCAAACCACACATAATGACCCTACCATCAACCACCTTTTACAAATCCTTTCATCCATTCAATGTCAAGTTTCCACCATAAATCAAAATGGTCCACCTTCATACTATGTCAAAAGAAACCCACTATCCTTTGAAATATTAAGAACTATGGTGCCACAAGGTATATAGATCCCTAGATATTAGAAATACAGAGGAAAGGGAGATCCTACTAATAATGTTAATTCCTTTATTGATTTTTGTGGTGACTTTATCCTTGAGGAAAAACTTTTGGCTAATATTTTTCCCTGATCCTTGAAAGATGTTACCTTGGACTGGTTTTTCGCATTACTGAATAACTCAATTTGTTCATTTAATGAACTCATTGAAGACTTTATTAACCATTTCCAAGTGCATATGGTTCCTAAAATGACTAATCCTTTAGGGTTGTGACTTAGAGATTGAACATCTGCACTAAGTAGCTATCTCACTCATCATGAAGGTGCATCTCACTTGTCAACCTAGGGACGTAAACTTGAAATGGGTTAGCATTGTATGTGCACTAGGACTTCATTACAATCATCCATAAACTAGGAAAGAAACCATGCTGGAAGTAAAATGATGGAAGTGAATCAACTTAAACACTAAAAATAAACCAGCATCTACACTAAGCATTAAAAAATAGACTGGAAATGAAGAATAGAAATGGAAATCTTAGCAAACAAACATGAAACTACTATGTTTGCCTTTGTTGCTGGAATGGTCATAGAATGGAATTTCAATGGCTACAAGAATAGACAGTTGCTGAAATTGAAACTAACTATTGAACAGAAAATAAATTTTAAAATAATAGATGAAATTCTCACCAAGTGGGCCCCCTTGGGTGAATCTCCCTTACACTAACTCAAATGCAACAACTAAAAATTTCATATTATTTCTTGGAAGCATAAGTACAACATATCAGCAATAGAACTATAAAACTAGAGAATGTGAGTACAACTTAGAATATCCAACCTTCTCAAAAGGAGCATCTAACCATTATTTATAGGGAGAAAGCTATTGACTATCCCTAACTACCTAGGCATTCAATTCCATCAAAATAGGAGGATGTCAATTATTGAAATCATACAAAAATATGGAGGAAGTTATGCATGCACTAAATTGGTCAAAGCAAACTTGCTTCAATGGGAATATAGCACAACACACTCCCTATATTTTCTCAACAACAAATATGACCATTTAAAAAAGGTGGTTACATTCTTTTATTTGAATTAGGAATTTCCCTCCATGATAGTTTTCCCACTTTGACTTCTTAATGATTAGCTTCATGACTCCTCAGTAACTGACCAACTGTCGAGAATTTATCCCATGTAGCAGGCTTTGTTGACATTATCATTTTAGTGGAAACCTGCAAAATAGCATTAGCACGCACAAAAAAATGTATAGCTATAATTACCTTAGTAACATTCATTCAACCATTAGTAAATTCAACATAGATAATCCTCATAGCACATCTGGGGTGATCCCACAATAGTGGTTTACAATTTTTGGCCAAACTGGACACTAAAATAATTTTTTTTAACTAAATCTTCAATTTTAGGCACTTATAGTGACTAAACCGTGAGGAATTTGAAGATGATGAAAACTAGAGTTTCATAAAATTTTGTCTATATATTCTAAATATATTTTTTTCAAAAATTTTGGAATCAGATTTCACTTCTTTTTCCATCTCCCTCAAAAACTAGTTTTTTTTTTTCAGAAAACAATATTTTTAAAAAGTGACGCTCGTTGTATAACACATAATTTTTTTTCCATGAAGGATAAAATTATAATTCTTTCAAATTTAGATTTGTAACTCTGATATCTAGTGCTTCCACTCGGTTAGATAGTTTTCTATTGAATATTTTTTCTTTAATCAAGTTTCGAATTTAAACCAATTATAATTCAAACATAGCACGATCGTATAACGCGTAACTTTTTTTGTATGTATCGAAATTCAATTATTTTTTCTTTGTTGGATCAAGGACTTCAATATTTGGTGCACTAATATTTTTTATTTTTATTTTTAATAATCTGCTATGTTTCCACGTGTAGAATAAAGAGCTTGATTTTCAGTGAAAAACCTACATTCAAGACAAATAAAAAATAAATATAATAATAAAATTAAATTTATTTAAAATTATACTTTTTGGGAAGCTTATAATAAGGACTACACACTTGAAAAAATAAATTTTAAATGAATTCATTTGATCCTGCAAAAGGTAAATCAAAAGTGGTTTTTTATCAGCATTTTGATAGGTGTAAAGTAGACTCTGTTATAGGTATGGTTTAAAACTAGCGGGGTTCTATCCAAGGGGGTTTGATTTAAGGTAGTTTGATCAAACCCTCTTCAACTGGAATTCTTTAAATGAAACCTTTTAAGGCTTAAATCATTATATTTTCTAAAAATATGTGATTTTAGCAAAATTCAGTTCCTCCCAGAAATTGCAAACTAGCTTTGTGGGATCACCCCATGGTAATGTCATTGAAGTCACAAAGATAGAGCTTATGTACAAAGTCTATGGTTTTAAGGAAAATATCAACAACCAAGTGTGAAATTCTATGATAGCAACAACAAGTATGTAATGGATCCTATCAAAAATTAAGCAATTAATTGAGCTCATCATTCCCTCCCCCCAGCCTAACATTTTGTTGGTCCTCCAACAGAAGGAGAACTAAAAATTTTCCTAGTTAATGCCCTAAAGTTAGCTTCTACTAGTTTTCCCACATTAGTATCTATGGTGGTTGAATCAGGATCCCAATAGAATCCTTATTTTCTCTCTAGTATGTGCCATCTTTTCCTTTATGAAACTATGCCATACTAGTAGAACTTGTAATCTGGAACAGGCCACAATAATGTAGGTGACTGAAATGTTAAGGGAAGCCAACACTATTTCTTCCTTCTACCAATTTGTATGTACCTATCAACCCTTTTGCATGTTGTAGCATAGTTCTATAAAGAGTGGGGTTCAACTCACTTCAATTCTTCTAGAAAATTGTTCCATGTTTGTGCTAAATATCCCATTACTAATTTCCATGTGGTTTCAGCTACCTTTTCATATTCTTTGTAGGTCTCTTCTCTAATGGGCATAATCTTAGCTTTGTAGCTGGGGCGGTAAAGAATTTTTTGCCAGGTCATGAAAATATCTCCAGGGTTACTAGATTCAGCCCTGATAAGTAAGAGAGTATGAAGTTCCCTTTCCCTATAAGTTCTATACTATTGTCCCCATCTAATCTCATTTTGAATCTAGGACATAAATTCTCTTAAATGAAGGTCCCCAATATACATCAAGGGATTCCAATCATGATCATTAGAGAAAACATAATTGTGCAGGTATAATTCACATAACAAATTTCTAACATGAGGGGGGGCAAGCTGATAAGCCTGGAAAAATTCATGTGGAGTGTCAAAAGTAGGACTCAAACCTGAAATGATCCTTGATAGCTTGAAAGAAAGATTTCACTCCTTCAAGTGCAGGGCATGTACACTCTAGGAGGAGTTCTACATGCTAGCATCTTGGGTATTAATTCTACCACATTATCTACCCTTTCCTTCAAAGACACAATTTTGGCATTCTTCTCCTCAATCTTTGCATCTTTCTTTCTAATCACATTCTGCAGCTTGCACTTTTCCTTTTTCCATTCTTCTTCCCTTATTTGCATTTCACTCCACAATTTTAGAGCTATGCCATTCCATGAAAAATCAAGAGGTTTATGTATTCCTACCAAAGTCTTCTTTGGCACTGACTCTTGATGTTCATACAACACCAATTGTAGTGATTCAAGGTGTTCATCTTGCTCTGGCTACAGGAACTTTAGAATCTCATCTTGTTCTTGCTACAGGGGGTCTTGATTATCACATGGCTCTTGGTCCTCTTCATGCTCTTGATTCTTGACTTGTTCTGCAATGGCCCAGTAAGTTCTTCCAATCTCATATTTGCTTGTTCCTCAAAAATATCTTTTTCCTCAACATTCACCTACCCCATTGGGGCTTCCATCTCCTCCAGAGATGTTTTCCTGAGCCTAGGGCTTCTCTTTGGAGGTGCACTAGTGCCTGGCCTAGCTAGTTTTGATCTCTTAGGAGGGTTTTTATCTTTTCCTTCGGCTGTAGGAGGAACAGTGTTATCAACCTTTCATTTTCTAGGGCTTGGTGTTGTTTTTTCTACCACTTTCTTCTCAACCTTTCCCTTTGTCATTTATGCTTCTTTCCTTTATGGCTCTTCTCTCCTAAGGGCATCCCTAGTTCAAATTGGGGTTTTGGTAGGAACATTATCGTCAGAATATGAGGATGAAATTTCCTCTCCTAAATGTTCTAACTTAAAATACTCAATTTCAATAGCTTTCTCAACTGCATGAGGGTTTGAACTAGGGTTTGCACCATATTTTTATGCTCCCAAAATAATTTCAACAACCCTTTCTTCACTACCATCCCTACGAGGTTGAGACTGACCTCTAACATGTTCTGGTCTAAATTGATCAATGTTTAAAAATTCTTCCCATGTCATATCAGATACTTCATGTAGATATTTTTCAAAAATAAATTTGATTAAACAATGGTGAGAGATAAAATTATCCCTACCTTTCTATGTTTCAACTGTCATGATGGGAAGGAGATGATATAGCACACTTGGCAAGTTCATTCTTCGTCCATGCCTCATATAGTTCAGGAGTTTGAAGTGTACGAAATGGAGGTATAAATGTTGTCCCTCACAAGTGATGTATTTAAAAATGTGGACAACTACTTGTCTCCATGGCTCTGGGAGAGAAGTTATTTTCACACCCTGTTTGTCCACCACCAATGGAGGATCACTGGGTTCAGTAAATTCAGCCTTGGCTAACCTTGCATCTTTTGTAGCAGGGTATGGCTCACCATCAGTAGGTAAGCTCCTTACCTCTGCAATCCTTTCCTCAATAAAAATCACCTCCAATCCATTTACCACTGCCTTCCCCTAAGATAATGTGCAAATTCTTGCCCAATGTCTTCATTGTAACTCTTGAGCTTCAAGAAATAGTCAAACCATCCGCAATTTCTAAATTCTACCAAAGAAGGTGCATCCTGCATTACCATTTTACGAACCATGGGTTCACTTTGAATTAGCTATCCTCCCATCGTTTAGTTGTTCACAATCAATAAACATTGCTAAATTTCCTTTTCTGCAATCCCTTTTTGAAAATCCAAGCTTCTTCTTCTTCCAATTCCCTCTTTTTTCATGTTGATGTCAATATGTAGCTCACTAAATTACTTTTGTTGGGTGAAATTTGAAATTATGACTAGGCAATAAAGGTTCATTAATGAAGGGTATTATCAAGAGAAATGGTGGCGGTTCAATGAAATTTCACACATGCGAGCTATCACATCAATTATTATTCAAATCAGCTTAGTTTAAATTTGTTGATATGGATGACACATGGACTTGTGAGTTGACACTTCCCCCCAACCTAATTTACAACATGTGTTCGCATAGGCTCATGGACAATTATGATTGGAGAAGGTGGAGTATAATTTCATGCTATGCAAAATGTCTACATTTAATTATAGTAATTAAAGAAATGTACTAAAGATAATAAAGACATAAAACATTGTTTTGCACGTACCTAAAATATTGGAGTATCTTTGCAAGGAATGCAGAGAAAGTACCAATTACCTTTAAGAACTATGGTTGAGAAATTAATGCATTGGTGATGAAATGAGATGAAGTGAAGTGATGGCGGAGTGGAGTGATGGCAGAGTTATGGAAGAGAGAGAAGATGGAGATGGATGGGTGGATGGCTGGATTAATGAAGAAGTGGACTCCCACAAAAGTGGAATTCTTTATTATGAAGTGGTTGCATGTGTACTTGGATTAGTTAAAAGGAGGGACACTAGGTCCGCTTCTTTTGGCTGTAGGAAGTTCGGGGGTTGGATGTTGGTTAAATTGTTGCATGAATTATTCCTTGGATTTTAGCTTGTGATACAACCTTAGACGATGACCATTGACCAGAAGTTTGAATTTGGCAAGGTCAATAGTGGTGAGTTGGACAACTCTATTTGGAAAGACTTATGCAACTTCATACGGTCCCAACCATCTAGTCTACAATTTACCCACATTGTCTTGATACCTAGAGTCATAAAGGAGTGCCTAGTCACCAGGTTGAAACTTCTTGTCCTTTATGTACTTATCATGCCATTTGATCCTTTGATTTTTGCACTACCTTAGTGTGATACAAGGTTTTTTTCCTCATCTCATCCAAATTATTCAGCTGCATGAATCTATCTTTTTGTGCCTCAGAGATATCCATCCCTATGTCTAGTGCAGTCCTTAGAGTCTTCTACTCAAATTCAATAGGAATTATAGCCATCTTCCCATACAGTAATTCAAATGGAGTGAAACCTTTAGTTGTTTTACAGGTGGTCCTATAGGCCCAAACAAACTCCTGGCAGCCTATTTTCCTAGTCCCTCCTATGAATAGCCACTACTTTTGTTAGGATTGCCACAATTTCCCTGTTGGTCACCTCAAATTGGCCATTGTCTTGAGGATGATAATGAGTAGACTTCTTGTGCCTCACATTATATTCATTAACTAGTGTTGTGACAAGGGTTGATGTAAATTGAGCCCCTTGATCAGTCACTATCTCCCTTAGAACCCCATAAAGAGTGAAAATTTTCTCATAAAGAAATTCTACAACCTTATTATCTATTGCATGCTTCATTGTTTTAACCTCAACCCACTTGGTCACATAATCAGTGCAAACCAAGATATAGGATTTACCATTTGATGGAGGATCAATGGGTCCTACAAAGTCTAGTCCCCATTTGTCAAATGGAGTGATTACTACTTAGGGGTAAAGGGGAATCTCATCAGATTTGATTGGTTGGCCCATCCTCTAGCATCTATCACACTTCCTTGTATACCTTCCTACATCCCTATGAAGTGTGGGCCAGTAGTATCTTGCATTAAGGATCTTCATTGTTGTCCTTTTGTCTGCAAAATTACCTCCATAGGGTCCATTGTGACATGCATGCAATATATCATATGTCTCATCTTACCTTACACATCTCCTCATGACATGGTCTGGTCTAGTGTAGAAAACACAACCTACAATCCATGAAAAAAGAAAGGTTTTCTCAATGAGTACCCTTCTCTCTTTTGGAGAGAAATGAGGAGGAACTCTCCCTATAACCAGGTAATTGGCTATGTCAGCATGCCAAAGAGTATGCACAGTGATGGAAAAAAAATGCTCATCAGGGAAAGAGTCATCAATGACTTGATTGTCTTCTAATGTAGTTAGTCTAGAAAGAAAGCCTGCTACAACATTTACTTTTCCTAGCTTATCAACAATGGTGATGTCAAACTCCTAAATTAGCAACAACCATCTTGTTTCCTACCTAAAATGAGGGGTTTATTCATGAGGTATCTTATTGCTGCATGATCTATATGAATAAAATTTTGATACCCTATTATGTAGTGTCTGAATTTGTTAAGGGAATATATGATTGCCAATATTTTTTTTCTATCACTGTGTAATTGAATTCAGCCCCTTGTAAGTTTTTGCTAACAAAATAGATAGCATTCTCAATTGTTCCTTTTTTCTATCTCAATATTGCTCCTACAACCTAGTCTGATGCACCTGTATGAATGTGAAAAGGAAGCTCCCAATTAGGACCTTTGAGTACAGAAGCATGGGTTAAAGCTGCTTTGAGATCAGAGAATTCCTTGTCACAATCTTCTGTCCATAGGAATTCAACATATTTAGTGAGAAGATTGTACAATGGTGTTTCCATTTTTCTAAAATCTTTGATGAAAAACCCATATTACCCTACATGACCCAAGAAACTTCTAACATCTTTTTTCTTTGAAGGAATAGGTAGATTGGTAATCACTTCAATCTTTGTTGGGTCTACTTGAATTCCATTTTTAGAGATGTAGTTCCCATGGACTGCTCCTTCCTGTGTCATCATGAAACACTTCTCACTGTTCAATGACAGGTTATGATCTTCACATCTCTGTAAGACCTTCCTCAGATTCTCTAAAGCTTCTGCAAAATCAGCACCATAGGTAGTAAAATCATCTATATAAATTTTCATGCAATCATGTGAGATGTTTGAAAATATACTAATGACTGCCCTCTGGAAAGTTGTAGGTGCATTACACAAGCCAAATGGAAGCAAATAATAGGCATAAGTCTCCAATGGACAGGTAAAGGTGGTATTTTCTTGATCCTTAGGTGCAATATATATCTGGTTATAGCCACTAAATCCATCTAGAAAAGAAAAATATTACTTGCCTGCAAGGGAATCCAACACTTTGTCTATGAAAGGAAGGGGAAAATGATTATTTTTAGTGGCAAAGTTGAGTTCCCTATAGTCAACACAAACTCTCCACTTACCTCCCTTTTTGGGTACAATCACCAATGGGGACACCCACTGACTGGATGAGACGGGGTAGATAAATCCTACATCCAATAGTTTCTAAAGTTCCCCTTTTACAATTTCTCTTAATCTAGGGTTGATTCTTCTTTGTGGTTGCCTTACCGGTGTGAAATAATCTCTAATATATATCCTATGAGTGCAGAGCTTAGGATCCAATCCCTTCATATCATGGTAGTCCCATGCAAATGCATGTTGGTGGGTCTTCAACAGATTTTTGGAAAGACAACTATTGGTCTTGACTTAGTTTGTTGTTA
This sequence comes from Sequoia sempervirens, assembly GCA_007258455.2. NCBI lineage: Eukaryota > Viridiplantae > Streptophyta > Pinopsida > Cupressales > Cupressaceae > Sequoia > Sequoia sempervirens. The sequence goes on along the minus strand of VDFB02058242.1, from coordinate 113,353,160 downwards.
ATATTTAGATGTTTTCCTTCTAACACTTGCACTTGTTTGGTTAACTATATCATAGTTGTTTCACTAATAAATGGAATTTGTAATTCATGTGGCAGAAATGTGTGGAGCATATCAGTCACTGCAGGGAGTTTTGCTACAGGAAGAGCGGGTAGAAGTGTCTTCATTGAACTGGGAGAACTAGATTCATGAGTAGATGACTCTTCATGCACCTCACAATGGTTCTAAATTATGTGGGACAATGCTTCATCTTCCTCCTGGAGCTGCATGAAATAGCTTCTTCCTAACACCATTAGTTGTGCCATAGAATTGACTTCCTCATCCTCTTCTCCAACATGTGGCCATATGGTGCTATCCATGTCATGGGATGGTTGAGTAGGAGGGTAGAGAGCAAGCTTCTTGGTACTCTTCCCATTAGAAATGGTCATGTCCCCTGACCGACATTTGATGTAGGCATTTGTTGTGGCTAACCATGGCCTTCCTAGAATAATGGGATACCCACCTAGTGTAGCTTTAGGAGAAAGAATCATAAAATCCATTGGGTACTCCCAAGAACCTAGAGTTACCACAAGGTCCTCTAATATACCATTAGGTTTGATAGTGGAACTATTAGCAAGTTGTAGGACAATAGCAGTAGGTCTCATGTTTGAAACATTTATTTGTTGCGAGATGTCCTTAGTCATCACATTTATTGCTGCTCCCAAGTCAATCAAAGCATTCCTTATTTGGAATCCATTTATGACAACTCCTACCATAGGACTACGTAGATCAGTGTACTTAGGAACTATAAATTTTCCAAGCATGATGTCTGCTAACTGTCCTACCACATAGACCATCGCGGGGTCTTTCTTTTTCCTCCTTGGATTTTTGAGGCATGCCTCTTTGATTGCTTTTCCATATATAGGGACATATTTTATGGCTTGAAACAAAGGCATCTTGACACATATATGTTTCAACTGATCCAAAATGTCAAATATTGGTTCCTCCTTTTCTTCCTTCTATTTAGCAGCCTCCAACATTTAAGGAAATGGTGGATCTTGTGTAGTCTACTGAACTGGAACTGGTTCAAGATTTTTAGGCACAATAGGCTGAATGGGGACATTCAGAGGCTCCTCTTCTTCCACAAGAAGCTCAGTGATGATAGGTGTGGAAGGAGCTGGAAAAGTAGTTCTTGAACACAAGTGGATGTCACTTACACTCACAACATATGTAGGGAATTGATTAGGATCTACAGAGTATATTAGTTGTTATTGTTGTGGTTTGTTATTTGGGTTAGGTGTGGGCTGAGTTGTTAACTGAGTGGGTCTAGACATGCTTGAACTTGAACTACTAGGAGGAGGCATTATAGCCAGTTGTTGGGGCTGTGAAGGTGACTGCATGTAACTAGTTTTCTAGTTTGGCCATTGTTGTCCTCCCCTCCATTGAGATGTTTGTTTCCAGTTCCCTGGGGATGGCTACCAATTTCCTTGAAACTGTTGCCAATTCCCCTAAGGTTGTTGCCATTGGGGTGGAGATTTTTGGTGATTGGGCCAGGTATTTGGGGTGTTATTCCAAGGATTTGGTGGATATCCTCCATAGTTGGATGGATATGGGTGTTTCCATTGGTTACCAGATGCATAAGAATTAAAATAAGGCCCAACAAAAGATAATGGATCTAGTGGCATACCTTGTCTTGGGGCCCATGGCCTCCTTTGTGCAATGTAGTAGACTTGATCATCTTCAACCTAGATTGGCTTGAACTCAAGTGGAATCTGTTTGCTGTCAATATTAGCTACCATTTTGCATCTGCATTCCTTCACCTTTTGTCTGCAATGAGGGCAGTATTCTGCCAACATTGCTTTAGCCTCCTCATGCTTCTTCTTTGCTTGGACTGTATCCAACTGAGTAGCCTAGATTGTTTATGAAATCTTGCTTGAAGTTTGCCAACAAGTGAGTAATCTCCATCCTTGAAACTCCATTGGTGGATGATTTACCCATAGAGGGTTGGTAGCCTCTTCCCTTCTTTGAAGCTGCCCTAGAATAGTTCTAACATATCTTCTTGATATCATCCCAAGGAACTTAGGTGATATATCCTCCTCCCATCAGGTCCAAAGCATCAGTGCAGCTCTCAATGATCCCTCTAAGGAAGAGGAGCTTTTGAGACTCCTCATTGAGTTTATGATGAGGGGATTTCTGTAGGAAAAACAAAAACCTTGAAATGTAATCCTCCAAACTCTCATCTTTTGTCTGGTGCATCCTAAAGATATCATCTCCTCTCATGTCACTGGCCCTGCAATATTCTTCGTAGTTCTCAAGAAAGTTTGTTTTCATATCATTCCAAGTTTCCATGGTATTCCTACCTAAGCTCATAAACCATCTTGATGCAGCTTCCTTCAAGGTGGTAGGAAACAACTTAAGCCTATGAGCATCAATGGTGCAATCATAGCTTCTATAGAGAATATCAAACTCAAATAGGAAAGTGTTAGGATCTTATGTAACAAGTCCATAGAACTTAGGAAGGACTGAAGTAGGGATGTTTTTGAGGTTGCCAACTTCATTCTGATGAGTAATAGTAAATGGAAAAGATAGTTGGTTCAGTGTATTTCTATGCCTATTTCATCACCCATGGCTTCTTGATGAAGTTCTAAAGCAAAGGGATTCTCAATCAGATTTTGGTCTTTAGGGGAAGTGTCAAAACTGGTTAGATTGGGAAATGCATCAGCAAAAGGGGTTGCTTCTTCTTCTTCTTTGTCTCTTGGTAGATTTTGATGCTCAACTAGCTCTAGAATGGATCAGGATCATTAGGAAGGAATCTCCCATGAGCATCTCTCCTCCTTCCTCTGTGCATGTGTACCAACTCAATATCATCCAGCTCACACAAAGAATTGGTAAAAGAATAGTAGATCATTACTTTCCTAAATGAGGGGTATACTAATAGCAACTCTCAGAAAAGCTACAACAAGAAATAAACTATCAATGACTCCAAAGAGCTTCCTAGTTTGACACCATCCATGGTAACAGTGCCAAAAATGTTGGCCTCCTACAATGGTTTAATAACTAACCCTTTAGGGCTATGGCTTAGAGATTGAACATCTACACTAAGTAGCTATCTCACTCATCGTGAAGGTGCATTTCACTTGTCAACCTAGGGTCGTAAACTTGAAATGGGTCAGCACTATATGTGCACTAGGACTTCATTGCAATCATCCATAAACTAGGAAAGAAACCATGTTGGAAGTGAATCAACTTAAACACTAAACATAAACCAACATATACACTAAGCATTAACAAATGGATTGAAAATGAAGAATATAAATTAAAATCTCAATAAACAAACAAGAAACTACTCTGTCTTCCTTTTCTACAGGAATAGTCATAGAATAGAATTTTAGTGGCTGTAGGAACAGAAAATTGTTAAAATTGAAACTAACTATTGAATAGAAAATAACTTTTAAACTAATAGATGGAATTATCACCAAGTGGGCCCCCTTGGGTAAGTCTCCCTTTCACTAACTCAAATGTAGCAACTCATAATGTCATATTATTTCTTGAAAGAATAAGTACAACATCTCAACAATAAAACTATAAAGCTGGAGAATGCGAGTACAACTCAAAATATCAAACCTTCTCAAAAGGAGCATTTCACCATTTTTTATAGGGAGAAAACTACTGACTATCGCTAACTACCTAGGCATTCAAATCCATCAAAATAGGAGGATGTCGCTTATTGAAAACATAGAAAAAGATGGAGGAAGTTATGCATGTGCTAAATTGGTCAAAGCATACTTGCTTCAATGGGAATATAGCGCAACACACTCCCTATATTTGCTCAACAACAAATATGAGCATTAAAAAAATGTGGTTGCATTCTTTTATTTGAATTAGGAATTTCCCTCCATGAGAGTTTTTCTACTTTGACTTCTTAATGAACGGCTTCATGACTTCTCAGTAACTGACCAACTAGCAATAATTTCTCCCATGTAGTAGGCTTTGTTGACATCAACATTTTAGTGAAAACCTACAAAATAGCATTAGCACACAAAAATAAATGTATATCTATAATTATCTTAGTAACACTCATTCAACCACTAGTAAATTCAACATAGATAATTTTCATAGCATGGTAATGTCATTGAAGTCACCAAGATAAAGCTTATGTCCAAAGTCTATGGCTTTAAGGAAAATATCAACAACCAAGTGTCAAAGTTTATGATAGAAATAACAAATATGTAATGGATCCTATCAAAAATTGAGTCATTAATTGAGCTCATCACTTACCATGATGAAATTCCCTTCCTTCATGCATTTATTCACTGGTATTCAATATTATCAAAATTTTTTAGGTAGTTGTGAACCAAAAACCACGTCTACCCATCCTGAAAAGTTCAAATTTTCAAACCAAAACACCTACCAGCCTTTCAAAAGAAAAAATAAAAGTTTCCTTCAACTAAATTCCACCTCCCAACCTACCCAACGAGTTGATACCCAAGTAGCTACTATAAAGAAGATTAATCCTTATATCTTTGGGGATCCACAAAGACACTTTACTCCCTTACTCAACACACTTCACAACATCATGGCTTAGCTATTAAACAAGGACATGCTTACCTTACCTCCCATCCAATATCTTTACCCTAGCAATCCATTACCTCTAAGCTTTAGACACAATGCTTATTGTGCTTATCACCAACAAAAAGGACATGATACAAATCATTTTAAGCATCTTAAACATCTTGTGCAAGACCTCATTGATTCTAATCATATTCAAATTGGAGGTCTGAATGACAAAGGTAATAAATTTTGAGCTCCTACTAACCAAAAATTTCTAATCTTTACCAATCCCATGCAAAATCATAATATTTCATTTGTTAAGGCTATTGAAACTAAGCCTGATGTGATGAACGTTGACACAGATGATGATAACATGAGCAATAACAAACAAAATATTATGGATGATGATGCACAAAATCCTATGGATACTAATGACCAAAGTCCTATTAGTATAATGATGGGAGTTATTGACATCAAGCCTCATAAAAAACAAACCAAAAATGCCTACTTTCTCTTTAGAAGAAATAATAAAAAATGCACTTGGTGGTCCTCTTTACATAGCTGGAAGAATCAATAATAGGCCCACTCCTGGGATTTTAATTGATCTCGTATGTGGAGAGACTGTGATCATTGAAGAACTCTTATATGTGCATGAGCTTACTCAAGATAGATATGATAAATTGAAAGCATGGATTAAAACACATGATGGTTTTGCTTGTGCTACGATGGGCTTGATCACACTCCCTTTACAAGTAAGACCGAAAAAATAAAATGCATAATTCTCTATCATCTCTAATTTGGATCAATTTCATGTGAAGCTAGGCTACAAATGGCTTTACTCCATGAATGTGGTCCCATCCGTTGTCCATAAGTGCTTAAAGTTTTTAGTTGAAAATGAAATATTCACTCTGAACCATAGTGGCTTTATCCCTCCGCCTTCTCATGGAAATTTTTCCTTAGATTATTTTTGGTCTGAGCCCATTGAACCTATAAGACCCCGTGAGGACTTTCTTTTCCTATCCTACCTGTGAGTACCCTTCAAAATCTGCATACACTCTAAACTCTTTTTCCAGGGTTAGTAATATGCAAACTTATAAATGCTCCTATGAAATAACATGTCAATGCTCAAGAAATGCAACAAATAAAAAGGATTAAAAGACATATAAAATCATTGCATGTACCTATTCCATAGTGGATTGGTGTCACTTGTGCAAAGTGACCTTTTCCCAATCCTTGCTAAACTCAATGATAGATTCCTTGAAGATGGAGTGAGATGGACAAAATTAGCTCTCAAATTGAAGAGAGTAACTTTGCATGAAGATTGTGGATGATTTGTTGAAGAATGAAGCTTCCATTTATAGACTCTCAAGTTGAAAGAGTGCTCAAAAAAGAGAAATGTGGGATAATATTTTAGCCAATGAGATGGAGCCACTTGTCACCTTGTGAGTGGTTGAGGAATGTGCAAGTTTTGGTCAATGTGCCAATAAATGAGATTGGTTGGCCATTTTCAAATTCAAATTTGGCTTGTTGGAGGGAGGAAAAGAGAATTAAATGCCTAGTGGGGGACATGTAAGAGGGAATTTATTGCCATGTTGGAAGGGACAAGTAAACTTGCTTCCAAATTCAAACTTGTGGAATATTCTCAAAAGATGCTTTGTTGAGGGAAAATGATGATTTTAATAAATTAATTAAAATGCTTTATTTGTGCAAGTGGGAAAAGCTAGAGGATGTGATGGGTGATTGGATTAGATTAATCAGGATTAGATTAGCTAAGATGATGTTAGATTCTTTTGACCCATTTGACTTAAATACTTTGATTTTATTTAAATCAAGAGGGATGGAAAATGAATTTAAGATATAATTAAATAAAGTTTTGTTTATTTAATTAAAAGGGGGGTGCAAGACTTAAATTAAACAAAGTTGATTTATTTAATTTAAATGGATAACTTTAATAGACTTAATTTAATAAATTTGATTTACCTAATGAATCGATGAATGTGAATTTGATTTATTTGATGATTGAATGAATATGAATTGAGTGCACAATGCTAATTTCACGTGTCTACATTTTTTCCCTCTTTGAAGCAATGTACTTGCTGCATTGGTTCAAAGAATAAACTTGTCATGATCAAAATTTAAAAAAATTCTGATTTTTTTGGATGCCCTAGAAGAACAAAGTACACTAGTACATTGCCCCCTCTAGAGATTGAGTGAAAAGATTCGATTTGAGGGTCAATCTCATGATAAAGAGGTTCAAAGTGGATGGTTATGGTGCTGATGCAAATGAGATGGTTTTAAGATGCTTAGAATAACCAATCTATATTATCCTAAACAACTTAAATGACGATATGATGTGATGATGGATGATGCGATAATTCCTATATGATTATGGAATGAATGTTTTATGAAAATGTATGATTTATGAGATGCTTAGACTAACAGATCTATATTATGATGATGATATATTGAATGTTGATGGTTTGCGGATGCAGGATGGATGCATTGGTGATGATGATTAACTAATCATGACATGATGTTAGTGTGGAAAAGAAGAAATGAGAAATGAGATGATGACAAGAGAATCCAACAAGTCCATGATCTGACGAGACTTTATTAGAGATGATGATGAGAAATGGATGATTGGCTTATCAAGAATTGTGATTTTAAAAGGGTCACTTACCTTATGTTTGATAGCACACCTAAGCACGATGCATCAAGGTATAAAGAACCAGAATGGCATTACACTTAATGTGATGGAATTTGACTCAAAAAATAGATAGGAGTATTCATGTTCACACCTAACATACGAAAACCTTGCTAGGATACATTTTAGAAGTTTCAAACACCTCAGACCAAAACACATAAAGGTATAACCTATCAGTGCAATAGTAAACAAGTTTCCCAAAACATCCTCCATACATATCTAACAAAACAAGTATTCTCTAAGGTTATTTTACAAGAACGTCCAACAAGCACAGTAGACAAAAGATAATGAGAATTTCCCCATTCCTATCTCTCTAAATTTATTTGTTTGGACATCATCGAGAGGTTATTGGAATGAGTGCAAAGAAATAAGTCAAAAGATGAAGATAAAGTAAACAAAGAAGTTGATGTTCTTCAATATTACTAACCAAAAGGGAATGTGTTTTTAAGGATAAGAGTCGAAACTATTTCCAAAAGATAATGCCCATTGTAGGAAGGATACATCCTAGGACATGTTAGTGGATGGTGGCATGCCATTTTTTTTATCCAAAGTTTTCTTTCCTATAAATAATTCCCATTGTAGGAAGGATACATCCTAGGACATGATGTTATCAGATGATTGAAATGTGATTGATTGGATGATAGGTTATTGACACAAAGAGTTGACCAATTTGTTTACGTACTGACTTAAACCTGAGACTTGACGTTTTGAGTTTTCACTTTTTCACCTGCTAGACTTGTTTCCAACTGTTTCACCAAAGGTTGAGGATGAAAATCATTTATTATGAGTGATGTTATTGTGGGTGAAAGCAAGATTAGACAGATGGATTTTTTCAAATATTTGGATGTTTTTGGAGTTTTGCAATGTTTTGAGGCTATTTTTGGTATTTTTGAGATTTTTCAAATGTTTTGATTTTTGATTTTCCAATGTTTTGGGGTTTTCTGAGATTTGACCAAGAGACTATCCTAAGGACCTATCCTAGGGGCCTCGGGGGCTGATCAACATATTAGCCTTGCCTACATTATACACGTAAAGACCACATAGTCCGACTAACAACTTGACCGATTTACAGATGAACATATACATGATGAAATGTCAGTTTATTATAATGGACTCCTAAAGGACTGACCTAAGTGTCTCGGGGGATGATCAAAGATCAACCTTGCCTACGTTCAAGGATCAGAGACCTACAGTTTGACTGATGATTTGTTTTTGACCTTTTGACTGACTTTTTGACATATTTTTGGATTTTGATATGTTTTGAATTTTTTTTGATTTTGTGATTTTCTGATGTTTTGATGTTTTTGGATTTTTTTGGATTTTCTAATTTTAGGACTTCAAGAATATACACGAATCTGATCCGATGAGAACATGCCCCCAACATGATGCAATAGACTACTTTGATAAAGGCAGGAAAAATGAATCTTAAGGATGGGCTAAGTAGTACTAGGAGGGATCATGATACGAACACATGACCAAGCTATGGTGCGAATGCGAGTGGATGAGTGATGGATGGAGATTTGAATGCAATGGATGATGGAAATGTAATGGGTGGATGATGTAGAACAAGCCATGAAGATGCTGGTGGATGGAAAATGCTTATTTACACAAGGCGCTTGTTTGCCAGGTTTTCACCAAGGTACCTTTCCAAAGTGCCACCGAAGTGGTTTTCACTAGAGGACGATTTTTTTTTATTTTGATCATTTTTTATGATTTTTTGGATTTTTCTTTTTTTTCTTTTTTTTGTTGTCACCAAGATGCCTGTTTCCTAGGTTTTCACCAGGGTAATTGTTTCTTCAAGACATTTTCTTATTTTTTGATTTTTTGGTTCTATACCTTGGAAGATTAGGCATAAAACTTTTTGAGATGAGAGTTATTCATGGGCTCTTGCAGAGGTTCCCCTTTGGGTGTTGATAAAAAATGGTCCCAACCAATTGGGTTCAAATTTTCCTTTGTTGTTTGGATTTGGTACATTCTTTTGATTCTCCTTTAGTACCAGTTCTCTGACTTGGAAATTCCCGCTTCTGATTTTCTTGTTATAGCTCCTCTTGAGTCTATTTTGATAGAATTGCAAATGATTTAAAGCGTCTATATGCTGCTCATCCAATAGCTCCAACTCATTCAGTCTTAATACTTAGTACTCCTCATTCGTGATGAGGTTTTGTAGTGATATTCTTAGTGACGAGAGCTTGATCCCAATGGGGAGTATTGCTTCTGATCCATAGATTAGGGAGAAGGGGGTGGCACTGGTGGGTGTGTGGATGCTAGTTCGGTAGGCCTAGAGGGCGGGATTGAGTTACAGATACCACTCACGACCTGTGTCATTTACTATTTTCTTGAGGATTTTCAAAATGGTTTTATTTGTGGCCTTTGCTTGGCCATTGCCTTGGGGATAGTATGGGGTGGAGAAGCAATGTTGGATTTTGAATTTTTCACACAAGTCACAGACATCCTATTCTTAAATGGTGTCCCATTATCTGAGATAGTTCAAGATGAACTTCGATATCTGCTTCCCAGTTATATATGTCATGGGTATGGCTTCCACCCACTTGGTAAAGAACTATGTGGTGGTTATGATGAACTTGTGGCCATTAGATGAAGTGGGAGTGATTTTTCCAATGAGATTGATTCCCCACTGCAAAAAGGGCCATGGTGTGATGATGGGATGAAGTTCTTGAGTTGGAGCATGGATGAGGTCCCCATGTTGGTGACATTGTAGATACCTTCTAACATAGTCATGTGCCTCTCTTTCCATTGTATGCCAATAATACCCCATCCTTAGCAATTTCTTGGATAGGGTCATTCCACTCAAGTGTGAACCGCAGATGTTGTTATGTACTTTAATTAAAGTGGTCAATGCCTCCTCAGCATTTAAACAGCATAATAAGGTTCCTTCTATGCTCCTACGATACAAGGTATCTCCTAGGATGAAAAATCGGGATGCCTTTCTAACAAAGGTTCATTTTAAGGTTGAGGGTAAGTCAGTAGGTATGACACCTATTCAGAGGTAGGTATAAATTTCATGGTACCATGCATCACCGGGACTAACTATTTTGCACAAAAATTCTAATTCTGGTACCTCAAATGCGGGCACAAGAAGCTGCTCTACCAAGAATTCATATTTTGGGACATTGTGAGGGATGTCTAGTAAGGATCCAATCGTTGCCATGGTGTCTGTTGCTCTATTGTTGGCTCTGGGTATCTGTTCAAATGTGATCTCGATAAAGGATTCATTGAGAGTCTCCACCAGTTTCTTGTATGTAGTGAGCTTATCATCCTTAGTCTGGTATTCACCGTTCACATGGTTTATTATTAGCTGGGAGTCTCCATATACTCTAAGGGCCATGATGTGCCACTACACTGCTATTCTGAGACCTATGGTTAAAGCCTTGTATTCTGTAATGTTATTAGTGTAGGGAAATGCTAATTTATAGGACCTTGGTATGCAGTCCCCTTGTGGGGTGATAAAGAAGACATCGACTCTTGATCCATGTTGCGTGTATGAGCCATCAAAGTAAAGTTTCCAGTGGTCGGCTATGTTGAGATTGAAGATGGATTTGTTTGGAAACTCTGAGATGAGAGGATTCTCTGAATAGATTGGTGCTTCTACAAGATGATCTATAATGACTTGGCCTTTAATTGCTTTTTGTTCCACATATTCAATGGCATACTCTGATAGTATCATGACCCATTTAGCCATTCTTCCAGTGACCATTGCCTTTGATAGTAAGTACTTGAGGGGATCAATTTTGGTGATGAGTTTGACTTTGTGTGCCAACATGTAATGTCTGAATTTCTGTGAAGCAAACACTACTGCTAGACATGCTTTCTCGATGAATGAGTAACTTAACTCATGCCCAACAATTGTTCTATTGATATAGTAGATGGCCCTTTCTGTCCCATTTTCATCATGCTGAGCTAGAAGAGCTCCAAGGGTTGTTGTTGTTGCTGACACACAGAGAATTAATGGCTTTATTGGGATTGGTGGCATTAGGACTAGTGTTGTAAGCAGATATTCTTTGATCTTATTGAAGGCTTCTTCACACTTATTATCCCACTTGTACGCTACTCCCTTGTGAAGTAGGTGAGAGTATGGATTATGTTTATCTGCCAGCTATGCTATGAACCTTCAGATGGACTGAAGCCTGCCTTGGAGACCTCTCAACTGTTTCAATATTTTGGGTGCCTCCATCTCAAGGATTTCTTTTACCTTTGTTGGATCTACCTCAATACCTCTCATTGACACTATGTAGCCTAGCAACTTTCCTGATTGTACACTGAAGACACACTTCTTTGGATTTAATCAGACCTTATATTCCTCTCACCTGTCGAAAATAGTGCTCAAAGTTGCAATGTGGTCTTTCCTCTTTTTTGGATTTGGCTAGTATTTCATCGACATAATCTTTGACAATTTTATGGATCATGTGATGGAAGATTAAGGTCATGGCCCTTTGGTATGTTGCTCCTACATTCTTCAAGTTGAATGGCATCATATTCTAGCAATAAATCCCCCATGGACAAGTGAAGGTTGTTTTATGTTGGTCTTCTTTAGCAATCATTATCTGGTTATATTATGAGAAATCATCCATCAAGGAAAGCATTTTGTGCCCTGTCATCATGTCTACAATCATGTCAATGTTGGGCAATGTGAAATCATCTTTTGGACATGCCTTGTTTAAGTCCCTAAAATCTGTGCAGATTTTGATTGCCCCCATCGGGTTTTGAGATGGGAACCAGGTTTGACACCCATTATGGATAATCTATTGGTCAAATGAATCCTACATCCAATAGCTTCTTTGGTTCCATTTTGACTAGCATGGCAATCTGAAGGTGCATTTTCCTAAGCTTTTGTCTGATGGTCTTTGCTTCAGAGTATACTGCTAGGTGATGAACTACAATTCCTGGATCGAGCCCTAGCATGTCTACGTAGCTCCATGCAAAGTTAACATGTCTTTCTCTCAAGAAGGCTACTAGGAGTTCTTGTTCTTCTGATAGTAACGATTCCACATAGAATGTTATGTGCGGGGTCTCCTCTATTCCTAGATTAACTGGATTGCAATTTTCTGCTAGGACTGCTGATTTTTCCTAATGAAGAGCCCTGAAAGGAAGATTGAATCCCCCATCCTCAGGCACCTCTGAGAGGTTTTCACCATTGGATGTGCCCTTTATTTTTACTTTTTTCATGTTAGAGAGTGCCACAGTGTGGTTTTCACTCAAGGACTTAGATATTATTCTTAATTTCTCACTTTTGCAACTGAGGGATTCAATCATTTCCCCATAATAGGCCTATGTATCTAGCTCAATGATGAATACTAATTTGTGATCCCCACATGGAATGTTATCCCGTAGTCCCATGAATTCTGAGAGTGCCTCATCATTTTTGAAAGTGTCAAGAATTGGTGGTCCTCGTTGGTCATAATCGATGAGTTGGGGGTAAACTAGGCAGATTTCATGATTTTGATGGTATGACTCAAAGGATAAGGTGCTAATCATGAGAAGAGTGGTATCCTCAAAGAGCTTAGGTAGGTTGGTTATGGGATCCTCATCATCACTGCTACTACAGACGTCAGTTATGTCAAATGTGAAGTTGTCTATGACTCGACCTGTAGATACGGGTAAGAAAAGTTTGGTTGCGGATTATTGATGAAGATTATTGACCTTTCTAACTGAAGGACTTCAGCCACGTATGGTTATACTCAGAGGGGTACATCCAAGTCCAATATCTCTCATTCGTTTCTCTGGAATGATAGGTATTGTAAGCCCGTTGTCATTTTTCCCAAGTCTTTGGTTTCTATCATAGCCCATTGCGAGCATCATTTGCAAACCTTTACTTCTATCATCCATTGGTAGATTGGCTCCTAGTCTATCATCTTGATATAGGACATGAGATGGGTCCTCCTCTATGACTTCTTGACTGAGATCTCCCCAACTTCTAAAGTTGGGATAGTCTTTAGGGGATGTTTGAGATGTGGAGGCTTTATTTTCTTGCGGACATCCTCGTGTTCTGGGAGATTGTGGTAACTCTCATACCACAAAATCATTTTTGGGAATCGTGTAGTTTTCACAACCATTATCCTAGATGATGAGTTTGATATTAGAGATGGTGGGGATGGTGGGAGTGGCGGGTGTCTCTATCGCAGAAGTGGATGCGAGAGTGGCTGGATCAATGTACGGTGTTGATGGGCCTTCATCATTTTTAGGCACTTGAGGGATTTTGTAGTATTTTTCCTCAAGGTTCTTGCAATGAGAGAATGGTTCAGGATCTCCATGGATGGTGACCTCTTGTCCTTCATATGTGAATTTGACACATTGATGGAAATTTGATGCTACCACTTGCATTACATGGATCCATGGACATCCTAGGAGAATGTTATAAGGCAAGTCGAGGTCTAAGACCTGACAGGTGGTTTCCGTGATAGCCAGCCCTACTTGAATAGGCATTTTGATTGTGCCTTGGGACACTCTTTCCTAATCATCATATGCTCTAATTGTGATACCTTTTCCTTTGTCGATGGACTCCTCTAAGATTTTTAACTGCTTAATGAGATTGAGGGAAAATATATTCAAGCCTGCACCTCCATCCACTAAGACTCGCTTGAATTTACTTTTCTACACTAGGACCTCTAAATGGAGTGCACAGTTATGAGATGGTTGAGTGAGAAAGTCCTGATCGGAGAACGTAAGGAGGTTTGGAGTGATGATGTTACCGACCATAGCTTGGAATTGTTTCGCATCAAGATCTCCAGGGATAGTGGATGAAGCCAATGCTTCCTCTAGGATTTTCTTGTGGGCGGATGAAATTTTTAATAACTCCATGATGGAGATTTGCGCCGGCGTTCTTTTTAGTTGATCAAGGACATTGTAACCATTGGGAACATATTTTGAATTGGACATCAAAGTTCTGTTTAGTTGAGATGATCCTTTGATAGTAACTTTTCTGCCTCTTGTGGTGACTCCACAATTTGCTTGAGCTCCTTTGATAGTGATTATTGTGCAGTATTCATCTAGGGAAGCGACCATAGTTTCATACACTTGATTCACGTTTGTTAAGGTGCCTTTCCCCTTATCAGTGTTATTGTTCCCTTTATTGTTATGGTTAGGCATCAGATTCATGTATATTTTAAGGTTTTTTTTTCCTATTGGTTGTTCCACATTTATGATCCTTTTATCAATGAGGTCTTGAACTATGTTCTTTAGTCTCATGCAAATGTTCGTGGTGTGCCCTTTGATTTTGTGGAATTTGCAAAGCTGATTTTTGTTAAACCAAGCTGGTTTAACGTCTAGTTCTTGGTAGTTCTCGTAGGTCAAAATCTTGATGAGGCTTTCGTTTATTAGTTTCTTCATGATGACTTTGAGCGGTTCCCCAAGAGTGGTGTACTTCTGCTTGATGAAATTCTTGTTTCACTGGAGCGGTCCCCTTTGGTCATTGACGTTATTGATCGCTTGATTATTTGTTTGATGTGTTGTGTTTGCGTGCTGATTGTTTTGATGATGGTTTTGGTTTTGTTGTGGTGCGGGTGTGTTTTACTGAGGGGCACTGATAACAACCTTGGCATTGATGATACCATCATTTGTAAAAAAATTGTTTCTTTCCCATGTGCAAGGTTTATCATTGTAATTGGTGGGTGGGCGATTATTTTGTTGTTTGGGATATGAAGTTGATCCTCTAGGTTGTGTGATAAGGGTCTGTTCGATGTTGAGCACCTTGGAAATCAACTGGTCATATGTGGTGATCCCTTGGACCTTGAGATGGAATTCCAAGAGGTCGTCAAGGTTGGATATGATAGTGCACACTTGTTGTTCCTTAGGCATGACCCATTTGCTCTGATTGGCCTTGGATCGCCCTCGTTGTGGGAATGATGCGAATGATTCATTCTTACCTTGTTTCAAACCTGAGAGCTCCTCTAGACTAACATCCATGGTGATATTGCATGCGTAGTTTTTGATGAATGCATCTATGATTTCTTGGAATGTCTTGATGCATGTAGGTAGGCGAGAGAACTATTCCATAGCGTGGCCAACGAAACTCATAGCAAATAGTCGCATTAGATAGGTATCATCATATGTGACTTCCATGTAATGAACTTGGAATTCCCTGATGTGATCTTTAGGGTTTCCTGTCCCACGATACTTATCAAATTTAGGGATCTCAAATCCCTTCAGGAATGGTTTCATTACAAGGCTTCTGTCGAACAGGTAAGGGAACAAGTTGCTAGGTGTTTTCATGGTTCGCTCTGATTGAAGGTCAAGCACTTGTTGCGAGAGCAACCTGATTTGTGTTGTCACATCATTTTTTGTATTAGGGGGTGGGATGAAAGTGTTTTGAGGTGGTTCATTCATTGGTGGGATGGGTGGATTGGATGATGTTTGCATATTTTGTTCAGCCAAGTATTCTTGCAACAATGCTTTTTATTGTTCCTGTTGTAGTTTTGCTATTAGTGCCAATTGTTGAGCTTGCTATTGCGCTTGTTGTTGAGCTACTAATTGAGTTGCTTTGTGTTGTTCTTGATATTGCTTTAGCACTTGCTGATATGATTTTTCTTGCGTTGTGTGTTGTTGTGCAAGATACTGTGCTTGTGCCTGTGCTTGTTGTGCTTGATATTGGTCTTTGGTTTGAGCATGTGCTTGAGCTTGGGCTTGAGCTTGTCCTTGAGCTTTTTCTTACACCTATGCAGCTTTAGTGGCATGTTGTTGTTGTTGTTGCAATAAGTCTTGGGCTTTTGCAGCCTGTTACGCTTATTGGGCTATTTGGGCAACTTGAGCATCTTGCACTGCTTGAGCGGCCTGCTGAGCAGTTAATTGTGTGGCTTGTTGAGCAGCTAATTTTGTGGCTTACTGAGCATCTAATTGCATGGCTTGTTGAGCAGCTAGTTGTGCGGCTTGTTTTTTTTGTACTTGCAGAAATTCCTTTTGATAAGCAGCTTGCTGAGCGGCTAGCAATGCCATACTATATTGGCTTGATATATTGGAGCTTGGTGATGGTGGACGTGGAGGTGGATTCAGAATGGTGTTCATTGTGGAGGTGAGAGGCGCTATCGGTTTTGTATTTGGGGTTTGATTGGTGGATGGTGCGATTGATGTGGTTGTTCATTGAGTGACCATGCTTTGAGATGTTAGGGGGGTGGTTGATGATGTTGTGATTGCTTGTGTAGTTTTCATTTATTGTTGCGATGTTGATGACAAGTTTTGAAAGTTTGGCGTGATGTTTTGATTAACATTTGGAATGTTGGTTTGATTGATATTTGGTAAAGGGGGAAGCCCTAAGCCAAGGAGTAGTGTGGACGATGGCAGTAATGGTGGAAGTGGTGGAAATATGAGAGATGTGATCTCTTGAGGGAATGGTGCAATGTCAAAGATGCCCCTTGGTCTGGAAATGTCACCCTCTCTTTGTGAAGTTATGGGGAGAGATTGTGCAGAATGATGATGATGATGAATCGTTTGGATCATAAAAAGTATGCAATAGTATGGTTTGTCCCAAGATGGTGTTTGCGTCCAAGTCTCGATTGGTTATGAGAGGATGTTTTTGCAATGCATTGAGAAATGCACTCCCTTTGTTAACCATGGGCTGTGTTGGAGCAATGGATGATGTGATTTGTGGTATGTTTTGAGTGATGCCTTGAAATGAGGGGGTAGATGAAATGAGGATGGTAGATGACATTGGAGGTATGACTCAAAAATATGGTTCCACAATAGTGCTCACATCGAAATTGGAGGGGAGATTAGCCCCTTGCTTTGCTAATTCGAGCATGTATAGTGAGGGATTGATTCTCATCATGATGTTGATAATCTTATGGTTTTCCGGATTTTGGATTATTTCACTAATCTCCTCATGTGACATTCTGAAGGGATTATTGGTGTGATCCTCCATTTGGATACCTTCCTCTTGGTGGTATTGTGAAAGCAGAGGAAGGTTAACCGTGAGATTGCCAGATCCAATGGGATTCATTTTAGGAGCGGTTTGACTTAAGTCACTCATAGTAGATGTTTCTTTGTTGGCTTCCATGTTCCTCTTGTGTTGCGATCTAGTTTACACCATAAAATAGGGATCAATCTTCGAGAATGCGGAAGGTGAGTTCCCTAATTCTTTGGATTGACCTATCTTTAAGTACAAAAGAGAAATTTTAAGATGATTTAAGGATCAAAGGGTGATAATGATATAGATGTAAGATGGATGTTTGATGGATGATTGGAACTCTTGAGAGAATCTTGAAGGGGTATGTTTAAACTTTAGGAGTTGATTTAGGATTGATTTGTTTTGGATTTGGATTTTGGTGGACTTATAAACTCTAAGAGGTTGGATGTTGTCCTAGAGTTAAATCGTTCACAAGATGATAATTTGTCTAGGTGTGAGAAGAAGGATTCATCTAAACACTCCTATGCAAACAAGATGATTATTGATAATGAACTCCTAAATCCCAAGATGTTGGATGTTATCAAGGGATGAATTTTTTCACAAGTTTTGATAATTTGATCAAATATGTGGAGAAGGGTGCATCTACACACATTCAATCAAACAAGGTGATTTTGGATTGATTTCAAATGCTTTGCCCAAAGTTTAACATAAAGGATTTTTTCAATATTTTCGAAGAGTTGTTGATGAGATGATTTAGGTTTTGATGTTCAAGGATGGATGAAAGTTTGATTTTGATCCTAGGATGTACCTAAAAGGACACTTGTTTACTAGACCTCGATTTTGATGAACAATATTTTCTCTAAACAAGATGTTCAAACTCTCTAAAAAGATTTGGGTTTTGACAGTAATAGAATGAGTACAAACTAGGATTGTTTCTTGAAGCCTTTCTGTAAAAGTTAAAAAGCAGTCTTCATCTGAATTCGTATAGCGTTGAGAGATGCTTTTGATTGGCTTTCAGAATAAGGGTTTTTTCCTTTGGTTTCTTGATCTTGATCTTGTGTGAAATCATTGGAGACACGTGTGGGGTCCAATTTTTTTTAGTCTTTGCTTAATGAATTTTTTTTACCACAAACACTTCTTGATTAGGTTTTTAAACTAGATGTCCAATGTCTCAACTTCTTCTCATTTCACAAGGTGTATTATGCAAAACTTTGATGAAATTAAGGCAAGGGTTACCTATTGTTAACTTTACTGAGAAAATTGAGATATAATTCAAGTGTTTAGAAACCTCTAAGGATGAATTCCCAAGGGCAAGCAATAACACATGAATTAGGTCAATTGTATTTTCCTCCTAAAGGGTTTGAAATTTTGAGGATGATATTAAGTGTTTGCTTTCAAAAAAATTTGAACAAGAAAAGCGTTTTGTAACCAAGAACAAGCACAATCCTATGGATATGAAAGATATTATTAGTTGAGTCCCCACTTGGACAAGTCTAGCTACGCTTATCTTTAGAGAATGGTTAGATGCTTGAACCCATTGGCTCCCCTCCACGACACTCACTTATACAAGGCAGCCAAGCATCAACACCCATGAAACTCCCATGGCATGCTTTCCATTTCTACTAAAGACCGTAAAAGTGTGGGGTGGCTTCAGAATGACCATTCTTGTACCAACAAATAGATCAAGGATTTTGGAAATTATAAAATAAAGGTTTTAATTCAGACTTTTCGTTTGTAGGAGTTGACCCTGCGTGGCGAGAGATCGTTACTGCCCTTCTCGTTGGATTCAACTGCATGATACTAGCATTTACTCTAGTACCCACATTTATATGCCGACTGTAAATACTCTCGGGTTCAGAGTGTTACCGGTTGAGTCATTCCCTTGGGTGAGTACTTTTTCCCCAAGGCAGGCCCTCCAAGATAGAGAAAAGTGAGTAAACATATTCATAGTTCGATCAACCTTCGTTTAGAAACAAAGGGAGAACACATGCAATAGGTTTGCTCACACTTGCAAAGTGGTTTGTTCAATTTTTAAACCCAAAATGAAGTGTGGAGGTGATTATTTTATTTCAACCTAAGATCACAAAAAAGGCATTTTGATTCTCAAGATTGTTGTAAAGTGTGGGAGAAGTGCATACATCCTTTTCGATGATGTTAGTTTAAGTAAGAAATCACAAAAACAAAGTTGCACATGTTCGTTTTAAGTCCACAAAGCAATTGTGAGTTCTTTTTAAAGCACCAAAGGACAAATGAGAGTTATTTTGTTCAATTGTTAACTCCAAATGAAATCTAGTCAATTTTCCTAAAGTTCAATTTATCCCCTTTGCAATGATTTTTGAAAGCTTTTGAAGTGTTCATTTTGAAGCCCAAAACCAAAGATGAGTTAGCTTAAAATAAAAAATTAAGACGTAAGACAAAATCTCCAAGCATTAAAAAAAACTTTTGAATTTCAAGTTTGATGCTCAATTTATCCCAAGTTCCTTTGAAAATCTCTTGCAAGCTCCCTGTGTAACGAAATGCTCCTCGTTTTTCCTTCGTTTTCCTTCTTTTCTTTCTTTCTTTGTTTTCCTTTGGTTTCCTTCTTTGTTTTCCTTCTTTTTTTTCCTATAAGCAAAGTAAAAACAAATAATGTTTAGAGCATTTAAAAGCATCAAATTTTAGAAACATGATAACACTAATTACTAGTCAACTCCCTTTAAAGTAGCTATTTTGATCAAGCATATCATTCTAATTAATTAAGTATATCATTCTTTATTAATTAATTTAAGTAGCTTCCCACAAGCGATAAGCAATTAGTGTATCCAAATAAGCAATAAGCAATTAGTGTTTCAAATAAGCAATAAAATAATGGAATTCTTCTAGATACCCACAAGCTCAGCACAAAAGGGAAAAATACGCATTGATTGAGACACAACATTGATGGCTTAGTTCAGTCTCATCAAGATCAGCATAAAGGTTATATCTACTTTGTTTCTAATTGGTTTACCAGATTGCGCATATGTGAAGAAATACTAATAGGCGTTTTTAAGTAAAAAACTATCGGCAAGTGTAAGGTCAACTTTTGTAGTAAATTCCTTTGACAGATGTTGAACAAATTGAGATACCACACAATGATCTTTGGATAGACTTTTAAATGTCACATTTCCCTTGACTCCACACTTTTAACTCTGACTTATATGTAAAAAATCTGGGTCTTTGAACTTTTGATAGCTGCTTCAATCACCTCTGACTCCACACTTTGGACGTGGGTCTTTGACTTATAAATACCAATGAATAGAGAATAGATAGACTTCAATGCAATTAGTAGGTGTAAAGCCACTTTCTACAATGATTTAAGGACCTGTGCAAGGATTTGCTTTGCTAGCTGCCCTTCCTGTGCTAAGAATGACGTTTGTAAGAGGGTAAGGCCATCCATCAAAACATAATGCCCAGATAAATTATGTCAGGCGTTGTAGGCACCAACATTTGGAATTGAAGACAGAGAAGTCACCGAAAGCTATTTTTGACAAACAAAATTGATTTACAACCATGCATATAATGAATATCTTAGCCAAACACGGATGACACCCATACTAAGAGGACACCTAGAAAAAATCATAAATGTGTGACGCTCCATAATAAAGATGTACACATAGAATTATAAATGAAAGACGCCTAGAATACATATGTATGCAAAATATCACAAATGAGTGATTCACCATTCAATAGTCAAGATACACTCAAAATAACAAGAAGATAACCAAAGTGAATATGTTCCTTAATGAGAATTTGGCTTGGAATAAACAATAATATCTCTTATGACCTTTAGAATTCAAATCTTAACATTTGAAACAAAATCCTTAATAGTTTGTAAAAGTAGAGAACATAATGTTAAATCGACATACTCATTCACACCCTTATGCATAGCCATGGATTTATAGTAAAACTATTTCTTTGTGGAAAAGACAGAAGAATTTAAATGGAAGTAAATGAACATGGACAATAGATAGAAATGAGTTTAATTGATTACTTCACTACCACAGGTCTGAAATGTTGTGCATGATTTAGTGAATGGACAGATTACCATTTCCCAAAAAACATGGTATGAACCCTTGCTTTAATAAAAAGGCTAAAGATAAGATCATAGGTGCAACATTTCAATATCTTTTAGCATTCCATTTTGTAAGTTTTAAACATATAGGCCGCACCTACATTCTTTTGGGGAAATTTTCAAAAACTCAAAGCAATTTGCAGGTGTAAAGGTGAGTTTAACAACCTTTAAATAGCCTTCTTCTAGCCTACACCAAAATTACAGAAATGTGGTCGCATAGAAAGCAATATTTACAGGATGCACAAAATGGATTTGCTGAAAGGCTTTAAAAATAAACTTCCAGGCAAACGTATTTGGCACGAAAAAAAGAAGAATGCACCTAAAGCTATTTAAGGATTTTTAGATTAATGTAACTAGCAGGTGTAAAATAACATTAAAAAATATTTCAAAATACTAGTGATTTTCCATAACAAAAAAATTAAAAATAGAAAAGTGGTCTTTATCCTTATATATAACAATCTTCAAAGCGCCATCTGCCATCTAAATCTGCACCCTCATCACATTTTCAACATACTTCTTTCCCAATTATGTTATGATAATATGACAGTTTCATCACTAATACGCGAACAACAACATATTTTATTTCCCTACCAGCAAAGATTCCAATCAAATGTATACAAACATAATGACGTATTATTCCTATTAGATGCATTCAAATCCCTCCTTCTAGCACCACATGTGAGCACCCTTCAAAATATGCATACACTCTAAACTCTTTTTCAGGGGTTAGTAATATGCAAACTTATTAAATTCTCCTATGAAATAACATGTCAATGCTCAAGAAATGCAACAAATAACAATGATTAAAAGACATATAAAAGCATTGCATGTACCTATTCCACAGTGGATTGGTGTCACTTGTGCAAAGTGACCCTTTCCCAATCCTTTCTAAACTCAATGATAGATGCCTTGAATATGGAGTGAGATGGAAAAAATTAGCTCTCAAATTGAAGAGAGTAACTTTGCATGAAGATTGTGGATGATTTGTTGAAGAATGAAGCTTCCATTTATAGACTCTCAAGTTGAAAGAGTGCTCAAAAGAGAGCAATGTGGGATAATGTTTTAGCCAATGAGATGAAGCCACTTGTCACCTTGTGAGTGGTTGAGGAATGTGCAAGTTTTGGTCAATGTGCCAATAAATGAGATTGGTTGGCCATTTTCAAATTCAAATTTGGCTTGTTGGAGGGAGAAAATGAGAATTAAATGCCTAGTGGGGGACATGTAAGAGGGAATTTATTGCCATGTTGGAATGGACAAGTCAACTTTCTTTCAAATTCAAACCTGATGGATATTCTCAAAAGATGCTTTGTTGAGGGAAAATGATGATTTTAATAAATGAATTAAAATACTTTATTTGTGCAAGTGGGGAAAGCTAGAGGATGTGATGGGTGATTGGATTAGATTAATCAGGATTAGATTAGCTAAGATGATGTTAGATGCTTTTGACCCATTTGACTTAAATACTTTGATTTTATTTAAATCAAGATGGATGGAAAATGAATTTGAGATTTAATTAAAAGGGGGATGCAAGACTTAAATTAAACAAAGTTGATCTATTTAATTTAAATGGATAACCTTAGGAGACTGAATTTAATGAATTTGATTTACCTGGTGGATGGATGAATATGAATTCCATTTATTTGATGATTGAATGAATATGAATTTAGTGCACGATGCTAATTTCACGTGTCTACACTACCAAAAGATTAAATAAAAATGCATAGCCATGTTATCCCTTGAAAATTTTCCTCCACCTATGATTGAACCTCCACCTCTTAAAGAAAACAATATTGAGCTTAAATCCCTTTTGACTAATCGAGAAACATCCATCACAAATCCTTTCCCTATTTCCTACAAAAGGCCAAGAGAGAACCAAAAAAGTCTTAACCCACCCCTTAAACAAATTTATAAAGCTAAAGAGAAAGTGGTTGAACAACCTTCCATAGTTTCTTTTGTTCTTCCCTCACAAGGAGAAAAGGAACCTATGGTTGACAAACCTACTCCTACACAAACACAACTTGAAAATTATAAGAAAAGAAACTGAAATGCTCGAGAGGGTAGGCATAGACGTTATGTTATTGCTTGAAAGATGAACGAAGAAAACAAAATAGAAAATTAAAATATGAACTTGACAGAAGTAATAAATGATGAGCCTCCTCCATTACCAAAACAAAAAAATCCTATGTCTTTAACACGACAAGGACTAGCACCTTCTAGATGGATATTATCATTCTTCCTCCTATTGTGGTTAACTTGGAGGATGATGAAGAAACTACTAAAATTGATGAGTGTGTTCATAATGAGTTTTTCATTTGTTATTTTCCTCTTTCATGAGCTTATATAATAACAACTATGATGATACTCCTAAACCGAGTGATGCACCACGTGTTGAACTTGGTGATTCTCCTAGTACAACACTTGATGTTGTCCATCTCGCTAGTGATCTGCATTTTGCATATACTAAACAAGACTAGGATGCAGATGACCTTTTGGATGGTTGAAACACATTTGTTTTACTAGTCTCTTTGCTTTCCTTTTTCCTTTGTTTTTGTGTGATTGCATGTGTGTAATATGACCCCCCATATTTTTTGATGTTCCCTCTCTATGTGCATTCCTCTATTTGTACCCTCATTCTTCTATATGTCGTAAGCTTTTTCCTTTTCATTAATCTTCTCCTTTCATTTTCATTTTTTCCTTGTCTCTTCCTTTTGGGGATGATGCAAGGCATCGAGACACCCTATGTCTCTTCCATGTTGACCCAAAAGGTTTTCCTTTGTTTTCACTCTCTTTGTGTCATTCTTCTAGTTCTATGCATATTTGGGGAATGATGATAGTTCTGAGCTCTTTAATATCATTGTAGCAAGAACATACTAACCCCGAATTCATAGATCCCTTATGTGTTTCTAGGGGGAAACCCTTTTTTCCTTTTTCTTTTTCATGTTTTGGCTACTTTAAAGTAATTGCTCACATCATGGTGTTAGAAATTTCTTTAAAGTGGGGGCATACATTGGCATGATTTCATTTGCATTTATTTATTTCATGTTCCTTGATGTCAGTTTCTCACTTCATGCGAGGTGTTTTTCTTTGGTATTGGGAATAATGTCCTTAAAGATTTTGATCTATCTCACCATATTATATTCCTCTTCGTGGTGATGTGGTGCACTACATTCCCTAAGTTGTGAATATTTTACCTTTCATTGGTCCTCTATTGGATAAATTAGGAATGATGTCCCCTAAGATAAATACCTCACACAAACTAAGAAAAATCCCTTCAAACATCCCTCTTTTTTGTTGTGTTGCATTTTTGTACCTTATTGAAGTCATGGAGGTATGGCTTTGACATGGTACCTCGGGACTCACCTAGTGAACAACTAGCTTCACTAGCCCTTGTGAGTGTGTATTTTCTTTTTGTACCTTATTAAACTCATGGAGGTATGGCTTTGATATGATCCCATGGGGCTCACCTAGTGAACAACTAACTTCACTAGCCCTTGCAAGCATGCATTTCTCTTTTTTCCTTATCATATTCATGGGGGTATGAATGTGATATGGACCTCTTGGGGCTCACCTAGTGGACACCTAGCTTCACTAACCCTTGTGATCATTCGTTTTACTTGCATGGTGGATAGCCTATTCCACTTGTAAACCCTTTTTGGACAAACAATGTAGACCCAGTCCACAATGCGTTGGACAGCTAGTTGAAGCTTGATCCATAACATTTGTCTTTTCCCTTTTTCCTTTTTCTATCTTTGATGGTGTATGTTTGCAATATGGTTATGGCTTCATATATAATCAACATGTGTGTTCATTTGTGCCTATGTTGGTCTATCATAGGATCTTGATCTTGGGGGCTTGACCACCCTCTTGATTGTTGTCATCCTATCTTACTAGCATTCATACATTTGAAGCCCTCTTGATTGCGTGGTTGAATACCTTAGTGTGAGTTTGAAGCAAGTTTATCCTCTCACTAAAGTGGGGGCTAAATGTAGTGTAGGAAAATACATACCCTTTCATTTTCACACGTGTTTGGGCCCACCTTTCTTTTTTTATCCTTATTTATGTCTTAATTGGTCCTATTTTGTATCCACAAGCCTAATGAATTACATATTTTTATGGTTAATCCCAACAAACATCAATGGATAAATGATAATTTAATGATTCTGGCTGTGTGACCCTAATTTTTGGGTCGAGACTAAGATGCTAGCTAGGGCATCTTTGTCCCCCAAATGTCTTAGGACCTTGATTTCAAATATTCCTTAAAGTAGACCCTTCTTGGAGGTTGTGCCTCAAGTTTCATGCCTTGGGACTAATACGCCGCCTAGGGCATCTTAGTCCCCCTTAAGGTATTTTCAAGATTTAATTTCAAATCTTGGCTAGATTTAGCCTCCTTTAATTAATGAATCCATATGTCAGCTTGGGGTGGTGTAATTTTGGGATATTCAACATGAATAAGTATAAATACAAGGTTTTTCCACTTGTTTTTCATCTAAGCATTCAAGTATTCATTCCTCATAGAAAATTGAGTTCACCAGAGCATTCAAGAGGAGTTCATCAAGATTCAAGCATCATGTCAAAGATCTTCTTGCATCATGTGTGTTTTTTAGCTAGCATTTGTGATTCAGGGTTTTGATTCAAGCAAGCAATTCAAGTCAATATCTACCAAGCATTCCTTTGATTGAAGATCTACATTCAGGCTAGCCACCTCACACAAGTTTTCATATTTCAGGACAAGGGTTTGGTGAGTTACAACATAGAATTTTGTTCATTCATCATTTCCCTTCATCATTTCTATTTTATTTCAAGGTTTAATTACCAATAAGGGGTTTGACCAAGGAAAACCCCCATTTCCTAACAATCAACAATTTTTCCCTCTCATGCACGTTTCTAATTGCAGATTTAGGTTGAAGACTTGAAGATCATTTGAAGTGCAAAGTTGCAAAGTTGCAAGGTTTCATTGCAAAGTTGTCATTGTAATGAGGAAAAGTTTTCAAGTTCATTGCAAGTAGCATAATAGCTTAAACCCCTAACAACAATAGAGCACAAAGGAAATAAGAAGCATAATAAACATGAAGCAATATCACCTAATCTTCAAGCCTCCCTTGAATCACCTCTATTTCCCTTCTCCATCTTGTTGTAAATTGTATGATTTCCCTCATATTTGAAGTGCAACCATAGCCTATGATAAAGACAAGAAAAATATTGAATATTTGTGCTCAAGTACTCAAGTTCTCAAACATGATTAAGATAACTCTATGTCCAAAATGGATTGAGAGAGCCTTTTAAAGAATTCCAAATTGAGAATGGATGACCAAGATTAAAATTTGGTGAAGCCTTAAAATCAAAGGCTAGGATTAAATGTGATGGGGAGGATTAGGGTTAGGGAAACATTAGGTCCAAGTTAGGGAAAGCTTTGAAATGAAAGGTTGAGATTTAATTTAAACCAATTCAATCAATGGTGGAGAAAAAGAAGTAGTTGGAATAATTAAAATTATTTAATTTATGGAGGAAAGTTGACTTTTGGGAAATAATGATTTAATTCATAAATGGGAATAAGAAAAAAGACAATAAACAATTATTTTAAATATTTATTTGGTGGGATGGAAAGTGGGTTAAATAAATAAGTTTATTTAATTGAAGGATAAATGGTAATGTTATGGAGGAAATGAGGATTTATTAGCGATGTATTTAAATAAATAAATATAAATTATTTATTTAAATAATCATGGAGGAATACTTAGAAATTATGACATTAGGACATAATCAAATGATTTAATTATGTTAGGAGGACACTTTTAAGACATAGAAAAATGCAGCTCGAGGGCCTAGGTCATTTTTATGTGTCTATAGTCATCTTCACTGAAACTCACCTACAAGCCAGATCTGGAAGTTTCAGGACCTAAGATAAGAGAAGAAAGAAGTGTAGACCTTGAGCCTCAAGATCACATTCAAATATTCTAGAAATTCAAAATAGGACTAAGTAGGCAACAAGGGCATCTTAGTCCTCTTGGAGGTATTTTGCAGAGATTCTTTTGGATTTTATTCCAGCATCTGAAGATTTTGCATCTGCCCCAAAAAATAGTAGTGATACTAACACAATGGTAAGGGCACGTTAGTCCTCCATAGCACATTTTGACAAAATGTTTACATTTCTGGAATCCTCATCACATTTCCAGACTTCCCAGGTACATACATCATAACTTTTTGTTGCTTAATTTCATCATTTGCATCCATCATTTAGCTTGCATTACTAGGTTTTGTGAGTTGAATATTAACTTGTCTTTTCTAATCTTTTGATTGGTGGTGAACCCCTCAAAGCTTAAACAACCCCCTCCTAGGTCTTCCTTGTTGAGAATTGTCTCACCCTTTGGGTTGATAGTCAATCCAATTTTGATTCTTAGGATATTATTGAATGACCAAAGGATAATAAGGTGGGCATCTCCCCAAAGCTATTTTCTTTATGGTTCAGAAATCAAGAGTAATTTCACAAGAGAATTATAGAGAATTCAAGAAAATTTCAAAGATATTCAAGGGTGGATTATCAAGGTTTTATTGCATAAATAAAAGATTTATTTCATCATGTCAAAGGCATAGTGCATCATGCATGTGGCGGAGCTAGTGTGTTGATGTAGCATTGCAGATCCATTGCAAGCATTGTTTCATCTCAAAATTCAAGACCAAGATCTGCATTCCTTATGGCTACTTCATGCTAGATTGTTGATTTGCATTCCAAGACTTCATACAAGGTATAATTGTTTCATGTTTCATATTTCATTATTTTATCATAAGGTTTAATTACCTGAATGAGGTTTGACCAAGGAAAACCCCTATTCCCTAACAATTTTTTTTTTCTCTCTTGATGTGTGACTACAAGTTCTGGGTTGAAGATCAAGTGGAGAACAAGATTGAAACAAAAGTTGTCAAAGTTGTAAAGTTATAAAAGGGTATGTGTAGGATCATCATGGGAAAAACAGGCCCTTAAGTGGCAAAAAAATTCAAAAAAATCAGAGTTAGGCAACTTGACGTAAAAATTTGAATAAGTTATCTATATTATTTAAAAAATATGTAAGAATAGAATTTGTAGAAATTTGAATGTAGTTTCTAAACTACTAGGTTTATTTATTTTTTAAAATCTATTTGGTGAAAATTTGAAATTTTAATGCATAGTACTTAAAATTGGAAAAATAAGAAGTAGGTTATGTCTTACCACCCTAACCACAATAAAATGATAATATTTTTTTATAAGATTTTAGATATACATAGAGGACTCATGTCCCAATGTGATGCATTTTTTTTTGTAATTTTTTTTGAAGAAAATAATTAATTATGATTTTTTATTACAACTTTTAAAAATTAAAAACTTGTATGTCTAACCACCTTAACTTGGTCAAAACTTCATGAAATTCATTTTTTTTTTAATTCTATAGTATACAAAGCATAGAATGTAACGCATGTTTTGGATGAACAAAAATGTGATACCGTTTGAAAGCTATAGATGTTTTTCAATCAGTTTATCAATTAGGACTTTAGTTGTAATTCAAATAGAAAATAAATAATAATTATTTATTAAATTCAAAGTAAAGCATAATTTATATTGGTGGAAAGCTGAGAATCTCCTTTAAAAACCCTTTTCGTCTCATCAATTTTGGGTTAAAAAAAGTCGTCAGCCACATACCCTACATAAACCCATCATATCACCACTTTTTGGCCCATCATGATCCTGCACATACCCAAAATTTGTCACCTCTCTTGCAAGATTATGAAAATGAAGCTACAAAATTTATTTCCAAATTTCAATAGCTGGTCAACTAGGAGCTAGGAGTGTATACATTAAAGAATAGAATCCAAAAGTCACTTTTTGTAGAACCCTAGCAGGGACCCATTTGCGAGTAGGCGAATGAGTCCTCAATGACCCCCGAAACAACACTTTTTTAGCAAGGTACACATTATTTCAACATCTTAAAACGTTCCTATTTACTATTATAATAGTTAGGTTTTTTTTTCTAATGTTCTTCTATGCATAATTGAATGAAATAACTAGTATAAAGGTGTGGTTTATTATCTTGTTAATTCACTTTGATAAGGCCCCCTTTTTCTATGTTTCATTTTGATGAACCTGACTTCTTAAGCATTGTAATTTTTTGATTTTGGAGTCTCTCTTTCCATATTATAGTAGATATTGCATTCATTTGTATTTGTTTGCATTGAATTAAATCTCATTTAGGGTGTCTTAGTTTGCATTCAAATTTGCATCTCATTTAGGGTTTTAGGATTGCATTGTTTGCATTCTTTAAATCTAAAAAATAGAAAGAAATCAATCATTTTACATATCACCTTGCATCACATAAATTTTCATTTAAAATTTGAAAAAAAAATTGCATATCAAAATAGGTATTTTAGGCCATCATTTTGTCATAGTTCACACTCAAATCTCACATTGCATTTACAAAAATTTGAACTTGAAACTTACTATAGAAAACTAAATCTGAAAAGCACTAAAAAAGACTTGAAAATTAGTAGAAATTTATTTCAAAAACCTAATCTAGGACCCATTTTCCCTAAGGTGAATGAGTCCCTGTTAGGGTTTCTAAGACAACAAGTTTTCTCAGATTACAAGCTACAGTTTTTGATTCAGACTCTCATGAAAAATCATAGTAGAACCAATTTACCACTGGGTGAATGAGTCCTTGGTTGCCTACAAACATCAATTTTTTTAGCTTTCTGGTGGTTTTTTGCACTTCTTAGGCCTATTGGTAACCTATAGTAGTTATTTGGAAAGTTTCACATATTTTTGTTTTATGCATCTAGGTCTAAACATCCATTTAGCATAGTCATTTTAAAATCATCCCAAAATCATTTTCGTAGCAAAAACCATCAAGACATTTTGAAGCATTGCATAATTTTGATAGCTTACTTTTCATGTTAGCATATTTCCTTTTGCAATGTGTTGGCATATTAGTGTTCTTCATATTCAAAAATTGAATCAAAATTGCATGTTAAAAGTGTCATATAGGTCATCATTTGTCCTTCATTTCACTTGCATTTAGACATTAAATTTTGGAAACTTTTTCCACTAAAGTTACAGTTTTAAACTGGGCATAGACAACACATAAAACAACTTAAAAATTGCATTTTTCACCTTTTTAAAACCCTAATCGAGGACCCATTCGCCTAGTGGTGAATGAGTCCTGGTATAGACATTTTAGGGAAAATTTTGGGTGCTTTTTAACCTATGGTTTCCATTTCTATTACTATTTAGTGATCTAAGAATTCATTTTCTGAAATATCTTGTTTGTGCATTCAAATCATTGATCATTTACTTAGATTTTGGAAAAACTGTGGAGAACATTTTCTTGCATATTTTAATTAAAATTAGTGTTAGATTTCTATACTTTTCTTTCATTTGCAACATAATTGCATCATTAGATAGATTAGTTTACACTTTTCAATCATTCGAAAACAAAAAAAAAAACCAAAAACATCAAAAGAAACATAACAAAAAATGGTTAACCTTGGAGAAAGCATATCATTCAAACCCTTTAGTAGTGATGACTTTGACATGTTAGATGAATCCCTTGAGGACTTCATCTCCCCTAGATTATCCACTAAAGCTTTTATGCAAGAGGATGCATGCATAGACAATCATGACAATCATAGTTTCCCTTCTCCTAATACCTCTCCTACTTTTGAAGAAGGTATTTCGGTGTTAGAAGACCCGATTATTGAATTTCATGATACTCTTGTTTGTCCCTCTTCTAATGCTACATTTGTCTCAACAAACACCAAGGTGGATGACATAGATGAAGATGTTAAGTTCACACTATATCCCCCTCACTAGAAGGTCATTTAGGTCACTCAGTTGAGGTTATGCCTGCACAAATTAGATCTCCTTTAATTGTGGAGCTTCCTAAGTCACCTCCCATCATAGAGCCACCTAAACCATTACCTCCAGAAATTACCTCAAACATTATAAGGAAAATATGTAGTAACAATGTTTTGCAACAACAAAGCTACAATACCATTGCTCACACACATAATATGCAACAAAAAACCATTCCTACCTCATTACCATTGCCTCAACCTATATTTCTTATTACTCCTAGTTTTTCTTCACATAGCAGAAAAGAGATTGATCTTTTTGGGAAGCTTTGTCATATAAACATGACCCTTTTGGCTTTAACAAAAATTTCAATAACACACCATATAATGCTCCAATAATTTTTTTAGAAGAATAGAATGCAATTTTCTATGATATTGAATGATGTAGCAGCCTCCTATGATTGTATGCAAGTGCCAAAGTCAGAAATTGTATTCTCTAAACATGAATTACCCTCACTTGAGATACAAAATAAGAATGAGGCCTTAATGATAAAGGTTATTATTAATGCAACTATAGTTAGGCACACCCTTATAGATAATGGAGAATGTATTAATATTTTTATCATTAGTCTCCTAGATAAAATTGGAGTGGAAAAGAGGCTCATACAACTTAATGATGTTAATATTTGTGGCTTTGAAAATGTTAATAGGAAACCATTAGGAGTGATCACTTTACCCATCAAAGTTGGACCTGTAGAAGTTGAAAAACCAACTTCACAGTCCCCAAGAACACCTGCAAGCAATCACCTATCACATGCACAAATATTCATAACAAGAAATGAAAAATGTTTTGTAAAATCTCAAAGCCAAATGTGTGCAAGAAAAAATCAGAATTATTGATTATTGAGAATAATGTTTTACAAATAATACAAAATCCTTCGAAAAGACAATGATGCAATAAAGCAGGAAAAAGCAACCCTAATCTTATCTTGAGCAAAAAGATAGATCAATAAGATAAGATAAGAATTAAAAGATAATTATCCTAGGAAATAAATAATTACCTAAGTAAACTTATCCTAAAGTGTAATTAAATAATTAATTACACCAATACCCCCCCATAAGTGCAACTTAGGGAGAAACAAATTATTATGCAAATATGAGTCCCGGAAACAAGGCTTGATCAGGTACTCATGTACAAATGCAAGACAAACTAAATCAAACGGGGTAAAGGAGAAAACCACATGGGTACAAAATTCCTCCCCAAAATAGAATGCAATAAACTACCTAAGTGATGAAAAATGGAGGACTCCATAAGACCCCCCAAGGACACCATTCATCACAAAGATACATGAAAGAACCCCCCCATAAGAGAGGAAGAAAGAGACCACAGATCCCCCCCAGAATGAAGTAACTCCAAAAGAAGTGAAGAAACTGCATCTCCAGAAAGAAGTGAGAGGGAAGAGGTTGAATGAAAGGAATCTCTGAAGGTGGAATAGGTGCAGCCCAAGATGTCTCCACAGAAGCAGGTGTGACCTCAACAAATGAAGAAGCCGAAGGAGGTGAAGACTCAATACAAACCTCCAAAGATGTATGATCAACTGGATCCTGCTGCACCAAAACAAAAGAAGCAACATGAGCAGGAGGAGATGGAGCAGAAGGCTCGAGAACAAGATCCGAAGTGAGAACAACAATGTTCAAGAAGCCAAATATCTCCTCTGAATGATGATGCACATGCGAAGTGTGAGGAACAGCTGTAGGAATAAAAGCACCACCAGTAGCAAACTCAGTGAAGGAATACAACCGAGAGGAGTGATCCACTATCCCAGTAGCAATGACTGCTCTACTCTACAAGTCTCTGATGATAACTAAATTAGGTGTGAACTCCACAGATCTCCCATTGCCCCCATGTGTTATCTGATAGATGGAAAGAAGGTTATGTGTCAAGTGAGGGACACACAAGACATCCTGAAAGGAGTGGTCCCCAAAACTAATAGACCCCTTCCCTGTAACACTCATGTAAGTGTTGTTTCCCATCAAAATGGGAGACAGTGCAAGGCTCAAAGGAAGTGAACATAGACTACGAAGATGCCATATGATGAGATGCTCCTGAATCTAGAAGCCATCTCCCTGATCCAATACCTGAAGAAGCACAAAGAGCATGTCCCTTCATATCTGATGAAGTATGTAAACCAGCTGTGCCTGTGTTATGTTGCTCTGAAGAAGAATGAAGAAGATGATGCAGACATCCTAGAAGGAAAATCAATCTGATGTTTCTGAAGAAGATGTTTCAACTCATCAATGTCCTTCTTGTAACAATTATGTTCTGCATGTCCTTCCCTCTTGCAATATGCACATGTAGACTTCTCCTTCCTAAATGATTTCCCCTTAGAAGAGGAGGCTGAATATGACGACTCCTTTTGTTGCTCATGAGGTTCAGAATCCTTTTGTTTCTGTTCCTTGCCTATGCCTGTAGAAGCCTTCTGATCTCTGGGCTCCTGTGATGCAATAAGTTCCTGTGAAGAGGAAGAAGGTTTCACCGTACCCATGCTAGCTAACTTAGCTTGCTCTCGAGTGAGAGATGAAGAAAAGTCATCAAGAGAGGGCATAGTGAATCTCGTACCAAGTGCATCCCTAGTGGCATAAAAGGTAGAAACAAAAATTGAATAATCAGGTCCAAGCTTAGAAAGGATGGACAATACCAACTGAGAGTCTTGTTTCTGAACACCACACTGTGACAACTGTAATCTAAGAGACTTGAGTTTGGTGAAAAACTCCTGGATGCTGTCAAAATCCCTAGGATTTAAGCCAATAAGCTCATTCTCTAACTGAAAACCTCTCATAGTATCCTGCTTCCCAAACAAGGACTCCAAAGTATCCCATATCTCATTTGGTGTAGTGCAAGATTCAATGTGGAAAAGGAGGTCAGATGAAATAGATAGACATAATGTGCCATAAGCTTCATCACACCTATTAAACCATTTTCTCTTTTCAGTAGCACCTGTAGGTTCAATTTCTGTACCTATGGTTACCCTATACAACCCTTTATGTTTCAAGTGAATCTCCATTTGTTTTTTCCAACCAAAATAGTTGAATGGAGTAAGGGGTGCAATTTTTTGTAAATCCATGATAGAAAACAGCAGTAATATACTCTCAAATAAAAAAATTCCTCTTGGATCTCAAAAAAAACTCCTGATTGCACATTTCCCAAGAAAATAACTGAAAAGGTAAAGGCTGAGATCGAACAGAAATATCAGATACCTGGTAAAAAAATCTGGAAGAACAGGTCTGAGATCTGTGTAAATCACTAAACCAGCTTTCCAATGCCTATTTGTTTTTGAAAAATGAAGCTAGGACGCAAAAGTTACGCCTCCCGGAGTGAAAACAACTTCTGGCTTTGACAGGCGAAAAATGCATCAAAATGGAAAAATCAGAAAAAAATACCAACACCACTGGAATGGCATCAGAAGCAGCTTTCCGACAATATCTCGTTTTCAGAAAACGGAGACCATATGCTCAAGATATGACCATTTTACTAAATATGCTCATTTAGGCTTTAAACCAAATTTTTTATTAATTTAAAGATGAAAAAATTAATAAAATATTTAGTTGAACCTTTATGCACGAAAATCGAGGTAGCACAAAAATTAAAAAAAATGGCACAGAAATCAATGCGGACGTACGGATCCGTACGGTTTTTTTGGGCAACTGTTTTGAATTTTTTCAAAAACACTAAAAAATTAATTTTCAGCAAACCCTATCATATTTTATATGAAAATAGGGGTTTTTGGGCCTTCTGAGCGCATCTATGAAGTCCGTTTTGCACTAGCATGCACAATTTGAGAGATCCAAGTTGAAATTTCTTAAAAAATGATGAAAAACTCCGCTGATCTGACAAAAAAATACTGGAATAAAACCCTTGCACATAAAAAGATGCTATGAGAGAATATCTTCAAAACACGAATAGGAAGCAATAGATCTGGAGCTCTGATACCATGCAAAAGTTGAAAAACCAACTTCACAATCCCCAAGAACACCTGTAAGCAATCACCTATTACATGCACAGATATTCAGAATAAGAAATGAAAAATGTTCTGTAAACTCTCAGAGCCAAATGTGTGCAAACAAAAATCAGAATTATTGATTATTGAGAATAATGTTTTACAAATAATACAAAAGCCTTCGAAAAGACAATGATGCAATAAAGTAGGAAAAAACAACCCTAATCTTATCTTGAGCAAAAAGATAGCTCAATAAGATAAGATAAGAATTAAAAGATAATTATCCTAGGAAATAAATAATTACCTAAGTAAACTTATCCTAAAGTGTAATTAAATAATGGAGAAACAAAAACTAAATTAATGCAACTATAGTTAGGCACACCCTTATAGATAATGGAGAATGTCTTAATATTTTTATCATTAGTCTCCTAGATAAAATTGGAGTGGAAAAGAGGCTTATACAACTTAATGATGTTAATATTTGTGGCTTTGAAAATGTTAATAGGAAACCATTAGGAGTGATCACATTACCCATCAAAGTTGGACCTATGGCTTTCCCTACCCCTATACATATATTGTCAAGACCTCCTTCATACAACCTTCTCTTAGGGAGACCATTGATTCATGCTATGAAAGGAGTCATGTCTACTCTTCACCGTGCAATGAAATTTGAAGATAACAAGAAGATATACAAGGTTGAAGCAGATGAAAAAAGTTATAAATCACAAGTTAAACATGATAATAACACTTCCAACTCCCCTAATACTTTCATTCCAAACTCAAAAATAGAACATATAAAAATTGATGTTAATCCTAATTTTCTTTCGCATACAACAAAGCCCTTTAGTGATGATTGGGGGTCATTAGATTTTATGCCTCGTTTCAAAGAAGAATCCAAAATATCATCCTTAAAGTATAAAGAGTCACATGCAAACGATTCATTTTTAGACACATGCTTTAGTGACGATTCGGGCTCATTAGATTTTATGCCCTCCTTTATGGGAGAGTACAAAATATCACAATTTTCACCTAAATAGCCTTGTATTTCATGTGCTCAACTTGGTTCTATGATAACACCATCACCCCATGGTGGTGATTGGGGTTCTTCAACTCCCATCCCTCATGAGAGGAAGATGTATAACATTAAGAAATTTAAAAATGATTTGTTCTCTCATGAAAGATCCAATCCTTCTCCGAAGCATAAAACCCCCTTATCTGAGTTGGAAGAATTTTGTGGTGTTGGATACAAACCCCTTTCTAAGCATGGATATGATGAAAAATTTGAGAAAAATGATAGAGAAAAGTGAAGTCTACACCATACTCTTTCAAGAAATATCTAGGCTTACCACCTCTATCTCAATCTTCATCTAAGTTCTTATCATCTATTGTGTGTATGAAATATTGTGCTAAGAAATAAATATCCCCTATTATTAATCAAGAGAGTATCTTTTCGATACTCCTCCAAGATAACTTTATATCTCTCCCTCCAAGAACACAAAAGAAATGGTACAACAAGAGTTCATTTTGTGCATATCATAGAGTTCATGGTCATTCTACTAACAAATGTAAGGATTTGTGTAATAAAATTCAACATCTTAAGGATTGTGGTGCTCTTCCTTGTGTTGAAGTACCTAGTTTCTTTAATTGATAATAATTTCCATCAATCATCTTGGCTCATCCTTGTCTTGCACTAAGTGTGGGGCAAGGGGTTAGGTATCCTTGTCCTCATATGTGACTTGTCATTTTGTCTTTTGGCTAGTTGACCGCCTTCCATGTATACATAAAAGCAAGCTTGGGATGTGGATGGTATGCCTTAAGTTGGCTTGCATGTGATGTACTGATGTATCTTTAGTATTGCATTTTGTGGGTAACCTAATATTCATGATGTAGTTTCATTTAGGAACATATCATTTAGCATAGGGCTTTCTGAATAAGCTCTTGTGTCTTCTTCTACTTTAAAGCAATTTCTCACAACAATGGTATTAGCAACCACTTTAATGTGGGGGAATTTATCGACACTCATGTTTCACTGTGTGATTTTCTTTATTGTTGCAATGCGTCCTTTCCTTGGTGGTGGCATTAGCTTTTATTTCCTCCAAGATCATGATATTTCTTTGACTTGTCCTCTCTTGGAGATGTTAGGCACAATGTTCCCTAAGAAGAGACCTTACACGAACTAAGCAAAGTCCCTTTGATCAAAAACCTTTAGTTGCATAATTGTTCATAAGCTCAAAGTTTCATGTTGTGGCACCCTACTGAAGCTATCAGAGTGATAGCTTTGGTATAGTTATTATGATGAGAAGCCTAAGCAAGGGTATCAATTTCTCATTGTGCGGTGAGAGCAGGTAAATACCGACATGACTTTCTCACTAAGCCACCCTTTTTGGATACTCACCCAATAGACAACCTGAAGTTTTGTTGCCTCAAGGTGAGCATGCATTTTTGGACAAATAGCTTAGACCTGGTCCACATTGCATTGGAAAAATTGTCAAGGCTTAATCCACCCCTTTTTATTTCTATTTTTTATTTTTTTTCTTTCTTTTGGTCCTTGACATTGCATGTTTGTGTATCTTTCTTTGTTGCATATCATACACCTTGTGTTTGTCCCTTTGTCATTATCTTGGTTTGATGTAGGATCTTTGATCTTGGGGGCTTGATCACCCTCCTTGTTGTTTATCATCATATACCATCCACATTGGTACACTTGGACCCCTCTTGAATGTATAATTTAGTGTTAGTTTGAAGTAAGTTCCTCTTCTCACTAAAGTGGGGGCTAAATGTAGTGTAGAAAAAAAGTAACCCTTTTCACATTTAATTTGGAAATGAATAATTTTGATAAAATAGACTTAATGGTGCCTTATTTAGGTTGTTGTAAAGTGTTTATTTATACTTTCACACTAATCTATGGCTTTATTAATTAATTCAAGCTAATTAGAGCTTAATTGACCCCTTAAATTCAAATCCAAGCCTTATTCATCACATTTTTGGAGGGATAAATCCTAAAACTCATTAATAATGTTGCATAACACTTGATTTTGCAAGGTTTGAGTCCTAGTATAGTGAACTAGGACCCATTTTCCACCTGGTGAATGGGTCCTCACTATGTCCTAGGACCCCATATTTGTATAATACAACATTATCCTCGAAATTGGTCCTAGTTAACTATGTTAGGACCCATCCTCCTTAACTTACGACACCCCTTTTAGAGTGTGTTTGGGTAGGATTTCAATAATTTCAAACCTTAGATCTAATGTTGGCTTGTGTTATTTGGATTTTAGGATTAAATCTTAAGTTTAATATAAATATAAGGTTAATTCACTTATTTTCATCATAGATCTTCATACACAATCAAGAGTAATTTCACAAGAGTATTATAGAGAATTCAAAAGCATTTAAAATACATTAAAGGGTAGATTATCAATGTTTTATTATAGAAATCAAAGATCTATTTCATCATGTCAAAGGAATAGTGCATCATGCATGTGGTTGAGCTAGTGTGTTGATGTAGCATTGAAGATCCATTACAAGCATTGTTTCATCTCAAAATTCATGATCAAGATCTACATTCCTTATGGCCACTTCATGCTAGATTGTTGATTTACATTCCAATACTTCATCCAAGGTATCATTGTTTCATGTTTCATTATTTCATTATAAGGTTTAATTACTTAAATGGGGTTTGACCAAGGAAAAACCCTATTCCCTAACAATCAACATTTTTTCTTCTCTCTTGATGTGTGCTTGCATGTTTTAGGTTGAAGATCAAATGGAGAACAAAATTGAAACAAAAGTTGTCAATGTTGTAAAGTAGAAAAAGTTGTGACCTTTCTTGCAAGATCATGAAAAACAAAGCTACAAAATTTATTTTCTACTTTTGGGTGTTGATCACTTGGGAGCTAGGAGTGCAGACAATAAAGAACAGAACCTAGAAATCACTTTTCTAGAACCCTAGCAAGGACCAATTCACCTCTAGGAAAATGAGTCCCCAGTGACCCAAAAAATAACACATTT
The DNA here is from genome assembly GCA_007258455.2 of Sequoia sempervirens. Lineage (NCBI taxonomy): Eukaryota > Viridiplantae > Streptophyta > Pinopsida > Cupressales > Cupressaceae > Sequoia > Sequoia sempervirens. The sequence goes on along the minus strand of VDFB02058242.1, from coordinate 113,314,161 downwards.
TTAGCAAGGTACACATTGTTTCAATATCTTAAAACCTTCCTATTTTCTATTATAACAATTAGTTTTTTTTTTGTGTTCTCCTATGCATAATTGAATGAAATTACTCATAAAAAGGTGTGGTTTATCATCTTATTAATTCACTTTGATAAGACCCCTTTTTTTATGTTTCACAAACCCTATTCACATTGAAATGATAATGGAGATTCAAGTTGATCCCATTATTTTTGAGGTAGTAGAACATTAGCCTCCAATTAAACCTATTTCTTTTGAGATGGTCAAAGACCAATCTTAAGGACAAATAATAAAAGATGCCACTCCTGAAGAGCATCAATTAGAATCCCAATAGAATAAAGATATAAATACAGTTGAATCCTCTTTACCTATTGCATCCTCACATAAGGAGCAACTAATATATCTAATTTTCTTCAAATATGGATATGATCTCCAAATACTCATTTCAAATTTTATACCTAGATTGCAATGATCTTTTGTGAAATACAATATAATGTATTAACATATTCTACAAGTTATTGGTGAATCAAAGTTGGAAACAAAGAAAGTAAGAACATGTTGATTGTGTGGGATTGAATTTATTCCACAAATGATGATTCTTCATCAACAAATAACACATCAGAGAAAGGTCAGGGTGTGAAAATAATAATAAATAATATTTGGACAAATCAAGAAATGTAATCTATAGATACATATTCTATAATTATATTCAAATATCATTGTAAAACTTAGAGAATAAATATTTTGGTAGCACATTCAAATGATAATCATGCTTTTCATCTTCTAATAAACTCTTATTAACCTAATAAAACTAATCAAATATATTTTTATTTTATTATTTTTATGTTTTTCTTTTTGTTATTTTAATATTACACATGTATATTCCTTATATTCATTCATACTAGGTATAAACATGTTAAAATGTATCTCATTCTTATCCATATTTATTATTCTTGGCTTGTGGTTGTGGTGGAATGGTAGGTCTTTGATGCACACCAAAACTTCTTGATTTGGTATCCAAATAGATTTTTGAATATAAAATTTTAATATCTAGAGTACTATTTTTTGTTTTTTTGTCTTTCATTTGTTATTTCTTACTATCATATTCTTTTTTCATCATGATGGAACCCTCAAAACTTTCTTGTTCCATCTTAAACCCTTATTGCATTTGGATGAAGGGTTGTTATCTTGAGGGTTTAAGGCCTCATTCATTATGAATGCTCATAAGGTTTTGTTTGGTCATTAATTCTTAACTACCATCGCCAGTCATTTTATAAACATCTCATATCATTCACTGTCATCTGGTGACCTCTCCACTAAAGCCTAGGTCTGGGTCTTTTATTTTATAAAGATTGGGTAAGGGATCTTTTATCTTTTACACCCTTCGTATTTCATCATTTGAAAGGTATTAAGCCTATTACTCTCATTACATCCTAAATAAGTCCCCTCTTTTATAAAAACTTAAATGTACATGCTCAAAAGCTTCCACTTAAGTCTTGATAGCCATCATAGCTTTATCGCTCATCGCTGATTTATTTATAGGTTCACACCTTGAATTAGCAACAAGTGATGGAATGATGTTTTCCTTAGACATCACTCATTGCTAATGGCTTTGAGCCTTTAAATTTGTAATAGCAATGAGAAATGCTTCTAGCCTTGTGTTCTTATCGCTCATCGTAGATGGCCATTGAAAAGATAAACTTGAATTAGCGATGAGCAATATGATGTGATTTCCTTTATATCACGTGATCGCGGATATGTTTTAAAAGTAATTCTCACATTAGCGATATGTGATGGACCTTATAAATGTTGTAAATCCTCTCATCGTTGATTGCTTGAAAAATATATGAGGAGAATTAGCGATGAACGAAGGCGTTATGTTATATCGCTCATCGCAGATTCATTTTAGTACTTGTGTTCCAAATTAGCAATAAATGATGGGTGTCCTCTAAAAGGTTTTTCTTTTGCTAATTTGATATGATCCTACGAGTGATGTCTTTTGTGCCATTTAATTTGTGCAAGTTTTATGTGTCTAAATTAGGTGCCTCCACAACATCTTCCCTCGCCAATAGAAGCCTCAATGCAAAGTTTGAATTGGCGATGCGCGATGAGGGGACGAATGTGACCAAAGGTCAGATTGTTGGACTAGGGGTTGAAGATCATCATAGGGATGCTTACATCACTGATAGAGTTGGGTGATGATAAAGTAAATCAACAAAAAGTAGTGATTGTTACATGGAATGGGCGACGTGGCAAGATCATGAGGAATTAGCATAAACCAAAAAGGAAAGAAACTAGAGGACTGAGGAACCGTTGATAAAGTTTTAAAGTAGGATGATCCAATGGACTGAAGATCATCACGTGAATAATTTCATTGCTAATTACACCTTAAAATTTGGGGAGGATCAGTGATGAAGCAATGAAACGTATAAAGAAAATTTCCCTCTAAGAAAAACCGGTCTTTTGTACTTCGTCGATATTAATGAAAGCACATATTAGGTTGGCAATACAGACTAATTGACCAATCACAACGTTTGAGCTGGCATTGTTATTTTCTATGAGCAATTTGCTAAGGAAATAAGAAAAAGGCTCATATCACCATGGATGAATTTTTTTTTTAAAGAAATTAACGACTTAGATTCAATACCAAGTTGTTAAGTTATCAACTTGCTCACGTGAGGAGCTTCTAAATCATTAATTTTGCATGCTTCAAATTTCCTATTTAATATAGATTGCTTGTTGATATTCTTTGTCATAATTCATTTTGAAATGAATGAGGGTCAAGGGATAATAAAGAAATGCGTGGGAATTTATTTCTCCTAAGGAATGTGTAGACATTCTCAAGTGTCCTAAGGCAAGTAGATCTTCCATGATGGTTCGAGAGTCTAAGGAGCTAAGATTATTTGAGTCTAAGGAAGATGTTCTTAAGGATGAAAGTGGTACAGAAGGAGCTCCTGATGTGCCAAAAGGAAGAATAGGACTCAAGAAATTCAAGGAGTATGGTAATAAAGAAAATTACTATCCATGAGAGCAGATAGTTTCAAAAGAATTAGTCAAACATAGAGAAAAGAGGATGGTGGAATATGAAAATAAAGCAAGGAGGGAGAGTAAGCACTGTAAGACCTCTCCAAAGGGATGTAATTCTCCATGTGAAGTTTCTAATAACCCTTCAGGTAGTGAGGGTGACACTGATTGAGAGGGTGATTATTATCTCCTCTCCCTGGTACTATCAAGCAATTCTGACAAGGAGGTGGTGACAATTTCTCCAGTCCCACCATGAGTAAAATGTGTGCAAGTATCCTCTAAGTTCGATGACTTAGAGTGGTAACGGTGCCACATTTTTATTTTTGACGAAACCATGCCCTTTAGTTAGGATTGTCCTATTTAGCACTCATGCGATTTCTTGTTTCTAGTGTTGAGGTGGAATGTTTTTGGGCTAGTATGTAGGAGAAGTGCTAGAATAGTTAACCCTTGCAATGTGTGTGTTGTTTCTGGACAATATACAAGTTTTTGTTGGAGCTACTATTGGAGAATCATCTTTGGTCAACAAGGATGAGGATTCAACATGGTTACAACAAACTCTGCCTCTCGAGGAGCTAGTGTGTCTTCATTAAGGGAATATGGCATATGGTCTTTTACTCTTCCATTTTCCTTAGATGATTGCATGTAACAAACTAAAAATATCTCAAATTCTGGTGCAAATGAAATGAAATATAAGTGTAATTAATCCTGATGCTTGTTGCTCACTTATTTCTATAAAAGGGATTTTAGGGCTTATTACACAGACCATATTCTAAAGTCTCAATAGGGTTCTAGGTGAAAACTAAGTTTAGGAAAGGAACTTAGAATAGAATATTGAAAATAGACCAATAGTTTGTCTTGGACATGAGATCATATATGTAGTGATCTTAAATAAGTTTTATAGAAATTACTTATATCAGAACAAATATTAGTTTGGAAGTTAATACTGTCCTATGTATGTTCCTTACGAGTTATGAATGAGAAATACTTATGTTGTTATCATTTGTCTTCAAATGTTTCATTTGAATGTATTACTCTGTTTTCAACTTTAATTCAAGGAGTTAATTAAAATGCTTGAAAAGGGATATAAAATTTGTAAGGAATGGCTTAGGATTTCTAAGAAGTAAATGTTTCTTGCACAGTCAGTTTTTATCAATGCAAAGCAATATGAAGATAGTTTGTTTCTTCCTTAAGTGAGTAATTTGTAAATTACTGATCCTTATATAATTGACTCTGTTGCTGTAATTAATGAGATTTCAGGGCTTATTACATAGGTTAGATTCTAAAGTCTCAATAGGGTTCTAGGTGAAAACTAAGTTCAGGAAAGGCACTTAGAATAGAATACTGGAAATAGACCAATAGTTTTTCTTGGACATGAGATCATGTATGTAGTGATCTTAAATAAGTTTTATAGAAAATACTTATATTAGAAAAAATATTATTCTGGAAGTGAATACTCTCCTATGTATGTTCCTTATGAGTTATGAATGAGAAATACTAATGGTATTATCATTTTTCTTCAAATATTTCATTTGAATGTATTACTCTGTTTTCAACTTTAATTCAAGGAGTTAATTAAAATGCTTGAAAAGGGTTATAAACTTTGTAAGGAATGGCTTAGGATTTCTAAGAAGTAAATGTTTCTTGCATAATGATTTTTCATAAATGCAAAGCAATATGAAGATAGTTTGTTTCTTCCTTAAGTGAGTAATTTGTAAATTACTGATCCTTATATACTTGACTCCATTGCTCCAATTGATGAGACACTAGTCATTTCGTCAGAAAATATTGCATAAAATGAATAGATAGTGTTCCTAGCCATAGACTTAAGATAAAGCAATATTCAATTAAAAATATTTCCATGGATAGTAAAGGTGGAATGATCAGCAATTCCTAGAAAATAGCTAGTCGCTCACTTGAAAATCCGCCAAATCTTCAGTGAGATGAACTTTATTTGCAATAAGTAGGAATCAATTTGCATATAAATGTGTTAATAATTGAATATAGTATCTGAAAACACAATTGGGATCACCCTCTTGGGTTTCACAAAGCCTGAAGTGAAGGAGTACCGACCATAAAATCCTATGCTTGTTGTATTGGCCACTAACCTAACAGTTCTTAATAATAGGAGTTGGATACTTTTTAGAGAATTGCTTGGTTCTACTAGAAAAATCACGAACAAAAATGGTGACTCTACTGGGGACACTATGAATATCTAGTTGTAGACTATGAAAGTCAAGAAATTGGTGAATCTGAATATTTGGTTCAGATATTGAGGAATTTTCATACTTGGAAATGTTTCTATTGAACAAGTTTCAAAAGGTATATGTGTGACTATTGTGGGAGGAAACTCAGTAAGGACATTCATCTTTGAAGGAGCTTCATATTGTTTGAAGTTCCATCCTCTGTAAAAAGAGGTGGTGACTCTATCAATGAACTTGATGAAGATGTGCAGAATGTTTCAGATTTGCACACATTTCCAGTCAGGAAGAACTTCTAGCTGCACATATCCAGGTATTCTTCAGTTTTTGGTTTTCAAAGAAAGAGAAATCTATGTATGAAAGCCATATTTGTAAGATTTGAAAAATTAGATTCCCTATTGAGTGCCAATAATCACTAAGAAAGGGAATAGTAGTGATAGGCTTACATACTTTTGTATTACCATATTGTAGTATCTATTATAAAGTGGTGTATGCAATGTTTTTGAAGAAATACACTTAGAGAATCTTAAGCAAGTTGAAGTAGAAATTTATATTATAAATGCTTAAGATTATGTTGTAAAAGAGGTTTGAGTTGCCCTGTGTAATTGCATGGTAAGAAAAGGTGCATCAATATATGTATCTGTGTATGGTTCCTGGTGCAACCATGGTTTGTAATCAGCCCCTATCATGTAATAAAAGAAGTTTCAGCATTGAAAGGTACATGGCCATAAATTTTGATGGCATTTATGGTTACCCAAATGTTATTCCATCTGAAATAAAAAATGAGCTACCAAAGTTCAGTGGTACAAAGTGTGAATCAACAAGTAAGCATCTGCAAGAGTTCAATAATTTAATTGATGGCAATGAGATAGATCATGAGGATGTGATCATAAGGTTGTTTCTTCAAAATTTAAAAGGAGATGCAAGAGATTGGTTCTTTGATTTACCAGTGTGCTCTGTCTATTTTTGGAATGAGCTCAAAGTAGTGTTCATGGAGTATTTTGGTGAAAGGATCAATGCTACTTATTTTCTCAATAAATTTATGAACATTGAGAAAGAGGAGCATGAGCTAGCCCCAACATTTAACTTGAGATTTTCTAAAACATTAAAAGGGACATTCCTAATGTTTGGGAACTAAGTGATGAAGTGTGTTTGGTTGTTTATTTTAGAGCTTTTGATAATAAGATGAGTTATCTACTAAGAGATAAGGATCCCAAAAATCTACATCAAGCATATGGGATAGCCATGAGCATTGAAAACAACCTAAATTATGGAATGCATAAGGGTCATTTAAATACAAGTGTTTACTGCCATAGAACACCAAATGTTGATAAAGGGTATAAGCCAAAAGTTAAAAATGAATGTAAGAACACTTACACCCCTATTGTTTTAGCTTACACAACATTTGGTAATGCTGATCTCATAAAGCCCGAAACACATCATTAGGAAACCATCATGTTTTCAACTTATAATAATAATAACTTGGCTGGTTTATATGAGTCAAGTAGTGAGCTGTCACATAAAGAGGAAGAGAACATAGCGAAGGATGAAAATGTAGATGAAGCAAATGAAAGGTGTGGTTTAAGTTTTGTTGAAAAATCCATTGCCTATGCTCCTATGGATGAGGCAAGACTAAGCATTTAGTTTGATAATTTTGAACATAATGACAATATTGATGAGTCTTCTTGTTGTAGTAATGATGATGGCATAGGGTATGGAATTTTTTTGTTGATTGTGATTATTCTCATGAAGTAGAGATGGAATCATTTGTTGCAGATGAGAAATGTGCTAATAATGATGTAAGTGCATTTGAAAATACGTCTATCTGTTCTTCTAGGGATAGTGATTATAGTGATTTTGAATGTCGTAATTACTTGAAGGAATTAGACCTCCATGTTGAGAAAGTTGAGGCTCTTATGTCGGGAATGAATGTAATAGAAAACCCATTGTTCGATGAGCCTCCATCTTCACCAAAGATGAGAAATAATGAACTTTATTGGTATAGAGATAATTAAATTTTTTCTAAGGATTCTAATGATGCATCTAAAACAGAGTTAGAGTTTGGCCTTAAGAAAGAAAAGCAACATATTGCTGAAATTATCAGAGGTATTGCTTATGAATGTTCTACATTTGATATAGATGTTGCAGGAAGGGTTACCTATCATGATGCTAGCTGCATGAAAGAGTACAGATACTTTTATTTTTGAGTTCAGCTAGAAGATATTATGATGAAACATGACAATCAGATAAATAATAAGGAATGTTATTTTTAGTATGAAAATGTTTTATGTTATAAAAATAACACATATTTTCCATGTGATAATAAAATTCTTCATTTTATGCCTAATTATATAACACAATACGATAAGGATCACACTAGAAATGATATAATCAAAAAGGTTGTGAGAGATGTTTATAGCAATAATTGTGATCAGGAAAACTCACTTGTTTAGAAGAGGCCTAACATTTGTTTAGGAAGGATTGAAATTGCTCTTATTTCAGTGGTACAACAAGGGAAAATGTGGGTGGAAAGACATCAGTTCTTTTAAGAGACTAGTCTTTGATAAAGGTAGAACCTTACCCAAGGTTTTTGTGGCCTAGTGCCACCAATCAGGAGAATAAATCCTGGTTAAACTAAAGGGTACATACTATAATTTGCATCTCTGAGGAAATTTTCATGTTGGGTGGAGATTGGATCTCCCTTTTCAGGTCCTTTGGGCCTGTGTACATCTTGTACATATGTTGTTCGGTTTTGTTCTTGTGCGTGGTCTGCTTCACCCAAAATTTAAAGATCTCACAATGCCTACAAGAGGCATGCGTCTCGAGTCGGAGCCACTGATGGAACCCTCAATATTTTTTTTGTTCCATCTTAAACCCTTATTGCATTTGGATGAAGGGTTGTTATCTTGAGGGTTTAAGGTCTCATTCGTTATGAATTCTCATAGGGTTCTATTTGGTCATTAATTCTTTACTACCATTTCTAGTCATTTTCTAAAAATCTCATGTCATTCACTATCATCTGGTGATCACTCCATTGAAGCCTAGGTTTGGGTCTTTAATTTATAAAGATTGGGTAACCTAGATCTTTTAGGTTTTACATCCTTCGTATTTCATCATTTGAAAGGTCTTAAGCCTATTACTTTCATGACGTCCTAAAGAATTCCCCTCTTTTAGAACAACTTAAATGAACATGCTCAAAATCTTCCACTTAAGTCTCGATGGCTCTCATAGCTTCATCGCTCATCATCAATTTATTCATAGGTTTACACCTTGAATTAGTAACACATGATGGAATGATGTTTTCCTTAGAAATTGCTCATCGCTAATGGTTTTTGAGCCTTCAAATTTGTAATAGTGATGAGCGATGCTTCTAGCCTTATGTTATTATCACTCATCACGGATGGCCATTGAAAAGATAAACTTGAATTAGCGATGAGTGAATGATGTGATTTCCTTTATATCGCATGATTGTGGATATGTTTTAAAAGTAATTCTCACATTAGCGATATGCGATGGACCTTATAAATGTTGTAAATCCTCTCATTTCTAATTGCTTGAAAAATATATGAGGAGAATTAGTGATGAATGAAGGCCTTATGTTATATCGCTCATCGTGGATTCATTTCAAAACTTGAGTTTTGAATTAGAGATAAGCGATGGGTGTCCTCTAAATTTTTTTTCTTTCGCTAATTTGATATGATCCTACAAGCAATTTCTATTGTGCCATTTACTTTGTGTAGGTTGTACGTTCCTAAATCTAGTGCCTCCACAACATCTTCCCTTGTTGATAGAAGCCTCAGTGCAAAGTTTGAATTGGTGATGCGTGATGAGGGGATGAATGTGACCAAAGGTCAGACCACTAGACTAGGGGCTGAAGATCATCATAGGGATACTTACATCATTGATAGAGCTGGGCGATGATAAATTAAATCAGTGACAAGTGATGATTATTACATGGAACAGGCAATGTGGCAAGATCCTGAGGATTTAGCATAAAGAAAAAAGGAAAGAAGCTAGAGGATTGAAGAACCGTTCATAAAGTTTTAAAGCAAGATGATCCAATGGACTAAAGATCATTGTGTGAATAATTTCATCACTAATTACACCATAAAATTTGGGGAGGATCAACGATGAAGAAATGAAGCATATAAAGAAAGTTTCCCTCTAAGAAAAAATGGTCTTTTGTACTTTTTTGATATTAATGAAAGAATAGATTAGGTTGGCAATACATACTGATTGACAAATCACAATGTTTGAGCTGGCATTGCTATTTTCTATAAGAAATTTGCTAAGGACATAAGAAAAAGGCTCATATCACCATGGATGATTTTTTTAATTTTTTTTAAATCAACGACTTAGATTCAATACCAAGTTGTTAAGTTATCAACTCACTCACGTGAGGAGCTTCTAAATCATTAATTTTGCATGCTTCAAATTTCCTATTTAATATAGATTGCTTGTTGATCTTCTTTATCGTAATTCATTTTGAAATGAATGAGGGTCGAGGGATAATAAAGAAATGTGTGGGAATTTATTTCTCCCGAGGAATGTGTAGACATTCTCAAGTTTCCTAAGGCAAGTAGATCTTCCATGATGGTTCGAGAGTCTGAGGAGTTGAGTTTATTTGAGTTTGAGGAAGATGCTCTTAAGGATGAAAGTGGTACACAAGGAGCTCCTGATATGCCAAAAGGAAGGATAAGACTCATGAAATTCAAGGAGTATGGTAACAAAGAATATTATCGTCCACAGGAGCAGATAGTTTTAGAAGAATTAGCTAAACACAAAGAAAAGAGGATGGTGGAATATGAAAAGAAGGCAAGGAGGGAGAGTGAGCACTATAATCTGACCTATCTGAAGGGATATAATTCTTCATGTGAAGTTTCTAATAACCCTTCAAGTAGTGAGGGTGACACTGATCCAGAAGGTGGTTATTATCCCCTCTCCCTGGTACTATCAAGCAATTCTGGCAAGGAGGTGGTGATAGTTTCTCTAGTCCCAGGGTGATCTCACAATAGTGGTTTACAATTTTTGGCCAAACTAGACACTAATTTTTTTTTTAAACTAAATCTTCACATTCGAGAACCTATAGCGGCTAAACCATATTGGAATCATATTGCACTTATTTTCCCATCTCCCACGAAAACTGATTTTAAAAAAAAAACAACATTTTTAAAAAGTAACGCACACCGTATAACATATAACTTTTTTTCCATAAAGGATAAAATTCTAATTCTTTCGAATTTAGATTTATAACTCTGATATCTAGTGCTTCCACTTGGTTAGACAATTTTTTATTGAATATTTTTTCTTTAATCAAGTTTTGAAGTCAAACCAATTACAATTCATACATAGTGTGACTGTATAATGCATAACTTTTTTTGTATATATTGAAATTAAATTTTATTTTTGTTGGATCAAGGACTTCAATATCAGGTGCACTCATATTTTTCAATTTTTTTTTTGATAATCTGCTATTTTTCCACATGTGCAGTACAGAGACCTTCATTTTCGATGAAAAACCTATGTTTAATAAAACTAAAAAAAAAATACATAATAAAACTGAAACATATTAAAATTATATTCGTTGGATAGCTCATTTTGAGGACTACCTGATTCAAGTTGGGTTTGTGAAGATTCCTCCATTTTCATCTTGAACCTGAGCTCCGAAGTGCCAAAATTCAGGTTTTTTTGTGTCTCAAGGAGGGGATGAGGAATAAAGGGGGTTCGAGCGAACCCCTAGGGGTTCGACCGAACCAGGGTTCATTCGAACCCTCCTTCTATGAGGGGTTTTGATGGCTTTTTTGGCAGGAAAGTATTAGAAGGGTTCGCCCGAACCTAGGTTCTAGCTAACCCCTAATGGGTTCGGTCGAACCAATAGGTTCGTACGAACCCCTAAAATCAATTTTTTTTGCCATGCATTCATTTTTTGTGAGTTTTCCTTCCTCACTTCAATTGTAAACCACTATTCTGGCTTCACCCCCCACCATGAGAAAAGCTAGGGTGAGTATCCTTTGAGTTTGATGACTTAGAGTGGTAACTGTGCCCAATTTTTGTTTTTGACAAAACCATGCCCTCTCAGTTAGGATTTTCCTATTCAACAATCATGTGGTTTCTTGTTTCTAGTGTTGAGGTGGAATGTTTATGGGCTAGTATGTAGGAGAAGTTCTAGACTAGTTAAGTTTTGTGGCATGTGTGTTGTTTCTGGACAATATACAAGTTTGTGCTACAGTTGCTATCAATTGGAGAATCATCTTTGGTCAACAAGGATGAGGATTCAACATGGTTACAAAAAACTCTACCTTTTGAGGAGCTAGTGTGTCTTCATTTAGGGAATATGGCATGTGTTCCTTTACTCTTTCATTTTCCTTAGATGATTGCATGTAAAAACTAAGAATATCTCAAATTATGGTGCAAATTCAAAATGAAATATAAGTGTAATTAAGCCTGACGCTAGTTGCTCCCTTATTTCTATAAAAGGGATTTCAGGGCTTATTACATAGGGTAGATTCTAAATTCTCAATAGGGTTCTAGGTGAAAACTAAGTTCAGGAAAGGCACTTAGAATAGAATACTAGAAATAGACCAATAGTTTTTCTTGGACATGAGATCATGTATGTAGTGATCTTAAATAAGTTTTATAGAAAATACTTATATCAGAAAAAATATTATTCTGGAAGTGAATACTCTCCTATGTATGTTCCTTATGAGTTATGAATGAGAAATACTAATGGTATTATCATTTTTCTTCAAATATTTCATTTGAATGTATTACTCTGTTTTCAACTTTAATTCAAGGAGATAATTAAAATGCTTGAAAAGGGTTATAAACTTTGTAAGGAATGGCTTAGGATTTCTAAGAAGTAAATGTTTCTTGCATAATGAGTTTTCATAAATGCAAAGCAATATGAAGATAGTTTGTTTCTTCCTTAAGTGAGTAATTTGTAAATTACTGATCCTTATATACTTGACTCCATTGCTCCAATTGATGAGACACTAGTCATTTCGTCAGAAAATATTGCATAAAATGAATAGATAATGTTCCTAGCCCTAGACTTAATATAAAGCAATATTCAATTAAAAAACTTTGCAAGGATAGTATAGGTGGAATTATCCCCAATTCCTAGCAAATAGCTAGTCGCTCACTTGAAAATCGACCAAATCTTTAGTGAGATGAACTTTATTTGCAATAAGTAGGAATCAATTTGTGTATAAATGTGTTAATAATCGAATATAGTATCTGAAAACACAATTAGGATCACCCTCCTGGGTTTCACAGAGCCTAAAGTGAAGGAGAACGAACCATAAAATCCTATGCTCATTGTGTTGGCCACTAACCTAGCAATTCTTCATCATCGGAGTTGGCTACTTTTTAGAGAATTGCTTGGTTCTGTTGGAAAAATCACCAACACATCACATGGTTCTCAACATTGTGCTCTTCAATTTTTGGAGGATAATATTTGAATTTAAAACTATTTTAAATTATTTTTATCACATTTAATTAAAACTTATATCAATCATGTATTATATCCTTCCTCTCATAAGCTACATTATTTAATGTCTTAATAAATATGCCTAGTATAAAGTAACAAGCATTATTTATTGGCCTATAGAAATTCATTTCAATTTTAATGACTTTTATATCATGTATACAAACTTAAAAAATTGATTTAGAATGAAAGATATTACTTTAAATTATTCAATCTAAGGTCACCCGAGTAAGACACTGGTCACATCTATTGGATGATGGTACAATGAGACATAAAATTGATAGGTTTTTTCACTCAATTATTTATTATAAAATGGTTAATTACAATGCTCTAATCATCACTCCAATTTTTAGTTTTATTAAAATTATAGAAGGTGAATAGTTTTGATGTCTTAATATGGCATGTATGATTAGTGAGAAATTGAGTTAGTGATGTGTATTTTAAACAATTTTTTATATAGTAGACGATAGTAGTTATTTTGTGGGATATGATCCTAACAAGATGTAATTAGTTGAAAAGTAGGATGGAAGGTGGAATATTTAGAATTATATTTGTAGACACTAAGTTTCAAAAACTTCAAACAATGAACCACATTAGTATCATTAGTCCGTTTAAATTAAGTAACACTAGCATCTCTATGAAATACTTAACCATGCTAAAATATGCAAACTAAATAGAACAAAGACAACTAAATGCAAGCACATAAAAACATGACCAAATCCTATCCCATAGTGGATTGGTACTTCTTTGATATGGAAATAATCCCTTTCCCAATCCTTGATAAGCTCTTGGATGAAATGATGAAAAAGATGCAAGATGATGACCAAGACGAAGTGCAAGATGAATGTGTATCAAGGTACTAAGATTGTGGAGGATTAAATCAATAGAGAGGGTCTCTATTTATAAGAAAGTATGATGGAGGATTGAAGAACATGGAGGATGTGGGACAAAACATGAGCCAATGACAAGATATTCAGATTCACCAATTTATATTACAAGAACGTGAAACAAGCACAAAAAAAAAAGATAATGATCGATGCCCCATTCCTTTCTCTCTAAATTGCTTTGATTAGATATCATCAAGAGGTCATTGTAATGAGTGCAATAAAATAAATCAAAAAGAAAAGATCAAGAACACAAACAAGTCAATGTTCTTCATACCTCAAGCCAAAGGGATGTGTTTTGTTTAGGATAAGAATCGAAACGATTGCCAATAGATAATTCCCATTGGAGGAAGGATACATCCTAGGACATGTTAGTGGATGGTGGCAAGTTGATAGGTTGTTTGAAAGGTTGTTGATATAAGGTCGATTGGCATGTTTACGAATGATCAAGAGTTCGATTTTGCATTTAAAATTTTGTTGCTTTGATTTTGATTTTGCATTTGAAGTTTGATTTTGCTGATTGTTGTGGTTGTTTATGTTTGTTTTGCCAAAGGATGAAGGTGATGATTGTTTTATTATGGATGAGTGATTTATTGCAGGTGAAGCGAAATGAAACGGATGGATTTTTTCAAATATTTGGATGTTTTTGATGCTTTTTAAATGCTTTGAGGCTATTTTTGGTATTTTTCAATATTTTACAAATGTTTTGATTTTTTAATTTTCCAATGTTTTGGGGTTTTCTAAGATTTTATGAATGGCTTTGGATTTTGTGTCTCGAGGGCTGATCAAAGATTAGCCTTGCCTATGTTTAAGCTCAGAGATGACGTAGTTCAGATAGCATATTTTTTATATTATTCTAAATTTTATGAGTGTTTTTGGATTTTTGATATGTTTTAAATGCTTTTGGATTTTCACATGATTTTGACGATTTGGATATGGATATGCATGATGGTATCAGTGCTCTTTTTTGGGATTTTTTGAAAACCAAGCTAGGGTTGATTGATCAAATTGATGGATTGATGATGATAACATTGTTGAGGATACACAACAATGCAAGGATAGTGTTAAGAAACACATGGATTAGGATGGATATCCCAAGATGATAAGGGATTGATTGGATTTTGATTGATCAGGATTGATGGCGATAACATTGTTGAGGATACACAACAGTGCAAGGATAGTGTTAAGCAACACAAGGATTGGGAAGGATATCCTAAAATGATGAGTGATTGGATTTGATTGATCATGATTTTGAAGCTTGGTTTGAAACAAAAGATGTTTTGGATGATTTGATGTGATGCTAAAGTGAAAATTAGATGTGACTGATATTGATTGTTTGGATTGATGTTCGATGAAAGATAAAACTTGATAAGGAACATCTTCTCGTAAAAATATGCAATGGGCTAGTGATTTGGATTTTTGATCACAAATGTTTGACCAATTTGATTTCACATTTTCCAATGTTTGGATCACCACATAAGTTGAAGGATATAGATCAAGATTTATTCCCGAAGCAAGATGTAAATATCCGCCCCTAGTGTTTAGCAATGTTTGGAATGCCATGGGTGGATGCTCAGATAGATGTGTGGATGGAGGGATATGGATTTTATTGTGATAAGATAAGGTATTCAAATAGAGGAATGCTTTATTGGATAAGGCTTCATGGCTCAAATAATGCTAGGTACGATAGGATAAAACAATTGACCCATGTCAAGATGTTTACCATAAGCAAGCGCAAAGTGTGCACCAAATTTTTACCAAGATCAAGATAATGTAGGAAGATGGATGGTAGATGGATGAAAATGGATTGGATAAATGGTTCATGGATAAAATGGATTTATTATGGATATAAGATGGATGGAATGTTGGAGATATTATGGATGGGAAGAGATGCTTTCACTTGAAGTAGCGCATGCAGATGCTCGATTCTATGCATGATTCCTATTTTCCAGGTTTTCATCATGGTACATTTCCAAAGCGCCACCGTAGTGGTTTTCACTGGAGGACAATTTTTCTCTTTATTGTTTTTAATCCTTTTTCTATTTTTTTTGGATTTTCATTTTTTTTAGTTTTTTTTTTAATTTTTCTAAAAAAAATTAATCTCATGCTAAACCACTTGGTGGTGTCGATGTAGATTCTTCTGTCATAATGTTTCATCAATATCCTATTTGAAGAAGCTGATTTTCCAAGATACATGCAATTGAATGCAACTTTTGAGATTCTTGATCTATTTTATTGATATATTGAAGTTAACTTTGTCTTTGTGTGCACATCACGATAGAGTGCCTTCTGAATCCTTATGATGAAGGGTTGTTTCCAATACATGGTCAATGTGAGAATTGGATATCATGCATGGAGGTGTGGATGGAGTTTGTTTAGGGATAAAAGATGGATTGATTGATAGTTTGGAACCTTTGACTTTCCAAACTTGGGAAGATGAGCAATGATGGGTGGATACGAAAGTGTGCATGGAATTAGGACCAACTATTTGATATACTTTGTACATTGTTTGAGAAGCCTACTTTTTCCTTTGTGGACATCTTTGATGGATACTTTTCCCTTTTTTTATTTTTCCCCATAGTTTCTTTCACTAATGGAGTTTGATAGCCCGATAATCTTTCTTTATATTTTTTGGTATCCATGTGTATTTGATTTGTCGAATATGCTTCTTAGCTTTGTTTTCTTTGATAACATTCTTTGTTATTTGATTCAAATATTTCTTTTGATGTTGGTCTCAATTCGTGGATGGGGTGATGGGTGGATGAAGATTCATGGCATGGTTGGTTGTAGTATTAGCATCGGTTTCATCATAAGGATTCTTCATGCTCCCTATGTTGATGTTTGCTTGAGACATAGTTTCCCCCAATATGGTGGTAGTAGCACCTTCATTCCTTGATTCTGCTTGTTTTGAGATGTCTTGTTTAGTAAGCATTCTCTAATAAATGACCACTACAGATGACGTGATTTCAATTTGCTACTCTGCTTCAACTTTGGAATACCCTATTTTGTCTAACTTGTTTCCTTGAGTGGATAATGTTGGATATCCTCATACATGATGTCCTCAGTCTGAATTTAGGATATATATGATCCTGATGTTGACCACTATTTGATTGTAGGAATTAATAACATGGTCTTTTTGTGTAATAATTTCACGAGTAAAGGAATCCTGTTCTGAATGAAGATCATCTATGTGTCCATCCACAAAAAGCATCTCATGGGTAGATGGAGGAGTATGTGTTATGTGGATATGATCATCTTGCATAGATAGGAGAGTGTCCATTAGATCATTGTAGTAGCTTGGGGATACGAATTCTCGATCTTGAATGATTTTGGAATTCCTTTCAACATGCTTTGGATCAAGTTCTTGACATGGGTCAATTTCAAAAGGTGGATTGCTTACAAAGGGTTCTTGGATATCTTCATTAGGCATGTGAAGTGGCTCAATATCCTCTTGATCTTTGAGGGGACTTGGATCAAATGTTGAGTTGAGGATTCCTTCAGTATCTGTAACCATGAGGTCAAAGGGTGTCAACATGCCATGGGAAGGATTATTGCTAGACTTTGGTGAAAGATGTTGATCATGCTTTGGAATAAATCCTTGAGATATGTCCTATAACTCATCAGATTATGTAGAGACATTTTCAACATGATCATTGGTCGATGGATGATGGATTATGTCAATGGGATCAAATAATTCTAACACTCCTTGAAATAGATCACTAAAAAGTGGCTCTTCATGTATGGTGATTTGGTCACCGGATGGGGTAGAAACATCTTCAATGTGCTCATTAATGGAGAGATCTTGAACATTGCTTTCAACAATTGTGGCCGAGAGATTATCAATGTTATTGCCAGTGGTTGAATCCTAATTATTGTCCCCAACACTTATTACTTTTTGATCAATCAGGTCTTGGATTAGATTTTTGAGTTGAATACAATTTGATGTTGTGTGTCCCTTTATTTTATGGAAATCACAAAAGTGATTTTCATTGTACCATGGCAGTTTCACTAAGGGCTCTTGATAATTTTCATAGGTGGGAATTGTGATGAGATTTTCCTACACCAACTATTGCATGATCAATTCAATTGGTTTCCCAAGTGGTGTGTATTCTCGTTTGTTACCCTATGAGACTTTTACTTTAAATTGACCCTGTGGTGATTGATCTTCGAGATGTGAAGGTTGGGTTTGTTTTTTATGTTGTTGATCTTGATATCCAACTTCTTGACATTGGATATGTTATCATTGATGTGGTTGTGGACACAAATCAATGCTTTGATGACATGGTTTAAAACCAATGGTAGAGTGTATTGATTTTGGAGTGAAAATGTCTCTTGGCTCAATAATTCAATTAGTTTGGAAAGTGAAGCAATTTGATCTTGATTTTGATCTTGAAACCATTGATATAGTTGATTTTTCTTTTGTTCAAGCAAATTTGGAATGTACACTTGTGGTGTTTGCATGGGATCATGGACAAATTGATTTTGGACAATGTTCTGACTTGGGATGATGTTCCTATTTGGCATTATAGGTTGAAATTGAACATTGGGTATGTGCAGGATCATGATGGGCCAAAAAGTGGTGATATGATGGGTATTTGTAGGGAATGTGGCTGATGACTTTTTTTTACCCAAAACTGATGAAATGAAAAGGGTTTTTAAAGGAGATTCTCAGCTTTCCACCAATATAAATTATGCTTTACTTAGAATTTAATAAATGATTATTATTCATTTTCTATTTGAATTATGACTAAAGGCCTGATTAATAGGCTCATTGAAAAACATCTATAGCTTTCAAATAGTATCACATTTTTGGAATCCAAAACATGCATCACATTCTATGCTTCGCATACTATAGGATTAAAAAAAGAAAAATTGAAAATATAATTTAAATGAAAAGATGGTGAAGGAGATCTGCAACGGTCATGGAAGCTTGCAATGGTCTAATGACTCTGGTCGTGGGGGAAGAGGGTAGGAGGGACCTAGGGGCATTCGTAAAGGGAACATTGAGAACATTTGGAAGGAAGAAAGATGGGTTCGCCCTCAGAATAATGTTAAGAATGGTCAGTTCCTGGATGGTCAAGATCATGGCACTCAATGTTTAAATAATTGGGGGCATGCACCTAGAGGCCGACAAAAGGGTGGTAACTACATAAATGATGCTTTTCGTAGGTTGCGGCAGCAGGATGGTGACAATAGAGGTCAAGGAGGTCCTCCTTGGATGGGAAGACAGGGCTTCAAAAGAAACCCTAATCATAGAAATGGTAATGGAGGTTTGGCGTGGAAAAATAATTTTCCCACCAAGGAATGGGAGGAAGAAAGGGAAGATGTCTCAGACGCAAGTCAGGGACAAAATGCTTCACAATCATGCAACGAGGAAAAAGGAGAAAGAGCTAAAGTGGTAATTAGCTCCGCCAAGCTTCATGTTAAGGCTTTGTTCCTAGAAAACCTAGGTCTAATAAGGAAATGGTATGGTGTAGACTTTAATTGGGATTATTTGATTAAGTGGTGGAAAGAGCGATGGGCTTCAGATCTGCAATTCAAAATGTTGCAAAATGGTTTTTTTTTGGTAACGTGCCCCTCTAGAAGCATAAGAGATGAAATTGTCAATGGCGTCTTGGTTTTGGATGGGTGTGGTTTCTACTTGAGACAATGGAGAGTTCATTTTGATCTGTCAACTCATGAGATGGAAACCCTTCAAGACTGGTACTCTCTAACTAATCTCCCCCAAGAATATTGGGCCCCTAGCATATTGGAGGAAATAGGGAATCAGTTGGGCACCTTTGTATGCGCAACTTGGAAAGGAAGTTAGAAAGGAAAAACCAAACTTATGTGTGAATATGTGTAGAGAACACTCCAGCTCGACACATATGGGGAGAGATGGATCTTATAACAGATTATGGGAGCTAGGTTCAAAAGTTGGAACAAGATTCTTTCACTCAAAATAATTTGGTTCATTCTTTGGGGTGCAGGTGCTCAAAAGCCGTAATGGGAAAATTGAGCTCATTGGGGGATTCAAAAGATTCTCCTAGGTTGAAGGACATCTGGGGTTGAGGCTACCTTCAGCACACCTCCAAAGGAAAGGGTTTCAAAGCTATAGCCTAATGCATCTGGGAACTCTCCAACATCCTTAGTGGCGGCTTCTTCGCGAGATAAGTCAAGCCCAATTTTAGGCTCAAAATATTTTGAGATGGAGGAGTTTCAGGAGTTGCAAATGGACCAGGGGGAGAAGGATACAACTCTAGAAGAGAAGATATCAGAAGCATTGGAGCTACTAGAAGGAGATTGCCAGAATGTGGAATTTGACTCACTGATAGAAGTGGGGAAGGATATGGTGGAATTAGTGGTGGCGGCCAAAGAAAACTCAGGGGTGTTGGAAGAAGGTTATAATTTAGAAGTCTTGGAGAAGTTGATGTTGAAAGACGGGGTGGGGACTATGGAACTACTTAGCCCGCAGTTTGGTAAGAAAAGGAAGCTTTCTAAAGGTTTGGTTGCGACTAAAACCAGGTAGGGGATTCATCAGAGGGACATTTTGAAATCATCACCGGACTGTGGTGAACACAAAAAGAGAGGCAGAATCCCTAATCAAGAGAAGAGGAAACTGGATGGGGATGCTTGCGGCCAGAAAAATATTGATAAAATGATTAAAGTAGGGAAGGGTGGTGCCCTTCCTGAACAACAATGAGGCTCTTAACTTGGAATGTTAGGGGCTTAAACATCCCTAATAAATGGATCCTTATCAGGCGACATTTAGTAGTAAGTGAAGCAAACATTTTTCTTCTCCAAGAAACAAAACTAGGAGGATCAGATTTGGAAAATTTTGGTAAGAAGTTGAAGGTGTGGAAATGGCTTGGTGTGGAAGTGGGAGGTGCTTCGAGAGGTTTAATAATCATTTGTAATCCTCAATCTGTGTTCATGGAGAACCTAAAATCGAGTCACCATTGGATGGTTTGTAGGGTAAGGAGCTTACTTTCAAATCTTCAGCTTTGTTTGATCAATGTTTATGGCCCTTCTTTGAGCATTCAAAAAAGGCAGGTTTGGTTAGAATTGGATGGGATTCTTAATGGGTTGGCTCAGAAATTCTGCATTCTTGGGGGTGACTTCAATGCCATTCTTTGACAAGAGGATAAGAAAGGAGGCTCGGGGAAAATGTTGCAATCTCATTATGACTTTCGAAGCTTTGTGGACAGGAATGCATTATTGAAAATCCCATCAGGAAATGGTTGTTTCACTTGGAAAAACAAAAGGAAAGGGTTTGGAAACATCATGGAAAAACTAGATAGATTTTTTTTTAAAGGAGATTTGTGGCTCTTCCCCTTTACCTTTGAAAGAAAAATCAACCTGGGGGTCAGTTTTGATCATTACCCAATGCAGCTCCAGATTGAAGGAGAGAAGGGCTCGATGTGTTTCCCTTTCAAATTCAAGATGATGTGGTTTAAGGATCCTCAAGTAATGGAAAAGATGGAAAAGTGGTGGAAGGATTGCACCCCGGAGGGATCCTGTATGTTCAATTTGGTCACAAAACTAAAATATGTGAAACAACAACTCAATCAATGGAACAAGGAATGTTTCAAGAACATTTTTGCTAAAAAATTGCAAATAGAAAGTGAGCTTGCTCTCATTGTAGAAGAAATCATGATTAATGGAATGGACAATGATTGTTATAAGAAATAACATGAGCTTTCTAAACATCCAAATGAGATTCTAGAAAAAGAAGAGATATTTTGGCAACAGAAATCTAGGGAAGTCTGGCTAAAAGCAGGAGATCAAAATTAAAAATTCTTTCACAATTCTACAAAGGCAAGGAGGGACCTGAATAAAATATCATGCATTAAAGATGTGGATGGTAGATAGGTGGAACATGTTGCAGAGATAAGAGCCTCTACAGTTCTTTTTTTTCAGAATTTTCTTAATGATTGGGATGGGTCAAACCTTCAGCTCAAAATGCCTCACTGAATTCTATTCTGAAATTGATTTCCCAAGCTCAATTGGAGGTCTTAAATTCTAAGTTCACTGAAGCAGAAGTGAAGGAGGAAATCTTTGAAATGCAGCCAGAGAAAGCTCTTGGGTCAGATGGGTTTTTGGCAGTGTTTTTTCAGAAATGTTGGGGGTTCATGGGAAGGGATGTTTGGGAAGCATTAGAAGATTCAAGAAGCTCTAAAAGTGTCCTTAAGGAATTCAACAACACCTTAATTGCTCTCATTCCAAAGAAGGAGAAACTGAATTCTTGGGAAGACTTCTGTCCAACTTCTCTTTGTAACACACTCTACAAAATTCTAGCCAAAGTGGTAGCTAATAGGTTAAAGAAGATTCTTCCTTCGATTATCTCAGAGGAGAAAAAAGGTTTTGTTCTTGGCTGATCAATCCTGGATGGGGTAATTATCACTCAGGAAGTCATTCACTCGGTTAAGAAACTAAAAAAACCGGTGATGCTTTTGAAGTTGGATATCAAGAAAGCTTATGACAGAGTGAATTGGAGATTTTTGTTTAAGGTAATGGAAGCCTTTAGCTTTCAAAAGGATTGGCTAGATTAGTTGTTTCAGTGGGTAGCCTGCCTATAGTTTTTTGTGTTGATAAATGGCTCTCTTGAGGGTTTCTTCACTGCATCTAGAGGACTGAGGCAAGGTGATCCTTTATCTCCATTCTTGTTTATCATAATGGCAGAAGCTTTGGGGGGGACAATTGAAAAAGAAAGAAGGAATGATTGGATAGAGGGACTGCAAGTTACTAGCAGTTTGCCTAATATTACTCATCAGCAGTTTGTGGATGACACAATGTTGTTCAGTGTTTCCTTGGTTAGGGAAGTGCAAAGGTTGAAAGGTATTTTATAGGATTACTTCAGGGCTTTAGGGCAAGAGGTGATTTTTTCTTTAATATTAGCTGCCCTTGTGAAACTCAAATCTTGAGAATTGTAGGATTCAAGAAGGGTCAATTACCTTGTAAATACCTGGGTCTCCCACTGGCTAAAGGCACTCAAAGTGGAAATCTATGGAACTCCTTGGTGGAACGCTGCAAGGATCGGGTTTCATCTTGGAAGAATAGATGGCTATCTTGGGTGGGTAGATTAACAATGTTGAAGTCTGTCATCTCTTCCCTTCTTGTTTATATGATGTCTTGCCTACTATTATCAATAGGAATGAGCAAGATTCTGAATCAAGTGATGAAGGATTTCTTCTAGAAAGGAAACTCCGATCAGAAGAAGTTTCCCCTCATAAAATGGAAAAAGGTCTATGAGAGTCGTGAACGTGATGGTGTTGGTCTGAGGAATATTATTTTGCAAAATAGGGCATTGGGGGAAAAGTTAGCTTGGACTGTCCACTCCCATCCTAATCTGAAATAGGTGAAAATAGTGAGAGGAAAATACCTAGAAGAAGTTCCCTATTGTTTCCTGGTGGAAAAATCTCTACCAATGGGATCCCGCATATGGAATTTTATCAGGAATTCTAGGGATCTTATTAACGATTACCTCACTTTGGAAATTAAATATGGGAAAGAGGCTCTCTGCTGGGAGGATTCTTGGGAAGGGCATCCAGCCCTGGCTAAAAACTTTGAGCTCAAACGAGTAAGGGAAAGAAAAGAGCATGCTTGGGAACTAAAATTTTATGATTATATTGACTTGTTGAATCCTTTGGAGGGTCCTCATGTATGGAAATCGGTGAGGAGCCTGAATCTTGAAGTTCAAGAAATGGAAGCATTTGAGAAAGCTTTAGAAAAAAGAAGGATTTGGTGCAGCAGAGGAAGGACTGTTTGAGATGGGATGCGTCTCCTAGTGGTGTCTACTTAGCTAAAATTGGATATGCCATCCTATCTTCTGCAGAGATGCAAAATTCAGTGATCCCTTCAAGATTATGATGGAACAAGGCTTGTCTTCCAAAGGCAAGAATTTTTTCCTGGGTGGCGGCGCAAGGCAGAGTTCTTACTAGGGACAAATTCATCAAAATGGGTTATCACGGACCGTCTAGATACCCATTATGTCATGAGGCAGAGGAAACAGCAGATCACTTATTCTTAAATTGTAATTTCACCTATCAAATTTGGAGTTGGTTGTGTACGAAGTTACATTGGGCTACAACTTTCCCCAACAAGTTGTTAGAATTTCTTATTGCCTGGCCTAATTCTTTTCAGAACTCCCTCTTTGGGGATTTATGGGTGTTGAGTCCCTCCTTGGTTTTATGGGAAGTGTGGAAGGAGAGGAACTGGCGACTTTTTCAAGACAAGGAGATGTTTATTCCAAGGCTGCAATGCAAAATAGAGGCGTGCATTGAAGAAATTTTCAATGCGGGATTGTAGGTAAAAAACCCAGGCAAAGTAAATTTTGGAAAATGGGATGCTTGGGTACTAAAACAGTGGTTTGGGATTAAAGCTCTACCTTTCAGAGGTGTTGGTAATATGGCGTCAGCAAAAATGAGAAACAAAGTAGTGTGGCTTCCTCCAGAGTAGGGTTGGGTCAAAATAAATTTCAATGGTGCCTCAAGAGGGAATCTGGGGCCATCGGGAGTTGGCTATATTATTCGAACCTCTACATGTCAGGTCTTGGGAAGAATGGAAAATTCCCTCCTAGATGGTACTAAAAATGTGACAAAATTCCAAGCACTCCTTCTCAGCCTGAGTCTTTGCAAGGAAATCAGTGTTAAAAATCTAGTGGTGGAAGGGGACTCCACCCTTGTAATAAATGCTCTCAGGACTCGACAGATTCACAATTGGAGGTTGGGGGAGTTTTTAGAAGCAACACTAGATCAACTGAATTTTTTTGAACAAGTGATGTTTAACCATACGCTGAGGGAAGGTAATGTTAAAGTTGATAGTTTATCAAACATGGGTGTGACTAGTCCAAATCTCAAAGAACTCAATGTAATAAGGACTTAAATTTTGTGGGAGGTTGGGTGGGCTCTCCCTCCCCCCTTTCTTTATTACTTCTCTGCATTGGTTTGTTCGGAGGGCCAGCTGGATGCCAAGGTGGAAGAATGGAAAGGGTTAAGGGGCACATATACGGGTGTGACAAGGATGTCGATCACGTGGCTTAGGTGACATTTATCTTCCCTAAGCTCGAGGAAGTCATAGACATCATTAACTAGAGGCCACTTAATACGGATTAAGTGTGGCACGTTTGGATGGAATTCATTAGTAAGGGTGGCGAAAGATTGGTACCTGGTAGTAATAGAGCTGCAGTGTTTAAGATTGGTAGCTTATTTTCTTTTCTTCATTTATTGTGTTTCTTTGTTTGGTTCGTGGTGGTTTTAATGGTGGAATTTATTTTTTTTGGTGGTGGAGCTCATGGAAAAGCACTCTCGCTTCATCATAGAGGTCTCTATGGATGGAGTGGTTAAGCTTGGGGTGGACACACCAATCTCTCTGAAATCATCAGCTAGACAAGCCTCTTTCAGAGAAATCAAAGACCAACAGCTGAAGCAGATTCTCACAAACAAGGATCTGCTGGTCTTGGTGGTGACAAAAATGGTCCTGGGAGTTGGCCATTTGGCCAACAAGGAGTTCGGAAGAGACAACCTTAATATCTCCTCTCGGTTCCTGGCCTCTCTTCTAGATAATGGCGAGTCTAAGGCCGAGGCTAAACTATTGTTGGTAAATATGTTTCAAAAGGACCTGGTGGGTGGTTTAGATGAGGTGTTGAGCTTTGTTGTGGAGGGCAGAGGTGTTCCAAGGCAAAGTGACTTCACAATTATTCGAGGATAGGATGAAGTTGTGAAGCTTTTTCTGTTCCTGCTTGACTTGAGCGGTCTGACGTTGAGCAAACATAGAATGGTGGTGGCAGTGGCTATCGAATTCTTGAAGAAATTCTTTAGTCTATTGGCGACAGTGGTGTCGAGTGGGTAAAGGTCTTCGAAGATTTTGCTGCCTTGAACAAATTTCTATGAGTGTCTTTCTTGTTGATGTTGGTTCTGGTAATTTTAGGTCTCCTATCTCTAGTTCAATGGTATTCTCAAGTTGCGGGGTCTGTAAGTTTGGCCTCTTAATGGACATTGGGAGAATTTTGGGTGCTCGGGTTATGTCTGTACTCGGATGGGGTCAAACCTTTATGGCCTTCAGGGTTTTTTGTCGACTTAGGCGGTAGGGTGGTGGGTTCTGGTAGGCTAGTTTCATGTTCTAATCGGTTCTGGTTAACTGGGTTTCCCGTTTTGGCTTGTTTTGGCTTGTCTATGGGGTTTTTTTTGGAACAGGTACTTGGGTTGGGTTTTGTTGGTGCTTGATGGCGGATCATTTCCTACGTTTGCAGACATTTATACTCTCCTTCTTTAATATATATCTCAAAACTTGCGTATCAAAAAAAAAAATTGAATTTCATGAAGTTTTGACTAAGTTAAGGTGGTCAGACATGAGTTTTTATATTTTTTAAAAGTTGTAATAAAAAAATAATGATTAATTATTATTTACTTGGAAAAAAATTACAAAAAAATATGCATCACATCTGAACATGAGTCCTCTACTTATATCTAAAATATTATAAAAAAATATTATAATTTTATTGTGGTTAGGGTGGTCAGACAGACACCTACTTCTTCTTTTTTCCCTAAAATTTAAGTACTACTATATTGAAATTTCAAATTTTCACCAAATAGATTTCTTTAAAAAAAAAAAGCCTAGTAGTTTAGAAACTACATTCAATTTTCTACATATTCTATTCTTACATATTTTTGAAATAATATAGATAACTTATTCAATTTTTTACTTCAAGTTGCCTAACTCTAATTTTTCTGAATTTTTTGCCACTTAAGGGCCTGTTTTTTCCATGATGATCCTACACATACCCCATTGTTGTGGTTGGGAATCTCATTGCCTTGATTTAGGTAACTTTGATTTTGCATGGTGTTACCTTGACTTGGATCAATACATGGAGTCATTATCATTTTGTTCAAACTTTGAACAACAATTGTATGATTCGCAAACATATTTATCCCAAAGTTTTCTAAGTGTTGATTTGAAATGTTCATGATTGAAAAACTTGTACTTGGTATATTCACAATTGGCATGTATGGATTTGGTGGGATAATGTTGTTCATTTGAAGACTCATGCATTGATTGTTCAGTTGATAGATTTGTAGGTTTGGACTCAGATTTAAATCTACCATCAGGAAAGGTGTTCCAAAATTTTGACTAGGCATACTCAAATTTGTTGTACCATTGAGGTTTGTAGGAGATAATGATCCCATGTATGGATTTTATAAAGGTGAGTGTTTATAATCAATTGGAATTGTAAGGCTTTAATAGTTGGATTGGTTTAGACCGCTCATGATGCATGGATCAAGTTTATATTCCATGTTCTTCTTGTGTTTTTACCTCATTGAAAAAGTGAACCCCTAAGGAATTTAGGACCAATGATGAGATGAAGGATGAAAAGGGTGAATGATATAGGTGTTGAACTTTTAGGAACTTTGGATCAATGCTAGACTTGTAGTATTTGATTTTGATTGGTTTGATTTGGATAATGAACCTGTAAACCCTAAGATGTTAGACATGATCTTTAGGATAAACTTGTTCAAAGAAGTGATAATTTAACTAAGTGAGTGAGTAAGGACTCATCCAAACACACCTAACTAAATAAATGATTTTGATTTGGTTTAAGGATGTACCCAAGTCTAGATAATGATGTTTCCAAATCTCTAAATTTGTTTGTGGGATGAGATGATAAATGTTTAGAATGGATGAAGTGTTTGATTTTGATCATAAATGAACCTAACAGGGACCTTGTTTACAAGACCAAGATATTGAAGAACATGCTTTTCTCTAAGAGTAGTTCAAACCAAAAGACCAATTTTTGCATGGAAAACCATAAGACAAATGATAACAAGCACATGTGTGCGGTCCAATTGTTTCTTAACTTTGCTTAATGAGTTCATTTCACCACAAACACACTCTTGATTAGCTTTGGAAACTAGATGTCCAATGTCCTAATTCTCTTTCATCCCACAAAGTGCATTATGTGGAAATCAAGGAAATCAAGGAAAAGGTTACCTAATGTTGACTTTAGTAGAAGAAAATTGAGATGAAATCCAAATTCTTAGAAGACTCTAAGGATATGAATCCCAAGGGCAAGCAATAGCATGTGAATTTGTTCAAGGGTATTTGCTTCTCCTAAAGGGTTTGAGATTTGGTGCTCATGTTAAATGTTTTTTTTTCCAATATTTTTGATCAAGCAAAGTGTTTTGTAACCAAGAACAAGTACAACCCTATGGATATGAAAGACTATATTTATTGATTCCCCACTTGAACAAGTCCAGCTATGCTTATTTTTAGTGAATGGTTAGATGCTTGAGCCCATTGGCTCCCCTCCATAACACTCACTTATACGGGGCAGCTAAGCATCAACACCCATGAAACTCCCATGGCATACTTTACATTTCTACTAAAAAATGTAAAAGTGTGGGGTGGATTCAGAATGACCGTTCTTGCACCAACAAATAGATAGGGATTTTGGCCTTTCTAAAAAAAGGGTTTTAATTTGGGCATTATGTTCATAGGGATTGATCCATGCGGTGAGAGACCATTGTTTCCCTTCTTGTCAGAACCAACTGTGTGATATTGGCTTTTGTTCCAATATCCACTTTTATATTCCAGCTGGAAATACACTTGGCTTTAGTGTGTTACCGGTTGAGTCATTACCTTGGGTGAGTACTTTTTCCCACAAGGCAGGCCCTCTAAGATAAACAAAAGCAAGCAAGTAATATTTATAACTCGATCAATCTTTGTTGCAACAAAAAGAGAGAGAATGTACGCAATACCCTCCACTCACACTCGCAAGATGTTTTGTTCAATTTTAATCCCAAAATAAAATGTGGAGGCAATTACTCTACCCAACTTAAGATCACCAAAGGGCCTTTTTGATTCTCAAGATCACCGTGAGGTGTGAGAGAAGTGCATACATCCTTTTGATGGTATTACTTTGAGTAAGAAATTACAAGACAAAGTACCATGTGTTCATTTTAAACCCACAAAGCAATGATTTGATTCTTTTTAGAACACCAAAAAGAAATATGGAGATTTCCTTTTGCAATTGTTAATCCTCAAACCAAATCTAGTGAGTTTTTCCTAAAGTTCTTTTTAAGCGCTTTGTAGAAAAATTTGAAATGTTATTTTTAGAGCCCCAAAAAGATGCGAGTTGATCTAAAATAGAAAACTAAAGCATAAAATGGAAGCTCTAAGCATTTAAAAACACTTTATCAACTCCAAATTTAATGCTAAATTTCTTTTTATCTCCAAGATTATTCAAAGATCATTTCTTATGCTTCAATGTTGCAAGTCCTTTGTGTCAACGAAATCCCTCCTTTCTTTTCCTATAAAAAAAAGACCATCATATGAGGATTAAATTATTTAATTAAAATAACTTCAAACAATAAATTGATGTCAATTGGAAAGACTAATGATTTTTAACTGATAAATGACTCATCAATAAGAATCTTACTTTCCACAATCTTTTCACAATATTAAAGCCTTTAGCTAAAATGTTTGGTCATCTAACAAAGATGGGTATGTGCAAGATCATCATGGAAAAAATAGGTCCTTCAGTGGCAAAAAGTTCAGAAAAATCAGAGTTAGGAAACTCAATGTAAAAATTTGAATAAGTTATCTATATTATATCTAAAATATGTAAGAATAGAGTTTGTAGAAAATTGAATGTAGTTTCTAAAATACTAGGTTTGTTTTAAAAAAAATCTATTTGACTAGTGAAAATTTGAAATTTCAATGCGGTGGTACTTCAATTTCAGGGAAAAAATAAGAAGTAGGTGTTTGTCTGACTACCCTAACCACAATAAAATGATAATATTTTTTTATAAGATTTTAGATATAAGTAGAGGACTGATGCCCCGATGTGATGCATATTTTTTTGTAATTTTTTTCCAAGTAAATAATTAATTATGAATTTTTATTACAACTTTTTAAAAATATAAAAACTCATATGTCTGACCACCTTAACTTGGTCAAAACTTCATGAAATTCAATTTTTTTTTTTTAATCCTATAGTATGCAAAGCACAGAATGTGACGCATGTTTTGGATTCAAAAAATGTGATACCATTTGAAAGCTATAGATGTTTTTCAATCAGCCTATCAATCAGGACTTTAGTGGTAATTTGAATAGAAAATGAATAATAATTACTTATTAAATTCAAAGTAAAGCATAATTTATATTGGTGGAAAGCTGAGAATCTCCTTTAAAAACCATTTTCATTTCATCAATTTTGGGTAAAATAATAGTCATCAGCCACATACCCATCATATTGCCACTTTTTGGCCAATCATGATCCTACACATACCTAGATCAATGCAATCCAAAATCAGACAATTTATGTAGGGATTAAATGCAGAAAAGAAAAGATCTAGTTCATTTGTCATGATGACATCTCGATTCTCATTGATTGAACCTGCAAAAAGCCATAAATGAGTTAGAAACAACAACATTAACAAGATAGGAACAATAGTAATGGTCGGATTTGCACAATCCAATGATTAGAAAATTTAATGATAATAGCAATAGGATTTCCACAAGAAAAATATTCTCCCTCACACATATTCCAATTGCATAGTGCTCAATGGTACGTTCATGGTGAAGTCATTAAAGTCAAGATTTTAAGTACTCTCTAAAATCGGCACAAGCATTTTATAGTGAACTTAAAGAGCTGAGAATATGTTAAGATTTGGTAATTACCCCACTTTAAAGCACCAAGATATGAATTTATTTGAAAGTGAGAGTTCTAGTACTTATTCTCAATTGAATGCAAGTGCCCCAGTGGCGGATGACATGGTAGCAATTATAATCAGTCAAAGAATTTTATATTGGTTTGTGTTTTGGGATATCATTTCTTCACTTGAATATAAAGCTGAGTGTATTGATGACAATGGACACATTTTTCTTACTCAATCATAATAAAAATCAATGAAATACTCGACCTATTTATGTCATTAAAGATAGAGTATCATCCGATGCTATCAATGGACTGTCAGGCTTACTTTTTTCTATGGAATGATTTCATGGAAGTTGTCATAAAGCCTGACAGATTAGTGCTAATGTAGTAGGTGGTGGGATGTATTCAATTAAAAGCAAATGGCATGTCAAAGTCCTGAATATTTTTCTGCTAGTAAAGGCATATTTATGTTGATGGATATGCTCTACTACATACTGCATTTCATGAATGTGAAATCCATGACTATGAAATCTAGCTCAGGAAAGACACCATATGATGCAATGCCAAATGTTTCATGCCTGCCTACAATTGTAGAGTTAGCTCATCAAGGAGTATGACTTCCACATATTAACCCAATATGACTTTGAGATAGCAAGGTTAGCATATGCAACTTCCATAATGAAGCTTATAGGTGTGGATAAGGCGGAAAAGTTAATAAAAAAAATGATGATCTTACACAATACGTTGATACAACAATTTAAAAACGTCAGATGATAAATGTTCTATTCAATGCATACCAACGAATGAAGGAACTTTAATGGAATTTGCAGGTGTAAAGCCAACTTCTATTATTCTCTGATAGAGTATAATGACTATAGGACCTCCGCAAAAGACTAAGGCATAAAAAAAAGTTTCAAGAAAATGCATTTGGTAGGTGTAAAGCACAACTCTATAATGATTGCAGGACCTACACACAAAAGGTTTCATTGAAAAGGCCTAAAAAATTTCAAATAGATAGAAACGTAGGAGAAAAATCCAGTTCACAACCATTCCTAGCATGCTCTCTGCCTACGCCCAACATTTGTGGCTTGAAACGTTTTATGGACATCCATAAAAATATAAAACATGTTTTTAAGTTTTCACCCTCAAATATGTGTGTGTTTTGGGCCTAAGGAGTGGAAGGAGTCAATTCGTCTTGAAATTTTTCTTTTTCCAATTTAACATAAAACAAACACCCATCACAACCAACTCTAGACAAGAGGCATAGATTGAAGACTGATAAAGCAAAGAGCTTAATGTCAAAGCCATGGTAGAACATAGAAAGGTATGTAAAAGTAAAGCCCATTTTCCTAACATGAAAGGAAACTTTAAAAAGACCAAATTGATTCATCAACCTCTCCCAAACTATAGAGCATCTCATATTTGTGGGAGTTAGATGAAACCCAATAGAAGTAGATAAATAATCTATTTAGCAAGCTTAATTCTGACAGGAAAGAGATGCGGGACAACATAAATTTCTCCATATTTTTTGTTTAGGACACTATTTTTGAAGACATAAAAAGATTTCTCTGACTATATATGTTGCTCATTTTTTTATCATAAATGTAGCCTATTTGTCACAAAATAAAAGAACATGCCTGAAGACTACTCCTAGTTTTGGAAATTACTCACAATTGTTGTTGGTTTTGTTGACCCAAAATCCCAACATAGTTATCATACAAAGAACAAATGTGCTTTTTTTTCACTAATAATGGATTGTATAAAACTAAAATCACAGATATCTAAATTTGTTCTTCTGATATTAAGTTGAAAAAGTGACCTGCCCAACTAATGTAAGTGCTATTAATTTCATAGTAGGTTTAAATGGAGACTGTGCAAGCATAGGGAAGGCGTGTGAACTGTTGGACAAAATTCTTGTATGCAAAATGTGCAAGTATAGGGAAGGAATGTGAACTATTGAACAAAATGATCCTCTAAAATGTGATCTCATGGAATGCAATGATAGCTGGATCTACACAAAAAAAATTCATTGAAAATGCATAAGAAACTCAATCAAATATTGGTTGGTGTAAAGTTGCATTCTTCAACCTTTAACTAGCATCATCCCCTGTAAAATGAAAATAGAGTAGTTTTTGGAGGATTTTAAAAAACATATTTCAAGTGCCAATAATTATAACAGTGATATGTGTGAGAATGGAAGGTAATGAGTTCATAGCAACGAGGATTCAATGCCCAACAATTGTGCAGTGCTCTATTGATTATGGTGTGGCACAAAAATCAGAGAAAGGAGAGCTTGATCTTGATGGCATAGAACAATTTTCAGATAGCAATATCTAAACATAAAAGATATACAGTAGCGACCCCCCTTCTACAATGATTCCCAACGTCCTAGGTTTCACAAGCAATCTACGCCAATACACTTTGAACAAACTACTGTGTTTGAACTAAATAGGACCAAAATAAGTGAAACAACCTATTGAAATCCTAAAATAAAACCACCACAAATTTCTCTTAAAGTAATATCATGCTTACAAATTGAATTCAATAGATTATAGATTGCAGGCCCAAGTAACCTCTCTTTTTAAAAAAATAATATAAATACATATATAAATAAATAGGTAAACTACAGATTTCATGCATAATCAGGCCCTCCTTCTACTGCCATTAGGTAGACACTAAGTTTCACAAAGTTCAAACAATGAACCACATTAGTATCATTAGTTTGTTTAAAGCAAGCAACACTAGCATCTCTATGAAATACTTAACCATGCTAAAATATGCAAACTAAATAGAACAAAGACAACTAAATGCAAGCACATAAAAACATGACCAAATCCTATCCCATAGTGGATTGGTGCTTCTTTGATGTCGAAAGAATCCCTTTCCCGATCCTTGATAAGCTCCTAGATGAAATGATGAAAAATATGGAAGATGATGACCAAGATGAAGTGCAATATGAATGTGTATCAATGTGCCTAAGATTGTGGAGGATTAAATCAATAGAGATGGTCTCTATTTATAAGAAATTATGATGGAGGATTGAAGAACATGGAGGATGTGGGACAAAACATGAGCCAATGACAAGATGCCACTTGTCAAGATGTGATAGGATGAAGGTTGAACACATTTTGACAAATGTGCCAATAAATGACATTATGTGGCTTTTCAAATTTGAAAGTTGGCTTGTTGGAGGGAGAAGAAAGGGTCTTAAATGTCAAGTGGGAGACATCTAAGAGAGGAGTTAATGCTATGTTGGAGGACAAGACATTTGGAGGGATTTTCAAACTTGGAGGAATATTCCCTTTTTTTATGCCATTTTGAAATTAATTAGGGAATTATTAAATCAAAGAAATGATTTATTGGTGCAAGTTGCAAAATCTAGAGGATTCAAGTGATTAGGATTAAATTAATTAGAATTTGATTAATTTAATAGGAGATTAGGTGATTTTGACTTTTGACTTAGATTTTAGGATTAAAATAAATCAAAATGAGAAGAAAATGATAAAGATTTGATTTATTTAATCAAAGAGGATGATGTTAGTGGTTTAATTAAATAAATTTGATTTATTTAATTAAAAGAAGAACTTTAGAAGGTTAATTAAATAAACTTGATTTATTTAATTAAAGAGATAACCTAGGAGATTAATCAATTAAACTTGATTTATTTAATTGATCAGGAAAATATGATTTAATTAAATATGAGGAATGCATGATGCTAATTTTGCATGTCTACATTATTTAATAATTCTCATAAAAGAATTATTATGTAATATATCCTAACTTAATCATTTGTGCTATCATAAATGTACCTTTTGTCTCAATATTATTTATATAACATGGAAATGGATTCATAGTTCACAAATTCCCATTCTACTATTGACAAGTGCAACTAATAAATTTTTAGTATCATTAATTCCTTCAACTTTGGTCATGTTGGTATCTATAAAATATTATTCCTATCATGGAATTCCTACCCAAATACTACGTATGATGACCTTGACTTAATAAAAATTAAAAAATTCTTGGTCATTGTATATTAAAGGAAGTAGGATGTTTTGGTCTAATGGATGAATTGAAGGGAGAGTTATTAGGTTAAAAATAAAAGGATTTAGAGAGAATAATCCATTAATTTCTAAATATTACTAAAATTCCTTAAATAATTTTATTTGAATGAAGGAAACGAGAATGTGCTAACTACTTAATTCATACTTCCTTCATGTTATTAACATTTGAAAGACTATTTTTTCTTTAGAAAATTAGAAGAATAGGAGGATTGGAATGGTGAGGCACATTTTAATGTATTGGATGCCAAGATCTTAACTTCATATTTTCAAATGTGTATACATAATGAACTAAAAGATAAAAAGGTAATTAGCTACACATTATTCTTTATTAATATAAATATACCCTTGAAAAATATTATTTATAATTCAACATCATTGAAGTAGAGTTTTATTTTATAAAACATAAATAATATAATGACATTACATAACATTATATATTCATTTCTTCTTTTTATGCATCTTGTAAGTTCATTATAGAATTTAGAATCACATTCTTATATGAAAGTGATGTTAGAATATTGTGGCAAGATAATCAAATTAATGTATGTAACTTGATGATAACAAATAAAATTAGTGAATAACATAGGCCTTTAGGGTTAATGGAAATAACTCATCTAATAGCTTATCATTATAAGAAAAGTTGATGCATGTGCCTCTAAAATATTGGATATGAATATTCAGTTTTCCTTTCCCACATGATAATTGAAACTAAGGAGCCATTAATCTTATGGGTAGTGGATATGTAACAATCTAAAAAGAAATATGCATATTATATATAGTATTCTATGTAATAATACCCTTATTATCTTTGGTTTATTTATTTACATTCACCAATTCTTGTACAACTATATCTAATGTGGTGGTGGAGACAAGACCGATATTATGAGTATGGAAAATAGTGAAGGATAACTATATTAAAGTATATAGTAGTAAATAAAATAATATATAATAGAAGATACAATATTTGATGGAATAATCCATGGCCTTATAAAATTTATGTCATGAAGATACCCCACTAATGTCTGATAATAGAGATTCACTAGTTACTTAGGAAATTTAACTTATTGAAGTGCATAAATGAAAACATAATTAGTAATTTTGATATCTTATTCAGGCACATATCCATCGTGACCATAGTCTTCTTGATCACTCAAGTTGGTCTCAAAATGACCACCATTAAAGATGCCATTAGTTTTAGAATGAGAAACTATATTAGTATTGAAGTGAGCAATATTTCTCAATGGAAGATTAAGATTATGATGAGCTCAAGGTATAAATAATAATATGGTGATGGTTAATCAATTTTTAAAAAAAAATAAAAATAGAGGCATATCAAATATGATAAAAAGTGTAAAATATAATGAAATCCGAAGCAATAGTGGGTTGAAAGGCATAAATATGGGAAATATAAATACAAATTTCAAACCTTAAAATAAGAATGCATAAAAAAATCACATAGATGAAATCCTAATTAAAAATAAGATGTAAAAATTAGGAAAGGGTGGATTTGAAAACCCTACTAGTGATAAGAAGCCCTAGGAAGAAAAATACAATGTAAGAGTGGGTGTGTTCACCAAAATGTAAAGGAAAATAAACTTTCCCTAAGCCTAATGGAGGTCAATCCAATAGAATGCAAATGTATGTGCATATACATTAACCTAGATTAATAATTGATAAATTTGTAGGAATATATAATTTGAGATTAAATACTTAATTTATAAATGTAAATGTGAATAAGGTTAATTGTAGTTAGTTCTTTTCTCAAAATTGAACAACTCTATTGTAGTTTTGGACTATATATATTTGAATATTTCAAATAGGATCTCTATGCTTGTGTGTTGCCTCAAATTTTTTAAAGATATATATCTCTATTTGATTAAAGTCTACACCTCTTAACCACTTCCATGTTTATTCATCTATTCTATGATGCTTACCATCATTCATACAACTTGTTCAATCCTACTCTCCAATTCCTAAATTGTTTGACATCAACTCTACTTTGAAGATTGGTGATATTTAAAAATTTCTTTAGAGGGCTACCAAATCTCTAGGGGACAAGTTATCCTAGGTCAACCTCTAAAACACATTTCTTTAATGTTTATTCCAATGATTGAACACAAGAAGCTTCAATCATGTAAATGAGCATCCCAGGACATTATTATGCATTTTTTTAATTGAACAAAATTGAAATTTTCTTTGAATAGTTGCTCCTTGAACACTATAGGATGAGAGGATATTTGTATATGAGAGAACATAAAATAAATAAAATGGAATACTTCCAAATATAAGGACACAACAACAATTCACACAAACATGTGTTTTGTCAACTCACAACTAGTGAAATAGAGAAATACAAGATAGATTGAATTTAAATTTTAGAAATTCAAGAGTAAGACCTAGGACAAGTAAACAATAATGTGTATATAAAAAATTGTTATTTGAATATGTGATGTAATAAACATAAAATGTATGTAAAGATGTGCAAAAATAGATAAATCAAACTCAAAATTTTCTTTTTTAATTACATTAAACCATTCTCCCAGTATACACATAAAAATAAAGAAGAATAGACAAACTCTACCATTACAATATAAAAAAAAGCATTGCAAAAAATATATATATATATAAACATCTTTCTTTAACTTTTGGTATTAACTTGAATTACAAGACTGCTTAAAAAACATTTACTATGTATGTAATCAGATATTTCCAAATCAATTTTTGCCCATATTTTTGCCCATTATAAATGTGAATTATAACGTAGTTTGCAAGAACTCCTTGTATTTCATTTTACATATTATATACACGTGATAGAGATTGAGGCGATGCAAAGCACTTGAACTAATGCATTAGGTGGTCCGGCAGACAAATGGTCGGTTCATGCTCCCTTCGTGTCAGAGATGGAGCACGATATGGTCTCAAATTGGGACACCCTCTTAAATCTATCTTTGTCAGAGATGGAAGTTCGCCAATTTTGGAGAGTACTTCTTCTAGTTTCTTACAAGCGAACAAACTTAACAGATTGAGTGAGTGGAGTTTTCCTATAGTGGAGGGCAAGCTTTTCAATTTCATGCAATAACTTAAATCTAAATGTTTTAAAGAAGTAAGATAGGGCAATTCTTCCAATTCCTTACAGCTTGTTAATATCAACTCCTGTAAAGAACTTAATTGCCCAAACGATTTTGGCAGATTTCTCAAGGAATTCCCGCTACAAATGCTCAATCTACATAA
This sequence comes from Sequoia sempervirens, assembly GCA_007258455.2. NCBI lineage: Eukaryota > Viridiplantae > Streptophyta > Pinopsida > Cupressales > Cupressaceae > Sequoia > Sequoia sempervirens. The sequence continues at coordinate 113,276,629 of VDFB02058242.1, read as the reverse complement.
TGAACGCAGCTCACATACTTGCTCAGGCAGCTCCTGTATTTTATCCCTTTCATCTAATATCAAAACCTTGAGACCAGTTAAATGATCCAGCTTTTCGGGTAATTTCTGTAGACATTTCAACTCTTTTAAATCCAATTCTTCCAAGGAAGAGTTTGGATTATTTTGGTGGGCTTGGCTTCCTCGCAGTGAGATTGTGCAGTTGCTCTCATTACCCGTAGCTTCTTGGGCAGCTGCATCCATGTTGCCATTCTATTGTAAGGAACTTCTTCCATATATAAATAATCTATGAAAGAGAGAAAAATAGGTGGGGGACGTAGCGAGGACTTGCCTGATACAAAGTCACACCATCTTTAAAGACAGGGCCATGGAACACAGTCAATCGCTCAAGCGACTCTAAATTTGGTGGCCATAAAGCAGAAATGTCGCCGCCGAGTCGGAGAAATCTGAGTTCCTTAAATTTAGATGGTTTTTGGCCTGATCTTGAAACTTTTATCCGGCTTTCCAAACCCAGAATTCTCAACGAATTTTTCAATGAATATAACTGCTTCTCATCAACTTCATGCCCAGATTCAGATTCCTCCTTGCCGAGCCAAACTCCTTTAATTTGTTTGAGCTTCTGCAAAGGAAGAATATATTTCAATAAGGTTACTGAAGAGAGATGCAGCGATGTTTTTTAATCCTGTAGCTTTATACAAAATCAAACACATACCTCATTGTCATGTGCGACTTCCAGCCAGGACTGCACATCCATAATTCTGTTGCCTTGAGACATGGTTCGCCCTTTTGCTCGAATAATGTCATGGACAATCAACTCGTCTGCGTCGGACCTCTTCATCAACGCCGCCTCGTGGAGAAGCGTCATGTCCTCAGGTCCGACAATATACTCCACATCTTGACGCCTCCAGTTAACAAAGAAGCAGCAAATATCCAAAAACGCTTCTCGCGTAGATGCTTCCAGCTCATTATACACAGAATTCACAAGACGTTCGCTCAGATTTTCTCCTTTGATATCCTCTCCTGCCTCTAAAGCTTCAAGTATTTGGGTACATCTCTCTATTTTGTAGTTCTGCTTACGCAAACGAGCACCAACAATTTGTAACACTAACGGAATCCCTTCGCAAATCTTCAAGGCTTTTCTGAAGCTGTCTGTGTCTCTGTTGATTGTATTATGAAGATCACCTCTTAGCAAAATTTTGATTGCCTCTTCTTCGGGGAGAGTACCCACGCGATGCTCACGACGTTCAAGGCCGGCGTCTATGAGCATATCCGTGACACTCAGATTTCTAGTTGTAACCACTATTCTGCTCCTCTTCGGAAGGCCTGTTAAGCTTTTTGGGAGAAGCTCGCGCAAGTCTTCTGCGCGAAGAGCATTGTCGATAAAGAGAAATACCGGCTTGTTTCTTTCGACTTGGAAAGCGCTGGTGAGATGATCTCGACCCTCTGCACTGTTTCTCAATGTTACATTCCTGTCATAAGTATATGCTTGTAAGGCGTCTTTCAATATTTGCTGCTGCATACCTTTTATGTCATTCCTGGAGCGGTTTTCTTTGATTTCGACTCCTGAATAGTTGTGATCTGTTAGATCTAAGTCCGCAATAACAGCGGTAGCGAGCGTGGTCTTTCCTATGCCCCCAAATCCATAAATAACTACAGCCAATGGGGATTCTTTTTCAGTTTTCATGTCGAGCAACATTATTACTTGTTTCTTCTGCTCTTGGAAGCCAACTGCCCATGAGACCCCAGAAGAATTACGCTAATAACAACATATGTAAATTGTGATGCAAACATGACTTGTAAATATAGTTGAAAAGTTTGGAAATAGAGAGTTTCTATATATTTACCTGCATAATCTGGATAAATGGGCTGCCATGGAGGGAAGGCAACAGGCTGCTGATGATGTATTTGTATTGCTACTCTCAATGTAAGATCTTGGTACAATTGATTTACTTTCGATTGTAGAGTAGCCAATCTTTTGGAGTCCACAGAAGCCTCCAAAAACCTGCAGTAGGGACAATTTCTAATCACAATAACCATGTATAAAGGACGATACCACTAATAGAACTCACATTAAATTCAAATATTTAACCATTATAGACATTTTACCGGAAAAGTGTTCTGGATTTTATTTGAGAAGCGCACATCATGGATCCTTCCACGATCAATGTAATCGCCTCACTCAAAGTCTGGTCTTCTTGTGGCATATCATACTTCAACTTTCTTATATGCCCAGCAAGCTTAACCATTTGTCTTAATAGTTCTATGCATTCAATCCGGTTTTCATAGATTTGATCAATCTGGTCTAGCAAGAAAGCTACAACCGCTAACCCTCCTACCACCCAATGGACCTTCCCCTCGCTTTCCAATATTTCTGCTATAACTTGTCTGTTTCCTTCGTCTCCCTGCAAATAGAATCAGCGTTAATTCCAACTCCTTCAAATAGTTTCAATATACTGTTAACTAATCTTAAATTCAGAATGAAATTAAACAACAATTACCTTCTCCAGCTGAGTATGCTTATTCACAAATTCGAGGAATACAGATCCACTTAGGAGAAAGGAAGTCCATAATGAATTTGTTCTACCATTCGGTGTATCAGAAAGAGTTTCTGAACTAGTGCTTCTCTTTAACGTCTTTTCTTCTTTTGACTGCATTTACAAACAGGACAATGAGTCAAACGCAAAAAGAAATGAACATTTCTTATGATTACGGTTGAAAGTGAATCACAGACTAACCCGGCTGTTTTCAAGATACTCCAAGAGCTTGTTGATAAGATCAATCAAATCATCAACGTCGCCTGCATTTTTTACAGTTTCAAAAAGGCTGATACAGTTTTCAACCGTCGGTAGCGGCAGCTGACGCGACGGCGGCTCCATAGGTGGCGGCTGAGCAAGTGAGGGTGTTTCATCAGGAGGCGACGAAAGCTTAACAGGCGCGGCTCGCTGAACAGGTGGTAGTGGCTGATTAATGGGCGCGGGAGGAGGCGTCTGAGTTGACAGTAGTGGCTGAACAGGTGGCGGTTGAAATGGTGGCTGCGAAGGTTCAACGGACGGTGGCGACAGTAGCTCAGGAAGCGCTGGAGGCTGAACAAGTCTTTCCGTCTCAACAAGCGTCGGTGGCTGAACATGTTCAGGTTGAAAAGGTGGCTGCAAAGGATTAATGGGCGCTGCAGGTGGAAGCGGAGGAAAAGTCGGAGTCGGGGACGGGGGCGGGGCCGTGCCCGGGATTGGAGGCGTGGGCTGGGGTTCCGCCTGGGCTGGGGGCGCGGGCTGGGGTGCGGGCTGGGTCGGGGGCTGCTCATTTTCATTTGGTGGGGGCTGCTCAGTTTCAATGGACGTTCCGCTTTGGTTTTCTTCCTGAGGTTTCTTTCCGAAACAGGAACCCATGGTAAATGCAAGCAAGATTAAACGATGTTTCTCAAGTAAACGTTGAATGCTTTATAGGCAGTATATCTCGTTACATTCTATATATTTTATTTCGTTTACGTGTTGTTTGGATTTGGGATAAGTTCTTCATTTTTTTATTCATAATTGAGGTGGCTTTGGCAGCTGTCGAAAGAATATTGTGGAGCATATTGAGGACGCTTTTCAGAGCTGTAATAAGCATAGCATAAGCCTTAAATAACAGTATATGCCGGGAAAGAACATTATGCTTCCGTGCTCTTGCATTGTTGGGATGCTTAAATTTTTGGAATTGAATATTAAAAGTTATTAAAGTGGAGTTGTTTAATCAATCGAATATAATTAATGAGACTAAGAGATTGTTTATTGATCAGGCTATTCGTTAAGAGGACCAAATTATGAGGTCTCAGATCTGAGCAATTATAAAACATGATTGTGGGAATAAAAGCATCTAAGGAAAATTATTTATTTTAAGTGCTCATGTTAAATTATTTATATTATATTTTAAATAAATATTATATTAATATTTTTATAATTTTATGAAACAATTATTTTATTTTTAAAATATAAAAAAAATTGATTATTTTATTTTATTTATAAATTTATTTTATGATTTTCAAAAATTTAAATGAAAATAAATTAGATTAGTGTATTAATTTATTAAATATGTCAAAATAAAATAGATTAGTGATAATAAGAAGTCTTAATAAGATGTTCTAAATTTATCTAAGAGGATGCGAAATGAATAAAATTTAGTGCCTCCAAATATAAGGGCACGACAAAAATTCACTCAAATGTATTTGGTCAACTCACAATGATTAGTGAAATGAGTAGAAACAAGCCAAACTAAATTTAGAATTTAGGCATTCAAGTGTTAGAACTAGGAGAAATAAACAATAATGGATGTACTAAAGAATGGATACTTGAATGTATGATGCAATAAATGTAAAATGTATGAGACGATGTGTATAGATGAATAAAGTTCAAAATTTAAGATTGTAATTACATTAAACAATTCTCCCATACTAAAAAGTATATAAAAATTGGCATAGATATCTTAATTCCACCATTACAATATCCAAAATAAAATACAAAAGAACAAAATATAGACATCCTTTTACACTATTAACAATATCTTGAATTACAAAAATTCTTAAAAATAACTGAAAACTAATCCTATATTTAATCATTTAAATTATTTTGTATTTAAAACAAATAAATTAATTATGTATGCAACAAGATATTAGCAGATCAAATTTTTCCCGTCATAAATGTGAATTATAATATAGTTTACGCGTACTCCTTGTATTTCATTATCTGTTGTGTAAAAAGATGCGCTTACATAATATATGCACATGAAAAGAGATTGACGGGATACAAAGTAGCTGAACTATTGCATTAGGTGGTCTGGCAGAAAAATGGTCGGTCCCTGTGTCTTTCGTGTCAGAGAAGGAGCTCTATATGCTCTCAACTTGCGACATCTTCATAAATCTATCTTCGTCTGAGATGGAAGTTACCCAATGTTGGAAGGTACTTCTTCTAATTTCTTACAAGCGAATAAACTCAACACATTCAGTGACTCCAGTTTTCCTATAGTGGAGGGCAAGGTTGCCAATTTCATTCAATAACTTAAATCTAAATGTCTTAAAGAGGTAAGCTTCCCAATGCTAGGAGACAATTCTTTCAGTTCCAGAGAGCTGCACCTCAGTTCTGTTAAAGAGCTGAGTTCCCAAAAGCTGGGAGGAAAGGTTTCCAACTTGCAGCAGCCATCTAAATTCAAGACCTCCAAAGACCTTAATTTCCCGAAGCTCAAAGGAAATTCCTTTAAGCTAACACACTCTGCTAAACTCAAATATTTCAGGGAACTCAGATCTCCAAAAGTCGAGGGCAATTCTTCCAGCTCTTTACAGCTTGTCAATATCAACTCCTGTAAAGAACTTAATTGCCCAAACGAGTTTGGCAGATGTCTCAAGGAATTCCCACCACAAATGCTCAACCTACATAATGAACGCAGCCCACATACCTGCTCAGGCAGCTCCTGCATTTTATCCCATTCATCTAATATCAAAACCTTGAGGCCAGTTAAGTAGTCCAGCTTTTCAGGTAACTCCTGTAGACTTTCCAATTCTTTTAAATCCAATTCCTCTAAGGAAGAGTTTGGGACTATTTTAGTGGGCTTGGATTCCTCCCAGTGAGACTGTGCAGTGGCTCTCATTACCCGTAGCTTCTTGGGCAGCTGCATCCATGTTGTCATTCTGTTGTAAGGAATTTCCTCCATATATAAATAATCTACGAAAGTGAGAAAAATAGACGGGAGAAGTAGCGAGGACTTGCCTGATACAAAGTCACACCATCCTTAAAAACAGGGCCATGGAACACGGTCAATCGCTCAAGCGACTCTAAATTCGGTGGCCATAAAGCAGAAATGTCGCCGCCCAGTCGGAGAAATCTGAGCTCCTTAAATTTAGATGGTTTTTGGCTTGATCCTGACACTTTCATCTGGCTTTCCAAACCCAGAACTCTCAACGAATATTTCAATGAATGTAATTTCTTCTCATCAACCTCATGGCCATATTCAGATTCCTTCCCGCCAGGCCAAAGTCCTTTAATTTGGTTGAGTTTCTGCAAAAAGAAAGATTTCAATTAATGCAGCTAAACTTTATAATTCTGTAGCGTTATACAAAATCAAGCACATACCTCACTGTCATGTGCGACTTCCAACCAGGACTGCATATCCATAATTCTACTGCGTTTAGACAAGCTTCGCCCTTTTCCTCGGATGATGTCATGGACAATCAACTCGTCTCTGTCGGACGTCTTCACCAATGCCGCCTCGTGGAGAAGTGTAACGTCCTCAGCTCCGACAATGTCCTCTACATCGCGACGACTCCAGTTAACAAAGAAGCAGCAAATATCCAAAAAAGCTTCTCGCGTAGAAGATTCCAGCTCATTAAAGACAAAATTCACAAGACGTTGGCTCAGATTTTCTCCTTTGATATCCTCTCCTGTCTCTAAAGCTTCAAATATTTGGGTACATCTCTCTTTTTTGTAGCTCTGCTTACGCAAACGAGCACCAATAATTTGTAACACCAACGGAATCCCATCACAAATCTGCAGGGTTTTTCTCAAGCTGTCTGCATCTCTGTTGATTGTATTATCAAGATCATCCCTGAGCAAAATTTTGATTGCTTCTTGGTCGGGGAGAGTACCCACACGATGCTCACGACGTTCCAGGCCGGCGTCTATGAGCATATCCGTGACACCCAGATTTCGAGTTGTGACCACTATTATATTATCTGGAAAACTAAATTAAACTTTGGATCTTTGACATGTGTTAATCTATGAGTGATGTTTATAGATGTTAGCTCTAGATGTATTTTGAATTTGATGCATATGTTATATTATATGATGATGTAATGCACATGTTTCATTTTGATTATGGTTTATGGGTTAACTCTATTAATGAAAATTCTAGGGAAAATGAGTATAGTTTCATGTCGAAGATGAGAATATGGTCAAGGTAGGGGTGTTTAGACAATTGGCATTGATGAATATGATGCACACACACACATTCACATAGTTACATCCACATTTTAAATTACATTCCTAATTACATTGTGTTATGATGGATATGTCATTGTTTGAATATTATGATTAGTCTAAAGATTATTCTTTAGGATTACTAGGATTTGAAATATAAATAAATTTTGGAAATAAAAAATTATGTCATATGGTATTTTATTTGCAAAGATTAAAATAATTGATTAAGAAAGTAAAATATTTTTTAATAAATTTTATAAATTATATTATAATAATATAATACTAGCAGTTGCGTGTAGTGACATGCAACGATGAGTTGATAGGCGGAGGAGAAGTCCAAATGGAAGAGGTTTTAAATGGCAGGTGTTATTACAACCATCACCACTACACGAAAATGATACAACAATTAATGTTGATGCTAACTGGCGTTTAATTTTGCTAGCCTTCTCCATCGCCATGCCAAACGCTTTTAATTTCATTATTTTATTTTCTAAAAACTAAATTTAATATTTCTTTATTTTATAATATAAATAAAATATATATTTTAAATTAAAAATTCATGATTACAAAACATATACCTCAAATGGTTCATTTAGTTATTTCATATTTTGTAAGTGATTCACAATTGTGAAGTACATAAGTCATTGCATGATATGAAATAGTTGATATATTAAAAAGGAAATGTTTCTGTAATCCCACACAAGTTGTGGGAGTAATTATATAATCTAAGAGATATAAAATAGCAAGTAAATACAAGAAAATAAATGCATAAAATAAGATATGGGACCTACCATTTCCTGATGAAAAATGAATCCCGTTGTTGGAGGTTGTGCTAGCATCATTGAGTTGTCTGGTTGCTACTCCAAGAGAGAAATATGCAAAGGTGGAAAAGATTGATGTTAGAGCTCAGGGTTCCATTCATTATTCTATGCATATCCAATCAAGGAAATACTTGCTACCTTATAATTGATCAAAGAAAAGAAAAATGAGCAACTGTATCAAAGATATCTAAAAGAAATCATCAGAGGAACATTGTATTGCACTATTTTTATCTAACATGTTTGATCATTGTGCAGGTGCATGTACATATTTCATTTGTTGGTTCATCAAGTTCAATACATCAGTATGTGGAGGAAAATGGGCTCCCACAAGAGTCGAGCCCAACATACTATATTTTGTCATTGCAAATGAAAGGAGAGTGAGATACAACCATATGAGTTTCAGTTTCAAAGCAATTCTTTGGTTTGCAAACCTCTGAGAAACAAGTGACAGTGGCAATAACAAAGGTAAAAATATTTCCCATTATTACTTGTTCTTAAATAATGAACGATAAGTTGCTAAAAGAACTAAATGAAAATCAAGTTCACAAGGAGATCTATAGGGTGTATATAGGTACTTTCTGCTATAGAATGCATGGAGACCGAATATGTGAGAATGGAAGCAACATTCAGCCGCAACTGTTGTCATTTCTATTTGACAAAAGGAATACCAATACATGCAAGATAAAAGTGAAATGATATTTTGTCCATAAAGTTATAGCTTGTCAAATGAAGTTTATTATGCAAAATATTTACTATCAATGATTTGAAGAAATATCCAACAAGGAAAGAGGCCATAGTTCATAGAATGTTCAAAACAAAAAACACCCAGAATAACCTTCATGAAACTCGGTCTGCAAATAAATGTAGTACCCAGATGGAGAAAAATAGAAGTCGCTGCCAAAGGGAGTATTTTGTCTCACAAAAGACAAAATCCACATAGGGTTTTGCACAAAATCTCAATATACAAAGTAATGGTGAAGATTTGAGCTCATATAGGCAAGAAGAATACTTAGAAAATAAGAGAAATGTGAGATGAGGCTGTGACCTTGCATGGGTCTATAATTTCCCTTGCATTGTTCAGAAAAAAATGAAAGCATTATTGCTTTTGCATATTATGAAGATATAAAGCCAAATACCCAGAGTTGCCTTCATAGAGCCATGACCATGGGTATGCAAAGTTTCAGAAAATAATGGAAGTAATGCATGAAGGTAAGAAAATTACCCATCATTGTTGGAGCTCGAATAAGAGAAATTTTAATGTAGAAGGAAAGTGATGAATTCAAAGATTCAGACAATGGAGAGCTTACCATTTTTTTGTCGAAGAAATCCTTCAAATATCAGCCTCAATGCAAGAAAATGCCAACAAGAGTTACAAAGAGTTTAATTTCACTAGCCTTCTCTATCGACGTGTTGAACGCTTTTAATTCATTATTTTATTTACTAAAATCTAAATTTAATATTTACTCATTTTATAATACAAATAAAATATATATTTTAAATTAAAAATTCATGATTACAAAACACATGCCTCAAACAGTTCATTTAGTTATTTCATTTTTTGTAAGTGATTCACAAATGTAAAGTACATAAGTCCTTGCATGATATGAAATAGTTGATATATTAAAAATACAATGTTTTTGTAATCCCAAACAAGCCATGTGAGTAGCTATATCTGAGAGCTATAAAATAGCAAGCAAATATAGGAAAAGAAATGCATAAAATAAGATATGGGACCCATCATTGCTCGATGAATGACGAATCCTATTGTTGGAGGTTGTTCCAGCATCATTGAGTTGTCCAATTGCTTCTCTAAGAGAGAAATCTACAAAGGTGGAAAAGATTGATGTTAGAGCTCAAGGTTTCATTCATTATTCTATGTATATCTAATCAAGGAAATACTTGCTAACTTATAACTGATCAAAGAAAAGCAAAATGAACAACTTTATCCAAGATATCCAAAATAAATCATTAGAGGAACATTGAATTGCACTATTTTTATCTAACATGTTTGTTCACTGTGCAAGTACATGTACATATTTCATTTGTTGGTTCATCATGTTCAATATTTCAGTATGCGGAGGAAAATGGGCTCCTACAAGGGATGAGCCCAACATACTGCATTTTCTCATTGCAGATGAAAGGAGAGTGAGATATAGCCATATGAGTTTCAATTTCAAAGCAATGCTTTGGTTTGTAGACCTCTGAGAAACAAGTGACAGTGGCAATAACAAAGGTAAAAATATTTCCCATTATTACTTGTTCTCTAATAAACAATGATATTGCTAAAAGAACTAAATGCAAATCGAGTTCACAAGGAGATATATAGGGTATATATAGGTACTTTCTATTGTAGAATGTATGGAGACCGAATATGTGAAAATGGAAGCAACATACAACCACAACTTCTTGTCATTTATGTTTGACAAAAGGAATACCAATACATTCAAGATAAAAGTGATGATAGTTTTTCCATAAAGTTACAACTTGTTGAATGAAGTTTATTATGCACAATATTTACTATCAATGAATTGAAGAAATATCCAACAAGGAAGGAGGTCATAGTTCATATAATGTTCAAAACAGAAAACACCCAGAATGGCCCTCATGAAACTTGGTCTACAAATAAATGTAATACACAAATGGACAATGGCTTTGGCATTCCCATAAAATGTAAACACCTCCAATCATTTTAACCTCAACTTCCCATTTAGTCTAAGTTAAAGTGCTTCCTAGATTCCATCCCTAAATGGGAAATGATGATTCACTTTGTGTGGTTCAACTGCCCATTTTATTGTATAAATAAATAGTTTGGATCATGTAATACATAACTATTAAAATCTAGGATGATTGAACAACTATATGTAATAATAAAGCATATTGTACAAGTTTTGTAGAAGTTCTATTTCATTCTTGGAGGCTCAATTAACTTGGATATTTCAATGTTATTCTGATGTTACATGTTACTTCAACCAACATACAAAAGGAGGAAAACCTATATCCATGGCATGTCATTCACATATTCCACTCAGTTTACAATGTTCTCATTCTTAAATATTTTCCTACAAGGCTATGAATTTTATTTTATACAATTATTCACCATTAGTAATATGTGATGTATCTCATTCACAATAGAAATAGTGTGACAATTGAGTATGGTGGTTCTTTTTAATTAAGATAGGCATCTTGTTCTTGATTTATAAACATCAATTTTTATATTATAGATCAAATATAATATAGTTCAATTGTTATACTATTGAATACTAACACTTTTAAGTGATAAGATTTATGAAGGGACTATAAATAATTTAATTATGCAAAACCAAAAAAATAAGGTGTTAATTCCTCTTCATCTCTAGTATACAATTACGTAATATTTACAACTTAATTCAATTGAGCCTCCAAGAATGAAATAGAACTTCTACAAAACTTGTGCAATGCTCTATATTATTTCCCAATGACACTACTTAAATAACATGCTTCAAATTATTAAATATAGTTGTTCAATCATCCTAGATTCAATTATGTATTACATGATCCAAACTATTTATTTATACCCCATTATTACTTTTTCTTCAATAAACAATGATATTGCTAAAAGAAATAAATGTAAATCGAGTTCACAAGGAGATCTATAGGGTATATATAGGTACTTTCTGCTATAGAATGCATGGAGACTGAATATGTGAGAATGGAAGCAACATACAACCACAACTTGTTGTCATTTCTATTCTACAAAAGGAATACCAATACATTCAAGATAAAAGTGAAATGATAGTTTGACCACAAAGTTACAGCTTTTTGAATGAAGTTTAGTATGCACAATATTTAGTGTCAATGATTTGAAAAAATATCCAACAAGGAAGGAAGTTGTAGTTCATAGAATGTTCAAAATATAAAACACCCAGAATGACCTTCATGAAGCTTGACCTACAAATAAATGTAATACCTAGATGGAGAAAAATAGAAGTTGTGGTAGTCTTAGGCATCCCTGCAAGAAACTTCTAAAAATGAAAACGCACCTGTTTCAAATAGTCCTTTTCAGTTGACCAGCTTATAGGTGATATTTAAAAGATCTTTCCATGTTCCCTCTTACTCAATTTCTTTGGTAGCTCCTTTACAATGCAAACTTCATCTCGAAGGGAAGTGATAAAGTGTTTGACATCGAATATATCCCCAAACTCACTAAAATAGTCAAAATGTGTATCAATTAATTACTATCAAATTCAAAATGTGTTTAACAATGTTGAATGATAAATTTGCATGTTAGTTCTTCCCATCAAGCATGCATACCTTGAATCAGCCCAAAATGAGGGCTTATCAAGCTCTGGAACAACCAATGTTAAGTTCAATAACTTTGCTAGAGTAACCATGTCATAGATTTTCCATGAAGGCTCCAGTCATATAATTAGACTTAAAAAAACATGTGTTTTTATGGGAAAAAATATTTGAAAGAGAATTTGTTGCTTGAAGAATAATATTTCTAAGCAAGAAGTACCTTTCTAGTATTTTAGCAATGAAGAAAATTTTGTGTTTGAGGTGAAATGCACTGAATCAAGATTACTTATAGACAAAATTAAGAATCAATTCCATTTAGGGATGAGATATCAAGTATGGAAAAACATTTTTAGCATACCGCAACTGACATTTGATTCAAGCCTCCATTGCAAGACAACTTTAAGTAACCATTTCTCTTGTACATTCCTATAAAATTGATGCAACATCTTATTAGAAAGCAAAATATGCTTGAAATTTAACAGATTTACATAGTTTTCTCTATTCAAACTACTACTATTATTTGAATTCTTCAAGTCTCCAGTTAAATTTTTTGTCTAAGTCCACAATTTATAGAATTAGGGACCCTTAGAGGTTGTAAGTAATATATGTAAAATCATGCAATAGATGCAAATACAACCTTTTGGAACTCTATATACAAGGCACATAATGGAAAAACTACTGCATTTGAAACAAAGAGCAATCTAGAAACTGAATTGAACTCTATAACCAAATAGTACTCTTATATTTTCTCTACCTAATGAAGTAAAGTAATTTGTTGTTTACTCTTTTCCTGATACAAAATAGGCATATGTGGATGTTTCAATCAAACAAAAATTTTAGACACTCAAAATCAAAACATGCTTAATTTGAAATAAATAGGTCATATTTATTTTCAAAGTTGGCAAGATATATGTATCATGGAAGTCACCCATCCAAATTGTATATAAATCAAAGTTTCATGGACACATATACAGATACAGATACGAAAACAGTATCGGATACGGATACAACCATTTTTTAAGACCCTCAATATGGTATGGCTGGATACGACATTCATAAAAAACACATACACATATACTTTGTAAGTAATTAGAGGATATTTTCATTACTTTAAAAGAAAATTAAAAAATATTAATTAAAATAATATTTAAATTTAAATATTAATAATTCAGTAAAGAATAAACAATTAAATATATATTAATAAATTTTACTTATATTTAAAGAATAAATTTTAACTTTTTAAAAATCTCTAACAGTTAAACAAAATAATATAAATATTAAATTATAAACAATTAACTTTTTAAAATTTATAAAAACTAAAACGCCAAAAAATAGTAGAGTTGTGTTAAAAGAAGACTTAGAAAAATGGGTTGCTGAAAGAGAAAAACTATTTTCATTTGATTTACTCATTTGGTGTAGGTTTTATTTATGCAAAACAAAAAAAATTGTATGATTGAAGTTTTTTAAGAATAAATTTAGGAAGATTCATGCCAGATTTTTTGAAAATAAAATCATGTAGTATCCAACACGGCTGAAAAAATCAAGATTTTTTGGGCACGTGTGGGTACAGTATCCAATGTGTATCTATGGTGTATTGTATCCATATCAATATTGGATATGGGGATACACATGCCCGAGGAGGGGTTGGGGCGTATCCAGCTACTCTACCATTTATACTTTTTAAGTTATTAAATTTTGTAAAGCCATGTTTTGTTTTAATAGTCATTATTTCCTTTATGAGTATAATTTATGTTCTTTGCATTCTATTGAGATGTTAGTGCATGCTTGTTTGAATTTCAAAAAAATCAGAAAATCCTTTGCATTAAGGGCTTAGATTTTGTTAAAGCTTGAGTCTATTGCAAAGATTCAAAAAATTAAATATTATGTTGCATGCTTACTTTTTCACAATATGTTAAAAATCCCAAATCAAAACTCACAACTATTGTGGATTTTGTAGATAATTTTATTTGTTTTTTAATAAGGGAAATTCTCTTACTAATTTGATGAGTGGTCCTACCTTGCATGTTGTCCATTTTGGATTTGTCCCAATAAGACAAATCAAAACACTAACAGTTTGGTAATCCAAGTGGCCCCTCCATTACAACCGGCTTAGTGCAGGCCTTATCTCAATTATAACTAATGAGAAAGAAATTGTTCTTAATGTTTATTGGAGAAGACCTTTTATTTTCACTTTGATGGCCCTTGCTATTACTACTGGAGTGCTTTGTTGAGTGGCAAATACTATGACTATGTGCACTTATGGTTTAATTTTCAATCTTTTTTCTAAGAACATGCACAATACTCTTTCTATCTCTAGTTCATTATCTCTCTCCTTTTTGAAAGTAGATACAATCTTCATGACATGCACATGTGAACATAATGGAGTGGAGGTGTTTCAATGGCCTTCAGATTTTTAGAATTTTATATTATTATTTCTACCTTTCCATAGACAAGGTAGACAAATGGCCCCCATCTCACCTGGAGCTCAAACAGGGCCATCAAATTTCCTAGTTGTTAGTGGGCAGGAGAATTCTTGTTCTAGCATGGCAGATAGACAAAATTAGAAGTGGTTGTTGCATGCTTATCTTCTTTCATTTTGGCTTAGTTTTAGGTTGGTCCTCAAAGCTCTCTTTTCCTTATCTTTTCCATAGTTTGCTTGATCTTTTATCTTTCTCTCAGGTTTTTTTTTGTTGTTTTGGGTCTTCCTCCTCTTGGTCTCTTGTGGTAAGAAGAAACTCTTCAAAACTTACAAGAGCTCCAGAGATAGTGAAGCTAGGGATACTAAGCCCTTAGCAAAAGAAGCTTGTCATTGCTAACAATAAGTCTCATCTCAACCCTAACAAATAACATAGAATGGATTCCTAATCACCATGTCATTGCCTATGCCTCTACCTCAAACAACAAAGTTCTTACAAATGTAGAAGATTTAAGCTTGGAGAAGGAATCTAAAAGCCCAGTTGTTCTTAAAACTCCTAGAGTTCCCATTTCCATTCCTCCTAATCCTAGGGACACTATAGCCAAGCACCATTGTATTTAAAACTACCATGGTCATCACCCATTTCAAACAGGCTTGAATTGCTAGTTCACTAAGAACTAATTAGCTGAATATAAGAGACTCAATCAAAAGAAGTCAAATTGGTGGCCAAAGACTTGGCTGTTGTTAAAAATCCCATCACCTATCCCATGCTCAAACTAACCATTTACCCTGCTAGGACCTACTCTGCGGCCCCTTAGGAGGTGGTCAAGGACACCAGTGCTTATCCCCTTACAACTACACTAGTTTGATATGATTACACATGATTACATCATCTCTAGCTCTTTAAAGATATGATCCTCAAAGAATTAAAGTTTTAATATCACAAAAAAATCAAGGTTCTTGCAGTCAAGGATCAATTACAATGATCTTTCAACCTTGCAAACAACTCTCCCTAAAAGAAGATAAAAGAAAATGATTACCCCAACATAATATGCCCCATACAAAATTTGGAAAGGGGGTTCAAGTGTCAAATGTTTAAGGTTTGACACATAAAGGAAAGTTTCACAACAAAAGATTATATTTCTTGTAAGAAAGAAAATTTGTAAGGTAGTGCTTGATACTGGCAGAGATACAGTGGTTAACTTAATACTGAAAGAGTTGCACATACTTGAAGAGAATGGAAAAAATAATAATTATAACATAATACATGTAAAAATTGTCATTTTTTTCTAAGAAGATCAACAAAGCCTCTTTTTTTCCCTGCAGATGCTTCCAGTGAAACCAATTGAGCATAAATTGGTAGATTGTCCATCTAAGTTTCCTTTGAGCTATGACACATTTCAAATGAAAAAATGGATTTCAAAAGTGTGATGCCCAAATGCTGATTTTGTGAAAGAAACAATGGGAGGTTCCCTCATGTTCATCTTCCCCTTCAAAAGTAGTGAAGAAGTGGAAAGGTGTCGAGGTAAGTAACCTGCCTCTAGCTGTTTGGATCAGACTACAGACTTGAATCCTGCAACAAATGAATTTTCTCTTCTGAAAGAGGATAAGATAGAAAAACATTAGGACCATAGAGTTGTTTAGATTTTGGAAGTTGCAGCTTCACAGATTGAAGATAAATTGGCTTCCACTGTAATTCTAACCATTCAACAAACAAAATCCAAAAAAGACTTGGGAAGATTGTGGATTCACTATCAGATGTAGAGGAAGAAAGACAAAAGCTGAAAGATTGTGTTTGGAGGCTCTGAACATGATTCGAGAAGGCTCTAGTGGACTATGGAGGCTCTTCTTACCCATAAGGAAAGGAGTTTATTCTCGGAAAAATGTTGAAGTCTCATTATATTCATTGAATTTTTTGTCTGTAGTTAGAGATGGTACCTATGAGTGTGTTTGAGATATCATAATTAAGGGTTTCTTGGCTCATTGATATTTTTACTTGATTCATATGTTTCATTGGGAAGTTGAATCAGTCAATTTCCGATTGGATGTATATAATTTTTGTTAGATATGGGTGAAGTTTCCAATATATTCCCTCTTTTTACGAACCCAAAAACTATTCTCAAATGGAAGACAACTTTATGCTAAAATGAGTAATTTCATTTTTTACATCAAGTTTCCATGTACTACAATCCCAATCCTTTGTTTTCCTTAAGATAGGTAGCCCACATTGTACCACAAAAATTAGACAAGGTGCTCATTTGATTATTTCTAAAGCAAGGTGGATAGTTATGGAGAAGGCAGCCACAAATCTTGCATGGAGAGTCGCTCAGAGAAAATTTCCAAAAGTTACCAATTCTTGTAGATCAGATCATAATAGAATTAATAAGTGAACCTTGATTAGTTAACTAATTATTTCATATTTTAAATAAATACATATATTAGCAAATATCTGTGAAGGGCTACCACATCAAAACAAGAATGCTTATGGATTTGTTGAAAAAAACCCCCTTTCAATGAAACAAAACAGCCAAAAATTTCATGAGTGAAGGGAAGATTTGAGACGATAGCTGACTTAGGGATTGCCCTACCTGATTCTAATAAACATTCAACATAGAACATAGTGTTATGAAGTGAGAAATGGTGAGATCTTCATACAAAAGCAGGTGGCATATTGTTTATTAAAACCTACATACAATGAAGAAATCTTGCACAACATCAATATTATAAAGTACAAACCATGATTATTGGGCGACAAATTCAATGTAAACACCAACCATGACAGCCTATGTTTCTTCTATTCTTAAAAACCCGATCACATGCAACAAACATAGCTTAACCTCACAAAATTTTATGGCTTTAATTTATTGTATTAAAGGCAGAAGGATTATGTAGCCACTAATGCTTTCTCCCAAATGATTGTTAAATGAAGTGTGAGGTGCAAGACTACTATTTCAGTCAAAGTGAGCTAATGAAATTCAAACTGAATTATGTCAATGGTTAATTGATTGGAGATCTTAATTTTAAAACTTGTGCAAGCAACATTACAATTTACATTCATGTGGTACAAATAGAAGAATTTAATTTCCTGGGAAAAATGAATGAATGTGCTTTCCATTCACCCCATACTCAAAGCAAAGTACTTGATGAATTCCATTTAATGCTATCTGAAAGGAAATTCGCATTCCTCAAGAGCTAAATGAATTTTTTTTTATAGGAATCACATGAAGACTTAAATATATTTCATACACATTTTTCCTGAAACAAAAGTTTTGCTACTTTTTGTTTAGAGGGTTTTACTTGAAAATATTTCCAGATTTGCAGTAGAAAGACCACTACTATGACTCATTTGCACTCACATTTGTTTTCAATGTACAAACAATTTGTAATTTTGATTTCTTTGGTTTTTAATAGTGCTACCAACTATTTATTGCATAATTATGTTTTTTTTCCCATCGTTCTTCTCTAAATGTGCAAGTTACTTGAATGTTTTCTTATATATAACATGGAATGCAAAGATTTTCGATTCATCCACTATTTGCATAAATCATCGGTAATGAAATGGCATGTACATGGTTTAATTCAACTCTTTTGAACTTTATGGGACCACTTTCAAGGTAAATGGTAGCTACATTTGTTCATTTACTTGCACATAAATGGTTCTCTTATAGTTCAGAATTCACTTCTTGGGCTGAATAAATGAACCTTGTGGAGAAATATCAATTTGAAATTGTTTTTCAGTATCCTGGAAAGTATGTTAATATTTTGACTCCAATACATCATAGTGGGATTTGAGACTATGAACTCTTATAGCTAAATTCATACACAAGAAATTTTGACCACTGGCAAATTTTACATAATAGTATCCAAAAAGGCCTTAAAAGTGTTTATATTGTCATATTCTCTATAAAAGATCAGCCAGATAAAGGGAGTTGCATTTGAAGTCCAAAGAACCATGGTATAGGTCAATGAATATGAAGTCTAAAGAACCATGGTATAGGTCAATGAATCTGAAGTCTAAAGAACCATGGCATAGGTCAATGAATCTACTAGTGTAAAATCATAAAATACCTGCAAGAAAATATAGCATTAAGGATGATGTGCCTAATTTTTAGAGCTATTAACATACCATCAATCTCACAACATCAAACTATGTGTAAATTTTGTGTTTTGTACAATTTGTGGACTGTGGACCAGTAATCTTGGACCCTTTTTGTTAGTTTTTGTTGATGTTGTCTGCAGTTGTTATTTATGATATTCTATGTAATCCTTGTTTGCTTCCTACAATACCAAAAAAAATGCTTGAGAGAATAAAATTGCAAAAAATCTTATGGGCCAGATTTTGAAAAGCTATCAATGGACAATGTTGGCATTACTTAAGTCTCCTATATGCTTAACCACCCCCCGTACATGAACTACTCACTGAAATATTTCAAGAAACCCACTAAATCCTCCTAACCCTATTATGAGTGCATAGCCATTAATCATGAATCACTCATCTTGATTTGGCTTTATTTTATTGTGAGAGGAAAAAACTACACAAAACACTACCATATGCATCAATCTATCTATCATTGTTCATAGAATGAAATGTAACGACATATAATTTCTACCACTTAAAGATTTTATGATATCTATAAGCATTACAACTAAACGATAAAGGCTACAAAAGACAAGAAGATTTGAGCACTTAAAGATTTTGCGAGTCTTTTGTCTCACAAAAGACAAAACCCACATGGGGTTTTGCAAAAAATCTCAAATACAGAGTAATGGGGAAGATTTGAGCTCATACAGGCAAGAAGAATACTTAGAAAATAAGAGAAATGTGAGATGAGGTCACGGCCTTGCATGGGTCTATAATTTCCCTTGTATTGTTCAGGAAAAAATCAAAGCATTATTTCTTTTGCATATTTTGAAGATGGAAAGCCAAATACCCAGAGTTTCCTTCACCTAGAATGGCCTTCATGAAGTTCGACCTGCAAATAAATGTAATACCCAGATGGAGAAAAATAGAAGCCACGGCCACAGGGAGTTTTTTATCTCACAAAAGACAAAACCCACATGGGGTTTTGCACAAAATCTCAAATATAGAATAATGAGGAAGATTTGAGCTCATACAGGCAAGAAGAATACTTAGAAAATAAGAGAAATGTGAGATGAGGTCGCGGCCTTACATGGGTCTATAATTTCCCTTGTATTGTTCAGAAAAAAATCAAAGCATTATTTATTTTGCATATTTTGAAGATATAAAGCCAAATACCCATAGTTGCCTTCATAGAGCCGTGGCCATGGGTATGTAAAGTTTCAGAAAATAATGAAAGTAACGCATGGAGAAGGTAAGAAAAGTACCCATCATTGTTGGAGCTCAAATAAGGGCAATTTTAATGCTGAAGTAATGTGATGAATGCAAAGATTTGGAAAATGGAGAGCTTACCATTTTTTCTGTTGAAGATGTATTCAAATGCCATGACAACATAAGCTTCAAAAATCCTTCAGATATCGGCCTCAATGCAAGAAAATGTCAATAGGAGTTACAATGTAGAAAAAATGCATCACAAAATGAATATGGCCATGGCCAAAACTCATAAACGTTTCTCACAAACCAAAAGAAATGCAAGCCTTTTTGCATTTTTTATGAGAGAATGCTCACCATTGAGTATGTAGGAGAGGATCAAACAGAAAAATTGAGCAAAAATGTCTAAGAACAGCTTCAAACCCTACCCATTGGCGGCGCAATAGAGACTCCTCCAGAAGAAGCAAAGTGCAAAATGGTGAATAAGATTAGGGTTTGATGGCTTTTACTCAAAAGCCCTAATTTGAATGATGGATATAAAAAATTAAAAAATATGTCACCTTTTTCAGACCGAGAAGGCTGATGAAAATTCCAAGCAAAGTTCACACATATAGCCTATCGGCTAAATATTATTATTAATATATATTAATATTATAATATTATAATATTATTGAAAGAATCCATGATTGGGATCCCACAATCCCTAGATGATATTTTGAAGAGAAAACCTATCACACACGAATGAGAAATTACATAGAAAAATATGTGAAACAATAATGATTATTGATTATTGAATCAATTAATGAATAATTACAATGAAAGATTGAATATCCTTATGTAGACTCAAATGAACTCAATATGAGATCCCTTAATGGTGGAGTTCTGATTGAGAGAGGAGTGAGATAACAGAATGCATGAATCTGTTAAGTGTGGTTATCTTGTGTGTAGCACAAAGAGTAAAGCACGCATGACTACTGGAAATGAATAATTTATGAAATAACACTCACAATCAAAACTAGATGATCTGTTCCTAAGTTTGCATTAAGCACTGGAGTAAATATTAATTAATTTACTCCAACACCCCCTGAATGAAAACTGAGGAGAAGAAAAAACTGATGAAGGAAAAGAAAATGAAGATATGAATCTCTCCCATAATGAAAGAGGTCCCATGCCAATGATGAACGCCTAAAGACAAAATATGATCCACTGCCTGCAAACAACATTTCTCCCCTTAGGAAGAAAAGGATCCATTGGTGATTGGAGAATCCAAACCAAAAGAATGGGAAATTTTGGAATCCAAATCTAGATGATGTGTGCCTCTGAAAACTCTCAAGTGCCCACATGTCAGAAAGCGATGATGTCGATCCAAGATCCTATGAAGACTGATAGAGAACAAGTTGCAAAGGCAATAAAGATGGTGGGCCAATAGTGATAATGTGGTTGTCAACAAAGAGGAAAGGAGAAAACATAGGTGGAAAAACTCCTAACAATTTATTCAAACTAAAGAATAAAGCTGCAACTACTGAAGAACAACAAAGATGCCCTCCATTACGGATGATGCCATTGTTTATCCAATGCTCAATATTGTCCTGCTAGAAAGAAACTCTAGAAGCACATGAGGATGCGACTCTAGAAGCTTATGTAGTCAGGAACCCTACTAGAAAGAAACTTTGGAAGCACACAAGGATGCAACTCTAGAAGCTCATGTAGTCAGGAGTTTAGAATAAAAGAACACTTTTAACTATCAATTGGAGTAATAGTGTGGAGCACAGCGGTTAATTAGCAACTTTTAATATTCTAAGTTTGTTTATTCAGAAGAAAAATGAAAGAAACCTATACTAGATGCTTTAAGTAGAAACCTCCATATGGAACTTTATATAAGTTCAATTTTTACAAAGCTCCAAATTTTCCCAGATCTTTATCATGTGGTGGTCACAAAACATGTAAAATTTTTAAAGAATCAATAAGGAAGAAAGCAAGGAGCTTGCAAAAAAAGGGAAATAAACATGCATGCATCTAGAAACAAAATTTTACATCTACCTAAATTTTGGTGAAAATATTCATAGAAATTTTCCTTCAGAATGAAGAGAAGAACTCACTTGTGAAAGATAGATCGATCAGGTTTGAAATCACGAAAATTGTTGATTAAAATTGCCAGTCATAGCCTGGTAGAAAAAAAATTCTCTAGATTAAATGTCGGTGGTTCTCCTAGTGCATGGATGATTGCCTCACTCGAGTCACAAACCAAATGGCCACCTCATGTGTGTCAATAGAAATTTGTGGCTACAAGTGAAGGAAATCACACCCTTAACAAACAATTTTCTGCCCCTCCAATCATAGTAAATTTAGAGAAAAAATCCATGAGTTGTTGAAGCCTTTAATCGTGAGCAAAGAGATTTAAATAAATCGCGTCTGCAAGCATGTAAATTGCACCTCTCAATCTCAAAAATGTGCCTCGTCTTGCTTGAAAAATTTCCTGCCCCTCCAATAATGTGCTGGTCTAAGGATAATGGATGATGAAAAACTCACCTCTACCTGCAAATCGCCCCTATTCCAAGAAATCAACCCTCTGAAATCCAGCTACAAAAATGTGCATCCCTCAGTCGTCCTTTGCACAATTATGTGGGGTTTCAAACACCCTTTGCACAATGAATTTCTCGCTTCCTTCTTGCTTCTCTCATGCCTCTAATGGCACTTCTACTCAGCAAGATTGATCCTTATGGTTAAATCAATCGCTACAAATGCAGCTTGCACTGAGAAACATAGATTTGAAAATGTAGAAGTAGAGGTGTAAAAACACTTAAACAAAAAGGTGTATTCGCTGCCGGAACAAGAATGAAGATGATTAGCTAGACCTAAGGAATGAATGAGAGTCGACACCAACCAACCAAAGATTCAATCGCTATTTAGATCATTCGCTAATGGAATCCCAATAATACTTCTGATGCAAAAAGTTCCTCAAAAAAGTGAACAAGGATCTTCAGATCTAGAGATCTAATACCATGAAAGAATCAGTGATTGGGATCCCACAAGCCCTAGATGATATTCTGAAGAGAAAACCTTCTACACATGAATGATAAGTTACACAACAAAATATGCACAAAACAATAATGATTATTGATTATTGAATCATTAATGATTGATTACAATGAAGGATTGAATATCCTAATGAACTCAACATGAGATCCCTGAATGGTGGAGTTTTGACTGAGAGAGGAGTGAGATATCAAAATGCATGAATCATTTAAGTGTGGTTATCTTGTGTGTAACACAAAGACTAAAGCACATGACTAATTGAAATGCATAATTTATGCAATAACATTCACAATCAGAACTAGATGTTTTTTTCCTAAGTTTGCATTAAGCACTGGAGTAAATATTAATTAATTTACTCCAACAATTATAATATAATATTATTATTAATTTTTTATGCATAAGGTTAATTTATATTAATATCAAAAAGGGAATTATAGCTTTTTCAAGCATATACCAAAATGTAGTATCTTTATTTCCATGACCATTAACTGAATACTACCCCTAATATACTTCCACAACCATCCCATGAACAAACGATAATAGGGAAGCCCATGAACCATACCCAAAATTGAAAGCAAAAAATGTTGAGTACTTATGACCCTATTACACTAGAACATCCAACACACTATACATTATCATTTAGGATAGAAATTGAAACAAACTATTTTGAAACCATAGTGACTACTTAAATAAAGGTTGAACCCACAATTACTAGTGATCAAATCAAACCATGGGCTTGAGTAAATGACTAGAATGCTGGGACCCAATTGAATTGACCCCGCACTAGCACCAAATACAATGATTTCTTTATTTATACTTCACCCTAACCTTAGCAAATTTCCTATGCTTGATGAGTTCCATCCCCTTGAGATCGACCAAGAATAGTTAGTACTTGATAACATCCCCAGGGTCATGTAACAAGTGCATATCTCTTGGACAGGGAGCTCCAATCCCTAGTGTGGCCACATAAAGAATTTCCTTCAACCCCACCAACAAATCAGCCTTGAACAATTTCCTTACCAATGTCTCTACCATGACTTTAGGAGTGCTAATGTCTAGCAGACCCACTAGGAATCAAGACACAATATTGGTGTTGACCTGGTAAGCTTTACAGTCCTCCATAAAACCATTGCCGAGAATGATATTAACTGCTACCAAAGTTAGGGAATCATCATTGAGAAGTATTTGTTTCAACCTCTAGTTTGTCACCTTGCCTTTGAAGGCCATTTTCTGCACTATTCTTTCTAACAAAATGGGCATATCAGCCCCAATACTCATGAGAGTCTCTATAGACATGAGCACAATAAACCTCGATCAACCAGCCATTTCATCACCAGAACTCAAAAAACCCTTATGCCTTGCAACCGGTCCTTGAAACTAATATTATAGCTAGATTAAAATGATTTTTAAGGAATCCCACACAAGTTTTTGCATGCTCGTCTGCATAGCTAGCCTGTTATTAATGTATATCCTCCATCTCGCATTTGTAGAGGCCAAAACATGATTACTTGTATCCATGTGAAGTGACTTTCCACCCTCGCGAAATGGATATTGTATGGCTCATGCACAAATTTGTGAAAATGAAACATTTATTTTATTTGACATAAAATATTTTTTACTACAGTGAATGATGCCACCCAAGTTAACCAAAAACTCAGATTAATAATTTGGACTCCATGTATGATTATCCATGTTTATGTAACTGTCCACCCTGGAAAACTTGACACAACCCTTCTCACCAATGAAAATATGAAATGTCTACCACCCATGTCAATTCAAAAGAGTTTGTAACCATTGAAAATCAACCTACAAAGCATAGCCAAAATGACATCATTGAGCTCTACTTTCCACAATGATTTTTGTGGAAAGCACAAATATATATAAATTGCAATCCATCGAAAGTTGACCCCAAACAAGAGGATAAAACATGCAACCCAACAACCATCGATGAAGATCTTGACTTACACCAAGACTTTCCACAATTGAAAGTGTGGAAAGTCACCCACCCTACAACCCACTAACATAATATTATTAGTAATATATATAAATAAAGATATAAAATAAAGCTTATTAATAAAATATATAAATAATTATAATTTTAAATTGCATGGTTACTATGCTGAAGTGTAACTTATTTTAGTTGTTATTAAAAATACAAATAGTTTAAAGGATTGCAAAAGAATGCATGAATATTAATAATAAAAAGAAAATAAATAAGTTTTATTCCTATGGGTATTATAAAAAGAGATGTAAATTAAAAATAAAATAAGTTTAAATAAATTGCATGATTGTTACTATTAAAAAAAGTAAAAACTAAATAAAATATTTTTAACTCTTAAATTGTAAGTAAATTAAATAAATTTTATAGTAAAGAAAAAAAGAAATAATTTCATGCATATAGGAGTTCAAAACTGGTTTTAAACTAAAATTGTATGAAAGGTCATAAGTTCAAAAGACCAATCTAAAATAAAAAAATTGGAGTAAGCATAGATGTAAGAAAATGTCAAACTACAGAGGATTTATTTTAAGGGGAAGATTGCATCAATTGGCAAGGGGATGACTTTTGCCAGGAGTTGAGAAGATTAGGAAAATTGAAGAATTCAGACAACTAATTTGCATTGGGAAGAGCTCTAAAGGTTTCATCAAGCTAGACAGCTACTCATCTAGGTCAATTTTGTAAATTGAATTGACCTGATTTAAACTAATGCATGAATGGATTACTACTAAACTGTAACCATATCGATATTCGTAGATTAAAGTCTAGATTAAAATAAATCCTAAAAACCCTTTCAAATCTTACAAAGTAGTTGAGAGTCTAAATACATGAATGGGTATTGTCAAAGACTATTTTTCCTATAGAGCTAGAATAGAGAACCGATCCATGACTTAGTCTTTCACTACAAAATTTTAAACATTTTGAACCAATGTATCTATAATTCTTTTGAAGCATCTACAAGTTTTCCATCCTTCCTATATGTCTCATTATTGTTATAACGTGATAGGGATTTAGTCATTAATGACTACACCAGACCAAATAGCTAATTCATTTTCTTTTAGAATAAAGAAAAGGGAATTTTTTTCAAAGAAATAACAATTATGTCTTTAAAGCACACCATTCTTAACCCAAAAGAAACCAATCTCACAATATGTTATAAGTTAAATATACTATGTAAAGAACATATATAAAGATAATTGCACCATACAACTTGTCTCGAAGAAATAACTAGTCACAATTTCATAGTAAAGATAACCAAAAACAATTGCATAGTCACAGTTGTATATATATATATATATATACTCCCACGTACACCCAATATAAGTTCCACAATTTAAACGATCGAATTTTCATATCAATTAAATGTAAATTCATATTGTAAGAACATAAATTTTTCATAGGAAGAATAAGGGAGAGGGGCCTACAGTGGAGCACCCTAATTTCACATTTCTTAAAATCCTATGTGGAAATTTCAAATCACCTCCAATTTTGTATAGTAGTTTATTTGAAAACTTATGTGCTTCTATATTTCGTTTTAGGGCCACATCATCAAATATTATGCCACATCAACATGCTTTTTATTGAGGTATCCAAAAGGCCCAAAAAAATGTTAGACCAACAGTGGTGCACTAAGTCATGTTTTATTGGTGCACTGATGTGGCATCACATGATTTGTCAGTTTGTTTACTTAATGGATAAAAAGTGTTTTACAATTGGATATTAAGGTGCTTCACTATAAGACCCACTAAGGACTACTTCTATCCCCAGTATTGGAGCCTACTCCATTATGGACCCCTGTCTCGTAGTCCCTCTAATTATGCGAGTTCTTTGTGCACTTATTAAAAACTCGTGTTACCACCAAAATTAAAAAATTAATTAAGTGTTTATCTATGAATTGTGTTGTCTCGACTATTTTCCCCTCTCGCATGAGGCTGTTGTCCAAATCTGCTTGATTTGGCTTAAATTCCTTACCCAAAATTCCATAAAAAATATATGTATTAAATTGGATATGTTTATGAATGTGTGGGGAGTAGGTGTCATTTGCACTGATGTGGCTATTTTGCATTAACCTAATTCTTCCTCCTTGCTCATAATATGTTATTATATTTTATACATTTATTACCATTGTAGAAATGCAAAATTAACATCATGCATTAAATCCATTCATCAAATAAATCAAGTCTATTTGATTTATCTCTAAGGTCATTCATTTAAATTGAATAAATCAACTTTATTTAATTTAAGCCTATCATTATCCCTCTTTGATTAAATAAATCAAATCTTTATTTAATTAAATCTAAATCACCTTTCATCTCCCTTTGATTTAGTTTAAATCCCTAACTAAGTCCAATGGGTCAAATAACCTAATCCCTCACTAAATTAATCTAATCATGATTAATATAATCTAATCACCCATCACATCCTCTAGCTTTTCCCACTTGCACAAATAAATCAATTTATTGATTTATTAATTCATCATTCTCTTTCAACTTGGCATAAAAGGAGAATACTCTTCCAAATTTGAATCTCCCCCCAATTTGACATGTACATCCAACAAAGCATTTAAGAGGTCTTACATGTCTCTTGCAAAGGTCAAACTTAGCATTTAACTCTCAAATTCAAATTTCAAATCTCCCCCTTTTTGGCACATTGACCAAAATGTGCTCATTCCTCGACCTATCACATTTGGACAAGTGGCATCTTGCCATTGGTTGGTTTTTAGTCCCACATCCTCCATGTTTGGAATTCTTTTATCCTTCTTGGCTATAAATAGAGAGCTTCTCTATTGTATCAATCCTCCACAATCTTAGTATCTTTGTTATACACAAATCATCTTGCATCTTGTTCATCATATCTTCATAGCATTTCATATCATCTTCATCATGGGGCTTAGAAAAGGATTGGGAAAGGGTTTCTTTCCACATTGAAGAAGCACCAATCCACTATGAGATAAATATACTTTATGTTTTTTTTATATGCTTTAGTTTCATTTGTTTGCAGTTGGAAGCATGATGTATTATCTCATAGGGATGCTTGATTTGTTGTATTCAATTTGACATTGTTACTAATGTTCACCAAAGTTGAAGAGTATGCAGATTTAGCAACCACATAATGGCGCTAGAAGGAGGGCAATAACGTGTTTCTTTTGCTTTCTCATGAGGGGATGCTAATGGTTTTCAATTTAATGCAAGGTTTACATATATTCATAAAGCACGAGCTTACCAACTTGCAAGAAACATCTCTACACACCGTTGGATATCTTGCTTATCCATTGACATCGATTTCATAACTTTTCTTGTATTTTCACTTAACTATTCATGCATCATCTTAATCTTTTTATTCTTCCCTTCCTCAAAAGGGGGGTTGTGTTTAAATGGATTAGTGAATATTGGAGTTATGTATTTTAGCTTGAATGTGCAATTTGTCTATTATCTTGCTTCGCAATTCCTGAGTATAATGACCATGTTTCATTTCTAAATATTCTTCCATACGAGACCATATGGATTCCCATTCCATTCATTAAGTCACTTTGCAAATGCTTAACACGCAGCCAATCTCTGACTCATTTTCTTTTAGCTTTTTCCAAGCCATATCACCATACTCATTTGGATCGATGTAGCTATGGGAAACATAAAAGACCTGCAACTCCATATTCAACATTTTTTTGAATCACAATTCAACTCGTGGGAAACCTCCATCATTGTTATTCTACGATCCACCATCTCCTTTTCCTATCACCACAAATCAATTTTTTATTATCTTGCCATAGTGTTGTCAGCTCATTCAACTACTTTTATGCCCGTCCATTAAGTTTTTCTCAATTGCTTGTGTTTCCTGTAGGGTTTGAATGTAGTCCTTGTGTTTATTTGAACGCTATGTTTGTGTGTTTTCCTCTAAGTTAGCTATAACCGGGGTGGTATAGTGAAACAACACGAAACATTTTGAAGGTAGATGTGCACTATTTCATCACTGCCCATTGTTGCCACTGCATGCTATATAAAGTTTGTTAGTTATGCCTTGATGAGGGGCATAGATTTTGAGTTTGTTATGTGGTTCCTCAAAATGGCATGGCTTTGATCACAATAAGTACGAAAAAGAAATATTTGCAAACCTTTTTTTCTGCCAAAGACCTCCTTATGCCTTCTTACTAGAAAAACATGATCCCCAGCTGTTATTTCTTCATTTTTCTTATTTCTTTTAAGTTGTTGTCCTTTTGGCAGTTTTGTAAATGCACAGATCTCAAGATTGTTTTTTAGATCTCTGAATGAAGATTTTTCATTGTTTCTATTTAATATCTAACTGATGCAAGAAAACACACGACTTCTAAGGGATGAGATTATCTCATAGAGGAGCTCACAGAGGACAATTTTGGTGAAGTTGTAGGCATTTCTCCTTGTAGTGTCGATGGCTCCCTAAGAGTAGCTATGGGAAAAGGTTGTAGGATCTGACTCGACACTCGCCAATCTCTTTTGCTTGAGAGTTCTAAAGCCTCTTCAATAAATCCATTTCAGGCATATCTCACAATTATTACAATACCTGAGACCACGTCTCTCTGAGGCAGTCAAAAAAAAAAAATAGTTCATGTGCCTTGTCTATACTTCAGCATTTTACATACATGTCTACCAGTTTCAATGTAGCTAGTCGATCTTCCAAAGATCCTCTTCCTTAAGTACTTCATAGCTGATGGTATGTGGTGGCTGCATGCTTTCGCAATCAAAAACGCTATATGTGTGGGCCTTGCATCCACTTGAGGTTTCTAAACCCTTTTTAAGGAGTTCCCCTCTATGTGTGGCCTCTACATGAGAGTTTCTGAGAACCTTCAACACATTTATTTTGTCTATATGTTGAGCTAGGCGCAACATTGAATTCTCCCATGTGTTGTTTGCAATGCTTGAAAATCTCGAAGGTCTTAACAAACTCACTTCCTTTGCTTTATGCCCTTAATACAAGGTCATTCCATGGTGTGTACATGATACAATCCCCATTCCAATATTTATTATTTTCTGGATGTCTATTTCCTTAAGTGCACGGGTGTTTGAGTTTCCATCATGCCTTCATCTGCAGATTGCATTTCATACATTGGCCTGAAATATTCAAAAGTCTTTTTCAGCAAATTACTGTGTTTGTGTTGCTTACTGCAGGTGCCCCTTTCAATAGAATCACCTTTGAAAGTTTCTAAAGCATTTCAATTGGTTCATTCCTTATGCATCATGCTCAGATCTCAACAAATTAGGTGAAACTTGTGACAGGCGACTGTTGTTGGCATTCAATTTGATTGCAATTGTTGTGCTCTTTGTTTGATCTACCTCCACTAAGCCATCAATATTTAATCCTCCTTCGTATAGTGGTGGTAAAATCTATGCTTGAAAGGTAATGGGAGGAAACAATGAAAGTTGTGAAGACTATGTCGAGCTATGTGCTTGGTGCGCATAAAAGTCAAAAGCATTTAGTGACGAAGTAGTTGCTATAGAAGGTTGTGCGTGTAAAAGTCACAAGCTTGTGGATGTTTCTTGTGATTTGTTTTAGGAATAAGACCACTTGCCGACGTGAGACATGTGATATAAGGAGGATGTCCACTCAAGCAAATCTTTTCTCACTGTTTAAAAGAATTCCCAGCAGATAAAGATCACTGACAAAGCAACATTTAATGGTGCATTTCAAGGCAGATCTATGACTTTAATGGTGCATATCAGAAATTATGGTCAACTTCTAATGTTTGTATAGTTCGTTGGCTTCTCATTAATATTTCTTTCACTGTCAATCTAGATATTTCTGTATATGATTTGGGCAATAACAATGCAGATTTTTTTATTTTTTTAAGAAGAAAACAACAATCATTAAGATAGGCGAATCATAAAGCTAGTCTAAATCTATCTTGAATAACTATATTTGTAGGCCGAAATTGGCATTTTTGATGTTTTAAAAAAAAAAACATTTCATTATGTTATCATTGTTTTCTTGAAATATCCTAAATCTTACTTAGGATGGCTTTGTAGTGTTTGTAGGAGGGATTTCATTTACAGATGGAACTTGACAAAAAATTGAAACATAGGAAACACTCTTTGAAGAAATAATGTTTGAGTTGGAGAACCAAACATTGAACTTGAAAAAAAAAGAAAAAAAGAAAAAAAAAGCATTTCTAAATGCTCATTGAAGTAGCTTGAAGCATCCATTTACTGCTTTAATTTTTTGTTTTAAACCAACTAGATCATTTTTTTCTTTAAGTTGGATTAAAATTGAACATTAGAAATTCACTAGAATTTTGGTTTTGAGGTCTAAAATCGAACAATCAATCTCACACCTCGATTTCAGTGCTTAAAAAGAATCAAATTCTTTCTTTGAAGGATTTAAAATGAGGGTGATCCCACAATAGTGGTTTATAATTTTTGGCCAAACTGGACACTGACCTCTTTTTTTTAACTAAATCTTCACATTCGAGCACCTATAGCGGTTAAACTGTGAGGAATTTGAAGATGATGCAAATTTGAGTCTTGTCACATTCTATCTGTAGGTTCTAAAAATATTTTTTTCAAAATTTTTGGAATCAGATTGCACTTCTTTTTCCATCTCCCATGAAAATTGGTTTTTTTCAAAAAATAACATTTTTAAAAAGTGACGCACAATCGTATAATGCATAACGTTTTTTCCTTGAAAGATAAAATTCTAATTTTTTTCAATTTAGATTTGTAACTCTGATATCTAGTGCTTCCACTTGGTTAGATAGTTTTTATTGAATATTTTTCTTTAATCAAGTTTCAAAGTCAAATAAATTACAATTCACACATAACGCGACCGTATAATGCATAACTTTTACTCTATGTATCGAAATTCATTTTTATTTTTTTTGTTGGATAAAGGACTCCAATATCTGGTGCACTCATATTTTTTAAAATTCTTTTTTGATAATCTTCTATTTTTCCACGTGTGTAGAACAAAGAGTTTTGTTTTCGGTGAAAAACCTATATTTAATAAAACTTAAAAAACAAATAGATAATATAATCAAAAACATATTAAAAGTTATATTCGTTGGATAGCTCATTTTGAGGGCAACCTAATACCAGTTTTTTTTTGAGATCTCCTCCATTTTCATTCTCAAATCAAGCTTCAAAGTGCAAAATTCTCAGCAATTTTAGTCCCTGAGAGGATGTGGGTGCAAATAAGTGGGTTCGGTCGAACGAAAAACTAATGTTCGGTCGAATGGGGGTTTGACCGAACCCATTTAACATACAATAAAAAAATAGATTTGAAAGGGGTTCGGTCGAACCACATCTATTAAAAATTATTTTGTTAATATTAATATAAATATAAATGATATTCGTTTTAAATTATGACTTGAGAAAGA
>VDFB02058242.1:113210483-113240753 GCA_007258455.2 Sequoia sempervirens | reverse complement strand
AAAACTTGTTTATCTTCACATAATATGGCTTTAACCTTTGAAACATTGTTTTCCCAATCTTTATATGAGGATATGCATTACAAAAGTTCATATACATCTCAAATTGTGTTATTTCTAGCCAATGTTTGATATGATTTTCATAAATACTAGGTCCAATCCTGTATCTCATAACATCTCTAGTATTTGATGATGGACGAGTCTGATCATGCCAAAAACTTGAGACCAAGTTCCTAACAACATCTTCAATCCTGTTAGAATGGGGAGCTCTACACATAATTGCCCAATTGCCTTCTAAACTCTCATCCAAAACTTTCTCTTTTTCTTATATTTTATCAATGTGGCTCTATAACCAATTTAGGTTGAAAGTCACCCGAGACGTTTTCTTTTTCGTGCTATTTTCTTGATATACAATAGATGTCAACATCACCCTTCTTGTAGTGGCCTTATCCAGTGATTGAGATCCTTTCCCAATGGAATCTAAACCCTTTTTAACATTTTGAACAATATCCTTTTGTAATCCCGTGTGTTTCTTCTTATTAGATGCTGAATGAACACCCAACAATTGTAATGACTCTTTGAGCTCATCACGAAGAAGTAAACATGATAAAAATTGGGTTTTTTCAAGTGTATCAAGATGATTGAAATGATGATTGATCATTCCATTTACAAATTTAGTCATTGTCCTCTTTCTCTTATTATAAGGTTGGTTGGCATAATATTTCAGTTTATCCATATCCATTTCAAGTAAATGATCTAAATTTCTATGAGAAATGTGTTTCCCCACCTTCTCAGCTAGTTTTATATGCTCATCCATGCTAGTAGGAGGAAGTGATCCTGACCCCTCTCCAACATGCATTGTTTGAACTTGTACCTCCTCCCTATCTTTAAGGACCATGCATTCTTGAGCAGATAAATTTGATCCAATGTCTAGATTTGGCTCGACTTGAGCATGAAAACTTCCCGCTTGTTGAGCCCTTCCTACACATGTGTCACAAAATATTTTGCAAACAAAAGTGAGAGATGATGTTAAATATATAAGTGAAGTTTATGTATGCAAGCAAACAAATTGA
Organism: Sequoia sempervirens; assembly: GCA_007258455.2. Taxonomy (NCBI): domain Eukaryota; kingdom Viridiplantae; phylum Streptophyta; class Pinopsida; order Cupressales; family Cupressaceae; genus Sequoia; species Sequoia sempervirens. The sequence continues at coordinate 113,239,683 of VDFB02058242.1, read as the reverse complement.
TAAAATATGATGAGCTATAAGTGAGAGAAGTTTGTGCTAGTTTTATATGCTCATCCATACCAGTAGAAGGAAGTGATCTTGACCCCTCTCCAACAAGCATTGTTTGAACTTGGGTCTCCTCCCTAACTTCAAGTTCCATGTGTTCTTCAACGGATTCGTTTGATCCAATATCTAGATTTGGCTCGACTGCAGCTTGAGGAATCCCTAGAGCATAAAACATAAAAATAATTTGAGAAAATTGAAGTGATGAAAATAAAAGACCAAAGACACAAAACACAAATATTGAAACAAAAAGAATTGGCTTAAGGAATTGGAGTCGAGGATCATATAAACATTGCAACTTGCATGACCAAGATGACTTGAGGACAATTAAAAGTGTTTATATAGTCATTCAAGTGCAATGATGGTTAGAAACCTTCAAAGTAAAAGTCCTAAGCACACACTTGAGAGTGAGAGAGAGAAGAAACAAGCATGTACCTTATTTCTTTCTATGATAATTTTCCAAGTTTTTCTCACGCCTCTTTTGTTCTTCTTCTTTTGACAATTTTCATTGAGATGCATTTTTTCTTTTTCTTTGTTGTCCCATTTTCTTCTTCAACTTAAGATGACTCTAAACAAGTCCTCTACCAACTTAGTTAAATTATCCTCCAAATTTTTCCTTGATTGATAAAAATGAAAATTTGTTGAGCTCCAATATTTGCCTCCTTGATAAATGTGCAAAAACTTCTTCTCCAAAATTTGCGCTCCAAGTGAATCAAAAGTATTCAAGTGTACATGGAATAACTAGATCCTAGTTTAAATGAATCAAGTAGTAAACAAACAAGTTATTTCATTGTGGAGTTTGTTGAACATATTTAACTCATAGGTATGCACAACATATCTAGTAACTTTAGAATTTTGTTAAAGTGTCAAAAATGTATATTAGAGGTATAATTTGAATTGAATTTTCTTAATTTAAATATTTGAATTGAATTTCAAGTTAGTTGTCGAAAATGTATAATAGAGGTATAATTTGAATTTAATTTTCTTAATTATGTTTGAATTGAATTTCAAGTTACTTGTCAAAAACGTATAATAGCTCGAGATATAATTTGAATTGAATTTTCTTATAATTATATTTGAATTGAATTTCAAGTTACTTGTCAAAAATATTATATCTTGTTCTCAACTCAATGGTTCATGTTGCTTAAGTCATTTTTTTAAAAATATTTATTGTGATCAACATGAATGAACTTAATTATAAAGTGGCATTGATTTCCTAAAAATTCTACTAGAGATCAAATGTATAATGAGAATATAAGAAATGTAAGTTGGCAAGAAGTCTCAAAATAAGAAAAAACATGTATGTATATTCAATATTTAAAGAAAATGCATGCATATATTATGTGTAAACATGTTTATACCATAGCAAACACATGTACATATATGTAAAGGGATTCAATACATATAAACATAACACATATTATAAGCAAAGAGGAAAATGTATGTATATATCATATAAGAAAATATATGTACATATCATAAAAGCAAAATGTAAATTAAAGATCATCAAATGTCGAATACTAAAGATCAACAAATAAGAAAATGTAAGTTAGAGATCATAAAATATCAAATACTATTAAAGATCATCATATAATCAAATACATGTGGTCAAGATCATAAATCTAGAGTGCATGGCCTAATATGAATGTCTACTCCTAGATGAATAGCCATCTGAATTAGAATGGTCCTACTCTGATGGATGTGTTGAGCCCTGCAAATAAAATTGTGTACAAGATGTGTTAAATACATATAATTTATATTAAATAAATTTTATGAAAGTTATTTTTAAATGAACTTGTATTTTTAAATATCAATCTATATCTATGCATACATAAATATATTGCATGTACATATACCGTGTGATTATATAAAATGTAAAAACTCACATGTCAGCAACAAAAACCATCCACCGAGTCACATCAATCCTTACACGATGCGGACCAAGGCTAGAATTGATATGAGATATGTCCACACAGCAACAATATATATACACATATATATCAACTTACATGAATATCTAGTTAAAAAATAATAATAATAATAATGAAAAAAGAATTGAAGCATGCACATGCACACATACATGCACATCATCTGATATCGGATGACCTAAGTCCTCTGAGATAGATGCCTCCACCATATCCACCAAACGATCAGGTGACAAATTAGCATCTGCATCCATCTAATCTATCCCATTTCGTGCCATAAATGATGAATGTAGAGGACTATGAAGGTGAGATGGCATCGGTGATGATGAACCAAAACCAATCAACATATCAATAAAACCCATAGTCTATGCAGCTGCTGTATGAACTGTAGGTGGATCCTGATGCGCACTAGTGCTCGACTGAGAGTGATGGGATCCTGTAACTAAACGACCTCTGCATCTCAAATGCTCTCTAACATTCTTTATACCCATCCCATTGTCTAATGCAATGTGGGCATATGCCTCCAACAGGTCCTCAGCCAAACAATGCAGAGTCATGCGTGACATATCTCCTATAAGTGCATCAAGCTATGTAGGAGTAGGGATGTCGGCCACTGTAAAAGGATCCATGATGGTCCACTGTGCTAAAAATGGTGTGGATTGGGAATGTCTGGACATCAAATACTGACCTACATGATCATCAGATATCCTAGTGGTCGCAGCCGCAATGTCACCTACAGTGTCAATTGCTTCCTTTTGGGAAGCAACAACAACCTCATCTGCTATGGGGGCTAGAGCTGGGGTGAGAACAGGAGACCTGTCACCAACCAACACCCTAAACACTAGGGTTGGTCTATTTGCTTGACGATAGGTGGGCCTATCAGCAATCCTACCACGCCCCTAACCAGCATATAGTGGAATGTCCAGGTAGTTAACTTTGAGGCCCAAATGGACCTCAGCATACAACTATTGAACAAAATACAATGGAATCTAGTCATTGTTTGGGTATAGACCATGTGCTGCGAGAAATTATGGGTAGATCAATGAGGCCATAGCATGATCGACACATCTAGTGACCTGGTATCCCCTAACCTTACGCACATTTTGATAAAATGGAAAACAAGTGGCTTTTATCATTTCTTTGGTGACACTATCCTGTATTTGTTTAAGGGGAACATCACCATGTACTTCTTCCCGCATCCGAGAAAGAATAGTAGTCACTCTATCTGGGGAATATGCACTAGTCCTCTCAAGTTCATCTTTTAGTTTTTCTAGACTATGCAATATTAACATGCATGCTTCACTATATATCCTCGGGTTTGCACCCTGTGCTAATGAATCTCTCAATTTTTTATTCTCATTACTAGTATTTGCAAACAAAGAATCTGGCACAAGTGGAACATGATTTGCATTTTCCATGTTATATATATATATATATATATATATATATATATATATATATACAGTACACCTAAAAGAGCAATGAGACTTTGGTAAATAATATATCTAGAAAAAGGGAATACAAATCTAAAATAGAACTTGTAATAACTCATCTACTCATCAATAATATTTTCATACCATTAACAATTTAAAAAGAATTGGAAGACAACTATAATCTATAACATAGCATCCTTAAATGGTTCAAATTTTAAATGAAACGATGAAAGAAATAATAAGAATACAAATATTAGTATAAAATTATTTGAAAATATTTGGGGATAAAAATATTTAATCTAATAGTTGTTAACATAAATGAACTTCAATTATATAGCGAGAACATCAAAAATTATAGATTGGAAGCAAAATGTCGGACATTTTATGTATTTTTATATGTGTAAGTTTAGATACCATCAAACTATTTAAACTTATAGATTGCATAAAGCTATAGAATTGAATTTCATTAAAAACTAATTTATTAAGTCAAATCTAATATAGTTTGGGCTTCATTGCATACTTGTTATAAATATCTCACTAATCCAACCATGCATATTATATATATGTTAAAATATATATTGAAAGAAGATGAAGGTCCTTATTTACCCTTAAATGACATTTAAATTGGATATTTTAATGTTCAATATAATGAAATGTTTAAAAAATGAAAGTGACAATAATATTGAAAATAAAAATGTTGAAAATGAATGTGAAAATATTGTAAAATTTGATGGAACACCTATTGATAAGAGTAGCATCATAGAAGAAGAAGAAGAAGAAATACATCAACAATTTCTTGACTAATGTGGATATGAACCCTATGACATTGAAATTGCACTCAATAATCGACTTGTCGATAACAATGATTAAATTGATAGCTCACATGAACCAATGAAACTAAATGTGTCTCCAAATTACATAAGAAGAGAGAACCTTTGTGAAGAAGAAAAAGAAATTCAAAAACCATCTTTTTGTAATGAGTTTTTTAAAATTTAAAAACATTCAAGAACCCCAAAATGGTTTGAAATTGATGAGCATAATAGAAATTCTTGAAGGCAAGAGGTCATCACAAACCATTCGGTTGTGGGCTTCAAAAAAATTCAATGAATGGTTTTCCAATAAGACATTAATCAAAAAATTCTAATTTTTTATACAATTACTAAAGATGTACAAAATGAGACCTTTACTAAATAAATTTTAAAGATTCATGTAAACAAAAAGTTTGATCGAAATAATATTGTTGTTAAAGTTTTTTTTAATGCATTCAATTCTATTGTAAATAATAGTAAGGAAAAAGATAAAAGAGTTGCTCATAGAGTAATAACATCATTAGTAAGAAATTAAAAAATTAAAAACTTGGCTCAATTATTAAGGTAAACTTGTCTTGAATTCATTAGTAAGAAATTAAAAAATTAAAAAGGATCAATTATTAAGGTAAACTTGTCTTGAATTAAGCCTAAATTGTAAAACATTATCAAAAGTACTATCAATAAGATCATGATTAGAAAGTCCTATTGAAAATCATACTTGGGCTTTTAGTAGGCTTCCATGAGTCGATAAGAAGCTAATTAATAGCACAAGGATGAAATTCAACAATTTTGGCACTCTAACTCTAGATTTACATATGAGGTTGGAAACAACATTTTTTATACTCTACCTAGGCCATGATTCTATTATGAGTACAAAGAGTTTATGATAGAAATACATCCATTATTGTTGAGTTAAAAGTAGGTTAAATATTATTTTTCTTAAAAATTCACTTTTATATAAATGTAGGTGTTTTGGAGAACAAAGCTATAGTATGAATAAGTGATTGACATCGATGGCTATAAATTTCAAGGTGGGGACATTCAATATAATTCATAAGGTGTTATAATATTAAATGCTTTAAATGTAGGTGTTTTGGAGAACAAAGCTATAGTATGAATAAGTGATTGACATCGATGGCTATAAATTTCAAGGTGGGGACATTCAATATAATTCATAAGGTGTTATAATATTTAAATGTAGGTGTTTTGGGGAGTAGAAATGATAGATCTAGCTCATTGAGAAAGGATATAGGTAGAGAGGAGGAGTGACCTTGACAAGGATTGAGACATGGATCACCTCAGGGTGGTAGATATGAGTGGAACATATCCATAGAGAAGGATAGGCTAAGAGGATAGACATAGGAGACAAATACCTTAGGGGCACCTTTTTAGTTGTGTGTATGCTCTACAAAGTGGATTTACTCATGAGTGCTTTGATGTATTTGAAGACACATTTGTATGAGAACATAGATAATATGATATTGGAACTATTAGTTGTGTTGATGATGGGTGTGATATTTTATGTGTATGTTGATTATGTGCATGATATATATAGCTATATTTCTTGTATTTGGATGCTCATAGGTATGGATGTTCATGAATCTTATGTGTATGTCTAATGGTGGCATGTGGAAGGATAAATATGGCTATTGAAAAACTTTACCATTATCTTGACAACTAATTATGGCTATATGATTATCTTATTGTAATGAACCTAAGTTAATTTGATAGATATTAGTGAAGTTGAATTAGGAAGCATGGATTGTGCTTTATTATACACATTTTACGTTTAAAAATATGGGTCTAATTTTTGCGATATTGAAAGTTAAATTTCTTCAATAGTATATCCAAGGTATAGGGATATATTAGTGGTAGGAGTAGTGTAGGATAAAAAGGAGAATGTATAAAGAGGGGAAGGTCTAGAAAGGTAATGACATGGTAATGGAAGGAGAAGTTACACTATAAGGTTAGATTTTCATAGGATAAGGAGGAATGGTATGAAGAACATATCTACATATAGGATAGTGCTAGTAGTAACAATGGTGTGAACATATATAAAAGGATGGGAGATAAGAAAAATACTAGTGGAGAGAAAGGCGGTAGGACATGGGTGGTTGATCCCATGGAAGTGGTAACTATAGTATTATAGGAGGAATCATTATAAGAGGATGAAGGGTAGATGGATGCATAGAGGGTACAACATTATTAAAATCCATTAGAGTGGTAATATTATGAATAGTATTAATTCCCTAAGGATAGCCACCTAATACATTATATAAATTACTAGCCAATGAGTGAGGATATTTAGGGTGGAGAGGTGCATCAATACGTAATTATCAATTTAGGAAAATATCTTGTTTAGCAACATATGTATCTAAATCATAGTCTTGATCATTATTTTTCATCTTCTTTAATGTGGCTCTTTATATGGTTGTCATTAGCTATTATATCAAAAAATGATTCAATCGTCATTTTATTTGCTAGCCATATTAGAGTTAAGATGAAAACTCCATAAAACAAGATTTTAAAGGATATTAATTTAACTAGATAAAAGATCAAGGAAAACACTCTCAAACATGCAATATACCCCAATTGCTTAGACAATGCATATTTCCTAATAATGTGTGCAACTAAAAACTAATAACATGTAATGAATGGATGTAGGTGATAATAATTAAATAATCCTAATTGAACTAGGGTTGTCCCTTTTATATATTTAAGAAGTTGTAAGAGCATTGTATGAAATTGTAAGATGGGAATTACTTATGAAATGTTATATGACACATAAGAGAATAAAAAAGGGGGGTTACACTAGAATATTGATTAGAATTATGAAAATCATCAAGATCATCTTAAATAATGGGTTTGAATATGTCAAAAATGGAGTGTCGGTTATGAGGAGGAGGATTTGAATTTTTTTGACAAGATGTAAAGCATTTGCTAAATACATCCTATAAACCAAGTCAAGGAATATGGTGTTGGAATTTGTGCCAAATTTGGTGCCATTTTTAGGTCATTATTTTGGCTCATGGCTTTGGTAAACCACACTTGGTTTATGGTTTAAATTTTTCCTATTTATGGGTGCTTGAGATGGAGAAAGCATAATGATTTTATAGGTATCATCATGCTACTAGAAATTACTCCATATGAATCACATGTTGATGATACTACTATAAGGGTATGCACATGAATATTTTATTGTAAATGATATTATTATCAAATAATATAATTGGTTCATGTTTTTGGTTGTGGGATTTTTCTTCCAAGAGGATTTTCCCATGTACATAATTATGTTATAAATTTATAATTTATACATTTTTCTTGTAACTAAAATTAAATCTATTTTGCATATTTATCTCTTGATAGGTTAATATGGGAAGTGTTTCCACACCTCAAATTCCTTTTAAAATACTATCCAAGTCTTAATCAGTTTACATCCTCTATCTTATTATGCAATACCTACCTACCACCAAAAATGTGTAGAGATGGACATTTTTAATGTTACAAATGATACAATTTGTGGTTCTATTTGAACTTCATAACTTTATATTTTTTGTTTCCATATGCTATTAAATTCTTATATATGTTTCACTTGGTCTTTCCATTTAGGAGTAGGCTATCCATAGCTTTGATTGCTGAAATGGGAAGGCATATTTCATTTACACGTAGAACATAAAAATGTATGCAAAATGGGGAAGCAAATCCAATTTGAATTCAACAAATTTGAAAACACTTTAAAAACTTCCAAACAAATCCAATTTGAATTCAACAAATTTGAAAAAAATTGCATCTAGGGTTTTGAAATTTAACATATAAATGCATTTTAAACTCTAAAAAATTCAAATTTCAAGTACCTGGTGCTCGTTATGCAAGTCAGGTTGATGAAGTTTGGAGAGACCAAGTTGAAGTTGTGTTCGCTGGAAAGAAGAAATCAGTTTGCTCGACGTCACGGTCTCGGTTCGCCGCATGCAGGGAAAGCAACTGGTAATTTTAGAAAGTGAAAATGACAGTCGAAATGAGAGTTTTTTTTTTTGTCATATGTAAGGGGGTTTGGTCAAACCCATGTTCGACTGAACCCCTTTAAATATGATTTTTTTAATTTAGGGTTTGTGGGTTCAGTCGAACCAGTGGTTCAACCGAACATAGGTGTTCGGTCGAACCCATAATGAGGTTCGATCGAACCATTGGGTTCGACCGAACCCCTTGAGTTTGGGGAAAAGGAAAAAAATGAAATTTCCTTCCTCATATAAATTGTAAACCACTATTCTGAAGTCACCCATGAACATGTGTCTTTTATGCCTTGTAATATTTTTGCAAAATAATCTCATCTAAAAAGGTGTATGCACTTCTCTCACTTCACAGTGATCTTGAGAATCAAAAGTTTTTTGATGACATTAAGTTGCATAAAATATTGCCTTCACACTTCATTTTGGGAACTAAAATTGAACAAAGCTTGCAAGTGTGAGTTAGGTATATCGTGTGTGTTCTCCCTTTGTTTCTAAAAAAAGGTCGATCGAACTACGGATGTGCTTGCTCATTGTTGTTTACCTTTAGAGGGTCCTGCCTAAGAGACACATCTGAAAGAAGAACTTGAAGGTGACTCCAACCGGTTTTTCATTCGGGCCAGTATATAAATGGATAAGACTAAACTGTCAAGTCCTCATGGTATGTAGGCCTTAGTCGTACAGTGTCTTTCAGAATGTACTAAAAAAGTATAAGTGCCCCTAGTAGGATTGATTAAAGCCTTTAGTGGCTTGTTGGACGCTCGCAAGGTGCCATGTCCCCGATGTCCCATCATTAAGAACCTTGTTTGTAGTAGCCAACTAGTCCATCCAACGAGTTTATCAAAGTGGTGCATTGGAACTTAGATTCCAAGAAGTTACTTGCCATGTCCAATCTTGGTTAAAGTATAGAGGTTAAGACTTCATTCTTAACATACCTTTATACTCTCTCCTTGGTTGCATGTAAAATCATCTCTTCTATGAAGGGCATGAGGCAAGGCCACCAAGAAAAACGTACCAATTGAGCTAGGATGTTATATTGCTTGTGAGTCAAAACACTTGCTTGATTCAAAAACATTGGGAAACAGTCATTTAACATGAGAATCAAAATTTCAAACCACTTAGATAGAGAAAATACCTTTGAAAAAACCCAAGAGCTATTGCTTACCCTAGGGATTACATCTGTAGAGGTTTCTAAGTAATTGGGTTCACATCTTAATTTTCTCTTACAAAGGTCAACATTGGGCAACCCCTATCCTAATTTCTTGGAACTTCCACATAGCACTTTGTGGGATGAAAATAATTTGTGACATTGGAAATTTAGTTTGAAACATAATCAAGTGTTTGTTTTTGGTAAAAAGAAGTCATTAAAGCAAAGATAACAAATTGGACCCCACACATGTGCTTGTTTATCTTTTTATTGTCTTTTGAACAAACATTGGTCTCTTGGTTTGAATTACTCTTAGAGAAAGGAATGTTCTTCACTATCTTGGTCTAGTAAACAAGTCCTTCTTAGGTTCATTTAGGATCAAATCAAACACTTCATCCATTCCAAACATTTATCATCTCCATCTCATAAACAACTTTAGAGCTTTGGAAACATCATTATCTAGAGTTGGGCACATCCTTAAACCAGATCAAAATCATTTTTTTAGTTAGGTGTGTTTGGATGAATCCTTCCACACACACTTAGTTAAATTATCATCTCTTTGAACAATTTTATCCTAAAGATCGCATCTAAACACCTTAGGGTTTACAAGTCCATTATCCAAATCCAATCAAACCAATCAAAATCAAACCCTAAGTCTAGCATTGATCCAAAGTTCCTAAATGTTCAACACCCATATCATTCACCCCTTTCATCATTCATCTCATCATTGGTACTAAACACCTTAGAGGTCAACAAGGTCAAAACATAAGAAGAACATGGAATATAAACTTGCTCCATACATCATAAGTAATCCAAATCAACTAGACTTTCAAAACCTTGCAAAGTCGATTGATTATCAAAACTCACATTTATGCAATCCGTACATGGGATCATTATCCCCTACAAACCCCGATGGTACAACAAATGTAAGTATGCCCATTCAAAAGTTGCGAACATCTTTCCCGATGGTAGATTTAAATCTGATTCCAAACCTACAAATCTATCAACCAAACACCCAATGCATGAGTCTTCCACAAAACATAATCCCACCAAATCCATACATGCCAAACATGAATATACCAAGTACAAGTTTACCAAACATGAATATTTTGAATCCGCACTTGGTAAACTTTGGGATGAATATGTTTGTGAATCATACAAATGTTGTTCAAATTCCATACAAGATGTTAACGACTCCATGTATTAATACAAGTCTAGGTAACATCATGCAAAATCAAGGAAATGTGATTCCCAAACACAACAATGATCAATTTCAACCTATAATGCCAAATTAGAACATCATCCCAAATCAGAACATTGTCCAAAATCAATTTGTCAATGATCCCATGCAAACACCACAAATGTACATCCCAAATTTTCTTGAACAAAAGCCAAATCAAGGGAGTCAAATTCAAAATCAAGATCATTTTTTTCCAGAACAACTTGCTTCACATGCCAAACTAATTGAATTATTGAACCAAGAGATATCTTCACTCCAAAATCAATACACTCTTCCATTGGTTAATCCATGTCATCAAAGCATTGAGTTATGTCCACAACCACATCAAGAACAATATCTCCAATGTCAAGAAGTCAGATATCAATATCATCTGCATCAACAAATCCAACCCCCACATCTCAAAGATCAATCACTACAAGGTCAATTCAAAGTGAAAATCTCACAAGGTAACAAAATAAAATACACACCACTAGGTAGACCAATCGAATCAGTTTTGCAACAATTGGTACAAGAAAATCTCATCAAGCTCCCCATCTATGGTAACTATCAAGAACCCCTAGTTAAACCACCAAGGTATAACGAGGAGCACCATTGTGATTTTCACATAATAAAGGGACACACAACATCAAGTTGTATTCGACTCAAAAATCTCATCCAAGACCTCATTGATCAAAAGATAATCACTATTGGGGATAACGGTGAACATTCAACCACTGGTGATAGCATTGACAATCTCCCCACCACAATTGTTGAAAGTAATGATCAAGATCTATCCATCAAAGAGCACATTGAAGATGTTTCTATCTCATCCGAAGATCAAATCAACATATATCAAGAGTCACTTTCCAATCATGATCAAAATCCATTAACAATACCCAACAATGATCCAATTCAAGAAATGTCAACATTACTTGACCCTATGGTTGAAGACATTCACAATCTCTCTGCCAGAATTGTTGAAAAAAATGTTCAAGATCTCTCAATTAATGAACACATTGAAGATGTTTCTACCCCATCTGATGATCAACTCACCATATGTCAAGAGCCACTTTTTAGTGATCTATTTCAAGGAGTGTTAGAATTATTCGATTCTATTGACATAATGCATGATCCACTGACCATTAATCAAGTTGAAACTATCTCTACATCCCCTGATGAGTTAGAGAACATATCTCAAGAATTTATTCCAAAGCATGATCAAAATATTTCACTAAGGTCTACAATGGTCCTTTCCAAGATATATTAACATCCTTCAACCTCATGATTACGGATATTGAAGGAATCTTCAATTCAACATTTGATCCAAGTCCACTAAAAAATGAAGAGGATATTGAGCCAATTCTCATGCCTAATGACAACATCCAAGAACCTTTTATAAGCAATCCTTCCTTTGAAACTGACCCATGTCAACAACTTGATCCAAAGCATGTCGAAAGCAATTCTAAAATTAATGAAGATCAAGAATTCGTATCTCCAAGATACTATAATGATCTAATGGAAACTATCCTATCTATAAAAGATGTCACAAATGATGATCATGTCCATATAACACATACTCCTCCATCTACCCATGAGATTATTTCTATGGATGGACACGTAGATGATCTTCATTCAGAATAGGCTTCCTTTACTCCTGACATTATGACACAAAAAGAGCAGATTATTGATTCCTATAGTCAAACTGAATTGTCAACATCAAGATCAGATATATCCTGAATTTAGACTAAGGACATCATGTATGAAGATATCCAACATTATCCACTCAAGGAAACCGGTCAGACAAAATAGGGTATTTCGAAGTCAGCAGAACAACAAATTCCAATAACGTCATTTGTGGTGGTCATTTATCAGAGAGTGCATTCTAAACAAGAGTTCTCAGAACAGGCAGAATCAAAGCATGAAGGAAATATTTCCACAATATTGGGGGCAACTATGTCTCAAGCAAGCGTAAACATAGGGGGCACGAAGAATCCTTGTGATGAAACTGATGCCAATACTACAACCAGCCATGTCATGAATCTTCATCCACCCATCATCCCATCCTTGAATTAGGACCAACGTCAAAGGAAGGTTTTGAATCAAAGCACAAAGAACATCATCAAAACAAAAGAATCTAAAAATCATAATGGACAAATCAAATACAAGTGGATACCAAAGAATACAAAGAAAGATAATATCCCTATCAAACTCCATCAGTCAAAGAAACTATGGGGAAAAATATAAAAATGGAAAAGTATCCATCAAAGATTTCCACAAAAGCAAAGGCATGCTTTTCAAGTGACGTACAAAGTGTATCAAGCAGTTGGTCCTAATTCCACCCACACTTTCGTATCCACCCATAATTGCTCATCTTCCCAAGTTTGGAGAGTCAAAGGTTCCAAACTATCAACCAATCCATCTCTTATCCCTAAACACACTCCATCCATGCCTCCACGCATGATATCCAATTCTAAATTGACCATGTATTGGAAATGACCCTTTATCATAAGGATTTAGAAGGCACTTTATTGCAATGTGCGCATAAAGACAAAGTTAACTCCATATCAATAAAGTAGATCAGGAATCTCAAAAGTTGTATTCAAGTGCACATATCTTGGAAAAGAAACTTCTTCAAGTAGGATATCAATGGCACATTATGACAAAATCATCTACATCGACACCACCAAATGGTCCAACATGAGCTTAAAATCTTCAAAACCAAAAAAAATTTGAAAACAACAAAGAAAAAAATTGTCCTCTAGTAAAACCACTTTGGTGGTGCTTTAAGGCAGGTACCATGATGAAAACTTGGAAAATAGGCTTCATGAGTAGAATCGAGCATCTACGTGCGCCACTTTAGGAGAAAGCATCTCATCCCATCCATCTCAGCCATAATAATTCCATTCATCCATGGACCATTTATCCAATCCATTTTCATCCATCTGCATCCATCGTCCAAGTGATTTTGATCTTGATAAAATTTTGGTGCACACTTTACACTTGCTTATGGTAAACATCTTGACATGGGTCATTTTCATTGATCCTATCCTACCCAGTGTTATCTGAGCCATGAAGCATTATCCAATGAGAATTATTTATCTGAACACCTTATCTTATCACAAGATAATCCTTGGCATCCTTTGCGTGCTTACCGTATCCATCCATCTAGACACTTATCTGAGCATCCACCCATCACATTCCATACATTGCTAGACACTCAGGGAATATATTTACATCTCGCTTCGGGAATAAATCTTGATCTATATCCTCCAACTTATGTGGTAATCTGAACATTGGCAAACGTGAAATAAAACTGGTCAAAACACTTGTGAGCAAAAATTCCAAATCACTAGCCCATGGTGCATTTTTACATTCCTTATCATGTTGAACATATTTCATCAAACACCAATCCAAACAATCACTATCAGTCGCATCTAATTTACACTTCAAACATCACATCAAATCATTCGAACAAATTTTGTTCCAAATCAAGCTTCATCAATCGTGATCAATCAAATCCAATCAAAAAATCATCTTAGGATATCCTTGTGTTGCCTAACACTATCCTTGCATTGTTGTGTATCCTCAACAATGTTATCCAATCATCAATCCCTCATCATCTTGGGATATTCATCCTAATCCTTGTGTTTCTTAACACTATCCTTGCATTGTTGTGCATCCTCAACAATTTTATCATCATCAATCCATCGATCTGATCAATCAACCTTAGCTTGGTTTTCAACAAAATCCCAAAATAGATCACGATATCGCCACACACACATCCTCATCCAAATTGTCAAAATCATGTGAAAATCAAAAACATCAAAAAATCAAATCCAAAAATATTAGAAAATTAGAAAATCCAAAAACATAAACATATCAAAAATCCAAAAACAAGTCAAAATTAGAAAACATCAAAAACATGGTATCTAAACTATGTTGTCTCTAAGCTTAAACATAGGAAAGCCTAATCTTTGATCAACCCCCGAGACACAAAATCCAAAAACATTAATAAAATTTTGAAAACACAAAAACATATGAAAATTTAGAAAATCAAAACATTCATAAAATTTCAAAACACAAAAACATTTAAAAATTAGAAAATCAAAACATTCATAAAATCTCAAAAATACCAAAAACAATCCCAACACATTCCAAAATGTAAAAACATCCAAATATTTGAAAAATCCATTTGTCTCATCTCGCTTAATTAAATAATCAATCATCCATAATAAACTGATCATCACCTTCATCCTTTGGCAAAATAAATAGAAACAACCACAACAATTGGAAAAGCAAGGTTCAAACGTAAAAAACAAAATTGATCTCTTCTTTTGATTTATCTTATTGTGCTCATTCCAAGGACCTCTCGATGATATCCAAATGAAGGATTTAGAGAGATAGGAATGGGGCAACGATCATTATCTTTTGTCTATTGTGCTTGTTGGATGTTCTTGTAAAATAACTTGGTGAATAATTGCTTTGTTAGGTACGTCCTAGCAAGGTTTCTGTATGTCAAGTGTGAACAAGAATACTCCTATCTATTTGTCGAGTCAAAGTCCATCACACTAGGTACAATGCCATCCTGGTTCTTTATACCTTGATGCATCGTGCTATGTGTGTTATTAAACATAAGGTAAGTAGCCCTTTTAAAGTCCCAATTCCTGATAAGAAAATCATCATCATCTATCATCATCATCATCTCTAATAAAGTCTCGTCAGATCATGGACTTGTTCAATCCTTTTGTCATCATCTCATCTCTTCTTTCTTCTCTATGCACTAACATAACATCATCAATGCATCAATCTTCCATCCATCTTGCATCCACAAACCATTAGCATACATCCATTTCATAATCATATAGACATCATCGCATCATCCATGTCATCCACTCCACATGCATTGTATCATCATTTAAGTTGTTTAGGATAATATAGATTGGTTATTCTAAGCATCTTAAAAACCATCGCATTTGCATCATCATCATAACCATCCATTTTGAACCTCTTTATCGCCAGATAAACCCTCAAATCAAATCTTTTCGCTTGATCTCTCAAGGGAGGCAATGTACTAGTGTCCTTCTTTCCGCTACGGCATAAAATAATCATATTTTTTTTGAATTTTGATCGTGGCAAGTTTATTCTTTGAACCAACGCAACAAGTACATTGCTTCAAAGAGGGGAAACATGTAGACATGCAAAATTAAGATCATGCATTAAATCCATTCATCAAATAAATCAAGTCTATTTGATTTATCTCTAAGGTCATCCATTTAAATTGAATAAATCAACTTTATTTAATTTAAGCCTATCATTATCCCTCTTTGATTAAATAACTAAAATCTTTATTTAATTAAATCTAAATCACCTTTCATCTCCCTTTGATTTAATTTAAATCCTTAAAATCTAAGTCAAATGGGTCAAATCACCTAATCCCTCACTAAATTAATCTAATCACCCATCACATCCTCTAGCTTTTCCCACTTGCACAAATAAATCAATTTATTGATTTATTAATTCATCATTTTCTTTCAACTTGGCATAAAAGGAGAATATTCTTCCAAATTTGAATCTCCCCCCAATTTGACATGTACATCCAACAAAGCATTTAAGAGGTCTTACATGTCTCTTGCAAAGGTGAAACTTATCATTTAACTCTCAAATTCAAATTTCAAATCTCCCCCTTTTTGGCACATTCACCAAAATGTGCTCATTCCTCAACCTCACACATTTGGACAAGTGGCATCTTGCCATTGGTTGGTTTTTAGTCCCACATCCTCCATTTTTGGCATTCTTTTATCCTTCTTGGCTATAAATAGAAAGCTTCTCTATTGTATCAATCCTCCACAATCTTAGTATCTTTGTTATACACATATCATCTTGTTCATCATATCTTCATAGAATTTCATATCATCTTCATCATGGAGCTTAGCAAAGGATTGGAAAAGGGCTTCTTTCCACATCGAAGAAGCACCAATCCACTATGAGATAAATATACTTTATGTTTTTTTTTTATATGCTTTAGTTTCATTTGTTTGTAGTTGGAAGCATGATGTATTATCTCATAGGGATGCTTGATTTGTTGTATTCAATTTGACATTGTTACTAATGTTCACCAAAGTTGAAGATTATGCAAATTTATCAACCACAACCATTACAAATGAAACATTGCAAACAATGTAAAAGTTTAACTCAAGATATTTAGGATGAGGACTAAATAAAAGATATTTAATTTTAGGCTCTTAGAAATCTATTTATACATATGAATGACTTTTTGATTGTATTAATGTAGTGTTAATGAATTTACAGATTTGGTACAATATGATATTTGTCCTATTTATTTAAAATATTATGGATAATTATTTTATTGTTATCAAGTAGCACGTTTGTTATGAATAAATTATTGGTCACTTTCTGTTATGATTTGCTCATTAGTTAATGCAAATATCTCCAAATGATTTATGCATTTTTTTTCCCAATTCACTAGCTTTCTATAGCATATTAAATTTTTGAATTTCATAAAAAAAAAAAAAAAAGGTATTGCAATTTTACTAAAATTGTGTTAATCTATTTTTTTTGTGAATTTTA
This sequence comes from Sequoia sempervirens, assembly GCA_007258455.2. Classification (NCBI taxonomy): domain Eukaryota; kingdom Viridiplantae; phylum Streptophyta; class Pinopsida; order Cupressales; family Cupressaceae; genus Sequoia; species Sequoia sempervirens. The sequence continues at coordinate 113,222,516 of VDFB02058242.1, read as the reverse complement.
AGTTGTAAACTATAAATGTTTTTAAACTATTAGTTATGAATGTAAAGTTGGAATAATGAAAGCTATATATAATCATCTAAAAACAATAATTTAGTTGCATGACAATAATCTATTTGCATATTAATAATCAAGATTGCATAATCTAGTTGCATGTCAAAGATTAAAGTGCATGAAAATTATATATTCTAACGCCTTCATGCAATAAAGATAGAAATAATCAAGGATATTCAAATAATCATTTGTGTGAAAGGATAAAGAGTATTTATATACTGTGATTATTATGTTTGTTATTGTATTCATGAGTGTTTTTGGAAAGTTCATCTTCTAAAACGGATGTAGAGTATGGGTTTACAAGGAGTGTAGGAAAATTTTTTCTAGTTCCACTTTTATTAGTTGTATATGATTATATGCTTGGCCAAGCAGCTTAGACCATTGAAATAGATGGATTTATTATATATATTTACTCTCTACCATATCCTAATATCGATCATAGCATGTTCTTGTATAATAGAAATGCATGTAGATATATTAGGCATGCACTAGGTTCCATCATGGTTCGTCGATTTCATTTTTCTAAGCATCTCATGTAGGGTCAGTGGTTCTTCATGTCATGAAGAACTCTCTAAGTAAGCATAAGATTCACGGTTGGGAAAAAAAAAGTGCCTCGACCATGTTCTCATCTCTTGACTTGTAGAAGGCTGTGAGGGTCAATGATGGTCAAAGACTACATTATTTATATCTCCACATTATTATTGAATAATCACTTGTATATGTACATTCAAATTGTACATTTATTAAATTATGGATGATTAGTGGATTGGACTATTGATGATTACAATTCATGTGTAAATATTTTGTACTGTGTATTGTATTATTATGACTTGTGGGTGATGGACTGCTTAAGTCAACTATTGTATCATGTTATACACATTCTTGTGTTCATGTACGAATAATATGTCATATCATGTCATGGTTTGTATTGAGGGTATTTCTCATGTACTGATGTACTTGTGATTATTTCTTGTTAATATGATTAACAGTGTTGATTATTTGGATTTAGTGGTGAATTTTTGAATGTATACATTACATTTGGTATCAAAGCTCTAGGTTAAACACTAGGGCCTTTTTCCACTACGTCAAGATGCAAAACCTGATGCTAGGTAATTCAATAGTCATTCTAGCAGCACTGGGATCTCCGAGTTATGCATTACCCATGTGGTTTTTATCTTGGTGGATGATCATGCAAGTAATTTTTTTGGTGAGTCAATGTTTGGCTCCTTGTATCGGTGCATTAGGTGGCATTTAGTGAGTTTAGTGTGATCCAACCCATGTAATGTGTTTGATGAGGAAGATTGCCTCTTAGATTTTAACACATTTGACAGGGATGGAAAGATATGCCTAGTTGATAGTCTCTTGAGTGGGGAATGATCACTCTTTATTGAGTTGCTCACTATGTGAGAACTTTGGTTGGGTCTTTGCATGTGTGATTGTGATGTTGGTAGAAATTATTGTTTCCATTTTTTCCTTGTATGTTATGTTTGAAAAATGATTTCTAGTAAGAGTTAGTTAAGTCCTTGAGCTTTCTAATAATTTCTTTCATGCATGGTTGCTATCTCGATGTCTTGAATGATGTTAAGTTTGAATGTATGGCGACCCTTGAGTGGTCTTGTTTATACTTATGTGTTCTCCTTGGATGTATGTATATGAATGCATGTGATTGAAATTGGGTGGTAATTTATTGGCTCATGATACAGTATTCTAAATTTTCTTATGTGTCTTAAGCATTGAAAGCAATGTGGATATGTCTTATAGTTGAAATGTAAAATGTGTTATTCTAGTAATATTGCTTATGGTGCATTGTATATGGAATTCTAAGTGAAGTATCATTGTACATGTGTGAAGTGATCATGTAATTGCATGAATGGGATGTTGCATCATCATAGTAGAATAAATTTTCTATGTACTATTATGCTACTAGAATTACTCTATATCTCTTTTTGGTGATACTACCATAAAATATTTGGCTTTTCAAAGTGTATGGTAGTCATTGAATACTAAATAATATATTGAGTTTCTTTGAAATGTGTGTTTTTTTAATCCAAGAGGGTTTTCTCCACTAAATATCTATGGTATGTTTCTTCTATAGTTATTTCCTTTTAATTATATGATTAGTTTAATTTTTTTGCACATACCTCTTCTCCTAGATTAACGTGAGAAGTATATTTCACACTTTTATTTCCTTTCAAATATCTTATGTATTTTTTTATTTGCATATTATTTATTGCAAAAACCAATTCTTCATTAATGATTTAATGCAACACTTATGCAAATAATAAAATAAAGAATATAATGATAACTATAATTTTAGATTTAAGAGTTAGATTGATAATAAATTTAAAATAAATATGTATAATTCACTTAAATTGAACAACATTATTTATTTTAAAACTTGAATAAGATATTATTGTGTAAATTTTTAATATTTGATCTTCATTAAATTATTAGAATTTTCTATGATATTGAACAAACACTCTGAGTCTATAAACCTTTTCTCCAATATCTTGGTTCACTTTTATGACTAGAAAAGTCATCTACATGAGTTTCATATTGAACTTGTCCATTGATGTAAATGTGTGTGTGCACGTTTGAATTGCACTAATTTGGATATATATAGCCTTCTCATGTAATGTCTTATTTTGCATTTGAAAGGGGGTGGTTTATATAGACACCGTAAAGGAAATTACTTGTGGGGGACTCTCCCTTGATAAAATTTCTATTAAAAATTCAACTAAATGGAATCAAAGATAAAAATAATAGATAAATATATAAGGAAACCTAAGAATAGTGTACGTAGATGATGCAATTCTAATTCTCTAATTGTTTTCTTTTTTGAAGATGCAATATAGAAGTAGGAGCTCTCAATGTCTAGATGGTTTTAAATGAATTAGAGTTTAATCTTAAATAGAACATCCTAAGATGTAAGCTAACAAAATTTACACTTTAATTGGCTTATAATATGTAGGTAGAGAATGTGTTCAAATTAAAATTAAAATTTTGAAGGTTCAAGGGTCATTTTTATTCTTGTATACTTTCAATTCCATGACTATATGCCTAAATGTTATAATGAAATAAATAGAACTAAGAGTCAATCAATTTCTCAAGATGAATACAAATGAAGTGGAATAAGTTTCATGTTATTTACCAACTTCCACATTAAAATGTGTCGCTTATACATTAATATGACACCAAACTTCACTCACAATCTAACAAAACATTAGCAATCTCAATACATCATACATTCAGTTTATCCTAACATAAAGTTATCTGAAAGTAATTTGTAAGGCACAAATGTAATGTATATATAGACTCTTTTATAATTAATTATCTTACTTTATTATATGAATTGTACTTAACAAGACATAGCCATCTTCATTAAATATTTGACACTGTACATAAATATATATTTTTAATGAATACAATTTTATTATTTTAAAAAGAAAATAATGTATATTAAATTAAGAAACAATAAGTAAAATAAATCATATTTTAAATTTTTTAAAAATAAAAATCTACAATAAATTATAATAATCAAAATTTAAATTAATTGTAAACACAATAAAATCAAAACAAATATGAGATAGACAGTTTTAAGACTGCCCCCTCTTTTTTTTTTGAACGAAACTGGATTAGAAAGAAATATTATAAGCAGTCCAAATACATAAACAACTAGAAAACACAAGCTAACATCATAAATGCAGACATATTTCTGCAGTAGAGACGGGATAAAGACAGCATCAGTGCTTGAACGACTCCATAAATGAAGGCATCTGACTAGAAGACGGGGACTCCCCGTCCCTTAGGTGGTCCGGAAGCCAAATGGCCTGACGTTTCTGTCTCAGACCAGAAAATTTGGGACATTCTCTCAAACTGTGGCATTGTCTTAAATCTAATTGTGTCAAACTTGGAAGTTCCCCAATCATGGAAGGCAATTCTTTTAGCTCAAAACAAGCCGATAAATTGAAATATTTTAGTGAGCTGAGTTCTCCGACGGTGAAGGGCAAGGTTTTCAATTTGACGCAGCTACTTAAATCTAAATGCGTTAAAGAATTAAGCTGCCCAAAGCTATCGGGTAGTTCCTTCAGTTCCAGACATTTGCATTTCAGCTCTGCTAAAGATCTAAGATTCCCAAAGCTAGAAGGCAATTCTTTAAGATCATCTGACTGCAGGCTCAACTTCTTTAACTGGCTCAGTTTCCCAAAGCTAGAAGGCAGTCCCCCAAATTTCCAGCACTTTTCTAAATTTAACACCTCCAAAGAGCTTAATTTCCCAAAGCTTGATGGAAGTTCTTTCAAGTTTACACACTCTGCTAGATTTAAATGTCTTAGAGAACTCAGGTCTCCAAAAGTTGAGGGCAATTGTTCCAATTGCTTGCAACTTGTTAAGATCAGCTCCTCTAAAGAACTTAATTGCCCAAACGGATTTGGCAGATTCTTCAAAGAATTGCCACCACAGATGCTCAATTTACATAATGAATGCAGTTCACATACCTGCTCAGACAGCTCCTGCAGTTTATCCCATTCATCTAGTATCAATACCTTGAGGCCAGTTAAGTGATCAAGACATTGGGGTAATCTCTGTAGACTTTTCAGTTCTGTTAAATCCAGTTCCTCCAATGAAGAATTTAGGATGACTCTGGCGGGGGCCTTCTCCGAATTTGCCAGTTCATGAGACTCTGCGGTGGCTTTCATCACCCGTAGATTCCTGGGTAACTGCGTTCATATGTTGATTCCATTTTAAAGAATACTTTCCTAATCTAAACAAACAATTAAATATAACAAATTATAAGAAATGAGGAAGGACTCACCTGATACAAAGTCACACCGTCCTTAAAGACAGGGCCGTGGAACACGGGCAACTGCTCAAGGGACTCTAAATTCACTGGCCATAAAGCAGAGATGTCGCCGCCTAGACTGAGAAATCTCAGTTCTTTAAATTCGGGTGTCTTTTGGCGTGATCGTGATACATTTATCTTGTTCCCCAAGGCCAGAACTCTCAACAGTTTTCTCATCGAAACAATGTGCTTCTCATCAAGTTCATACCCAGATTCAGAATCCTCTCCGCTAAGCCAAACTCCTTTAATTTGACCGAGCCTCTGTAAAGTGCAAACACATTATACATTTCATTAATACTAGTACATAACATTACGTTCTTACCCTGTACCAGTATACGAATGCAAAGACATACCTGATTGTCATCTGCAACTTCGAGCCAGGATTGTATATCCATAATTCTACTGGATTCAGACATACTCAGCCCTTTTGCTCGGATGATATCATGAATAATAACCTTGCCTTTGTTGGACGTCTTGAACAAAGCCGCCTCTTCCAGAAGTGTGACTTCCTCTGCTCCAACAATGTACTCTACATCACGGCGACTCCAGTTAGCAAAGAAGCAGCAAATATCCAAAAACGCTTCTTGCTTAGACGGCTCCAGCTTATCATAGACCAAAGTAACTAGGCGTTGGCTCAGATCTTCTTCTCTGATATTTCCTCTCTCCAAAGCTTCGAACATTTGCGTACATTTCTCTCCCATGTAGTTCTGCTTGCGCAAATGAGCACCAACAATTTCTAAGACTAACGGAATCCCAGCACAAATCTGAAGGGCTTTTCGCACGTTGTCCTTGTGTCTGGTATTATCAGGACTGAAATCTCTGAGCAAAATTTTGGTTGCCTCTTGCCGGGGTAGAGTATCCACACGATGCTCACAACATGCAAGGCCTGCATCTTTGAGCAAATCCATCACACCCAAATCTCGAGTTGTGATCACTATTCTGCTCCCCTTCGGAAGGCCTGCTAACCGTTTTGGGAAAAGCTCTTTCAAGTGTTCTGCGGGAATAGCGTTATCAATAAGAAGAAATACTGGCTTATTTCCATGTGCTTGGAAAGCGGCGGTGAGATGATCCCGGCCCTCTGCAGTATTTTTCAATGTTGTATTCCTGTCATACGCATATGCTGGGAAGGCATCTTTCAATATTTGCTGCTGCATACATTTTATGCCATTCATGGAGCAGTTTTCTTGGATTTCAACTCTTAAGTAATTGTAATCTGCGAGATCCAAGTCTGCAATAACAGCAGCAGCGAGCGTAGTCTTTCCTATGCCCCCAAATCCATGAATAACTAGAGCTAATGAAGGCTTGTTTTCTCTTTTCATGTCCAGCAACTTTATTACTTGTTCTTTCTGCTTTTGGATGCCAACTGCCGATGAGTACACAGAGAATAGTAAGCTAATAACAACATATGCAAATGGTGATGCCAACATGACTATAAATATAGTTTAAATTTTTTGAGATGATAGGATTTATTGTTAGAATAAAATAAAATTTGTAATTTTTCCCAGTTTGCATGCGGAAAAAATTAGGAAAAATAAAGAGTACCGTCTTGCATAGAATTTGCATGAATAGGATAAACTACAGACTAGCATAAAAGATTTATGTATATTTACCTGCATAATCTGGATAAATGGGCTTCCATGGAGGGGAGACAACAGGCTGCTCAGGTTTTACTCGAAGATGCAACTGACTTATCTTTGATTGTAAAGCGATCAAGGTTATGGAGTCCACAGTAGCCTTAGAAAAACTGTTGTCCAGATAATTTCAATTACAATAAGCAGGCATAATTGATGATCATCGTAGTAGAATTCACATAAAATTCAAAACTGTAATAAAAACACGCATTTTACCTGAAAAGATTTCTAGACTCTAATTGAGAAGTGCACATCATGGATCCTTCGACAATCAATATAATCGCCTCACTCAATATCTTTTCTTCTTCTGGCTTATCATAATTCAACAATTTTATATACCCAGCAAGCTTAACCATTTGACTTAAGAGTTCTATGCATTCACTCTGGTTTTCAGAGACCCGACCAATCTCTTCTAACAGAAAAGCTATAATGGATAGCGCTCCTACTACCCAATGCACCTTACCCGCATCATGCAATATTCGTGCTAGATCTTCTCTCCTTACTTCGTCTCCCTGTAAATACAATCACTGTAAATTCCAACTCCTCTCATATAATTTACACATGCTGTTAGCCAATATTGTCAGAATGAGATTAAAATTTCAATTACCTTCTCCAACTGAATATTCTTATTCAAAAACTCAAGAAATGCAGACCCACTTTGGAGAAGGGAACTCCATACTGAATTCTCTCTACCCTTCAGTGTACTGGAAAAAGGTTCTGAAGTGCTTGACTGCATTTACAAACATGACAACACTGAGTAAACGCAAAAAAAAAAAAAAGAACATTTATTCTAATTACAGTTGAAGCTGAATCTATGCTAACCCTGTTTAGAAGAGACTGCAGCAGCTTGTCGATGAGATCGATCACATAATCAACGTCGGCCTCATTTTCGATGGTCTGAAAGCGATTGATACAGCTTTCCACCGTGGCCGACGGCGGCTCAGATTGTAGCGACGAAGCTGGTGGCTTCGGCGGCTGCGAAGACGGAACGGACGGTGACGGACGAGAAGGAGGAGGAGACGGCGGCGACTCCTGCTTAGATTCCTTGGACGCACAGCAGCCCATGGTAAAGATGAGATGATGTCTCTCGAGTTCGCAGTGAGTGCTTTATAGGTTGCCTATCTCATGATATTGGATAAGAAGTCTTTCCAAAGAGCATTGGGATGCTTCAAACGTCCCCTACAGAACATTCTGACAAGGAAATTCGCCCACCTTCTGGATATATGTTCTACTTTGTGGAAAATTTCTTTGTTTCCAGACGAAGTTATTCCTCATCTCCTTTTGTTGTCAGGACGCTTTAACAGCTGGCGAAAGAAAATTGAGAAGCATATTATGTGATGGCCATACCCAAAACTAAAAGAAATTGTTTGGCGCGTTGCCCCGCCTTTCACAGCTGTAATAGGCATAACAAATTATATAATACTATTATAGTTGTTTTCACTTTGACGAAGAGAATATATCAATGAGGACAAGGAGAATGTAATTAATAGGCCCGCGACCCAACAAGTATAATGAGGTTGAAAACGTGATTGTAGGGCACACAGACATGAATGCATAAAATGTTAATAAATCATAAAACATGAATGCTATGATTCTTGTTTCCTGTGTATTTTAATTAAAAACATGGAAGTCTAAAACATGTTGAAGAAGTCTAAAAGTTACATTCTTATAATGAAGTATTCCAAGAGAACTAAATCAGTTAAGGTGTGTACTTGGATATAAAATTAAAATAGAAATAATAATCAAATAAAGTTTTATATTAATAAAGGGAGATTGATTTAACTTTATTAAAGATTTAATATTTGGAATTTAAGACAAGATTTTCATAATAGATAATAGAGATGAATATGTAATATGAAATTTCAAATTATGCGGACTTGAATAGAGATCATAAAAGGTAACCCTAAACCTCCTAAGTGTATCCATAACCTAGAAAATGTGACCTTGAATCTCCTTTGTAGCTCTAAACTCTAATAAATTAGGGTTTTAATGTTTTCTTAAGGTGATTGCCTATACTTGCACTTATGAATGGAAAACTCGATGGTGTTGAGAAGCATCTTTGTAACTTTCTATGGCTATATTCCCCAATTATAGTCAAGCCTCATTAATTGATCTAATGATTTTAAAACAATGACAAAAACACATCAAGAAGTGTATCTAATGCATGTGTAAGTAATTGACAATGTTGCAACATAATGATTTTAAGTGTTTGAGACTTCATGCAATTGGTGAAGTGCAATGAGCATCAAACTGATAAACTAAGTGGAAGAAGTAAGGTTTCTAAAATTTATTTATATAAGAGGTGATGTCAATGAGATAACTTATGCAAAAGACTAAGTGCCAACAAAGGTGTGACTAATGAGTGATCTTTTTTCTGGCTTTAGGAAAATTCATCGCCATCAATTCATCAAAGGAAAATTTATAGCCAACAATTCACCACCATGGAAAATTCACGGATGGAAAATTCACAGCCAAGTAAAATTCACCACCAACAATTCACCAATATTTTTTAATATATATTTCAAAAACTTGTTGAATTGCTAGCGGTGAATTTTACTTGGTGGTGAATTTTCCATTGGCGAATTTTCCGTGATAGTGAATTGTTGATGATGAATTTTCCTTTAATGAATTGCTGGAAATGAATTTGTCGGATGCCCCTTTTTTTATGTGACAGTGGATGCACAATGATTATCCTAATCTAGATGGCTGCATTTATGGTGCTCAAAATGACTTGGGGTGTTGTCCTTTATATGAGACCTAAATACACAATTTAAGCTTTTTAGTGGGGGAATCAACAAATAAAAACTAGTTGCTTAATTGAATCAACCTAGGGATATAATTAAATTTAAATCTGAATCAAGAGTCATGGTAGCATGTTCAACCTTGAACTAAGTCAAAGAAACCTATGTAGTTGTGAACTAGTTAAAGAAATTAATGATCTAAGAGACATGACTATTCTAAATGACAATAAATGGTGTATCTTAGTGTAGAACTAAGTGAAAGTTGTGAGATGGCTAAATCAAAGAAAATTATTTATTAGGGATAAGTGCAATGAAAAAACACATAATATGGTGTAAAATAAAGGAGGAAATCGTAATGAAGACAGTTTTCGCCTCTATATTTTATACCTACTTTGATGTACATGCAAATCTATATTAACAAGCATACCAATGTAAAAGGAAAAATATAAGAACTACATGTAGTACAATTATAGTAATAAATAAACTCAATATGTTCAAACTACACATAAATTTAGAGTGTAATTAGTATTTTAATGTGTCCTCCTAGATTTTATGTGTTTCACAGAGAGGTCCACACAAATAAAGGATATTTAAAAAATAGATAGAAAAAACTAATCCTTACAACATAAATATATGTGCATAGGAATCTAATCATAAATGATATTTTGAGTGTAAATATATGATAATATAATTTCCATACCTAAAATATTTTCCTATGTGTGATCACAATGGATGAACAAGGAAGATATCAAGGTACTTCTATTCTCAACTAGAGAAATCATGAATACATGTATGCTACAAAATAAAACAACCACCTTTCCCATAGTGAGAAGATGAAAACAATACATAACATGTAAAAGATATCTATGAAGATATTTTTTTATAAATTGATCACCATTTAGGGGTCTACCTCAATAGGATCAAGAGATATCATATAAATTCATGGCCCCCATGATAGTATGACTCATTAGAATACCATGTTACATAGAGAGTTACATATTATTATAAATTGCTTGGTTGTGGAAAAATTTGTGAAATAAAGTTTTCAAATGTGGTGAATATTTTTAAATAACTAGCTTAAATGTTATATTATGCATTTCATATTCTTTTTATTTTCTTTTAAATATTTCTATTTTTGATAGCCTCATGTGCAATGGTAACATATGTTTTGTTATTCTTATCATTAGAATTATCATCAAAAGTAATATATCTATCCTCACTTTAAGGTTGTGAGTTACCTAGGGCTAAAGTGAATCTCTAGAAAGGGTTGGTTATCTTGGTGTCTCACATAAATTAACATATGATGTTGTTGCTTGCTAAAGAAAAATGAAGTACATAAAGTGAAACCTAAATCTTAATTAGTTGATATACCAAACTTTTTTTAGAGTCTAAACAACTACTTAACACACATAATGTTGTCAATTAACAAGCTATTTCATGCACAAATAAAATTTAGAGATACTTATACATTAGTGATTTATAGGCAAGTTGACATTTTCTTAATTTTGAAATAAAAAAATTAGGTGTTTTCATAATTATAAGTTGTTCAAACCATTGGCATAACCTATAGCCTTCATATATATATGCATAAAGGTGCTAAAAGAAATGAGAGATGCATTGAGGATTTACACATAAATTACAAAAAATTATCAATCATTCATGTTTGTACACAAAAAATGAGAATAGAGATGCATTGAAATTTCACATATAAATCCCAAAAATATCAATCATTTATGTTTTGCAATATACGTACCTAAAATTGAGATTTTCTATGAATTTACAGTACTAATCTATGGTCCTAGATGTTGTATGCCATTTTACTATGTAATTGAATTATAGTAGTGCCACATCTACATCTGGTGATCCATGGAGTTATATGATTAGGGAGAGGTCAGTGGGCACTTCGCCCATGCTTCCTCAAATCCTATATGGAAATTCAAATCCTCCCAATTTTTGCTTCTGATAGTTTGTTGGCTCTATACTTCTATATTTTGTTTTTGGGGCCACATCAACGTACTTTTGTTTAGGAATCCAAAAAAGGCCCAAAAAAAAAGTGAGATCGATAGTGGTGCACTAAGTCATGTTTTATTGGTGCGCTGATGTGACATCACATGATTTGTCAGTTTGTGTATTTTATGGATAAAAAATGTTTTGCAATTGAATGTTAAGGTGCTTCACTATTAAACCCATTGAGGATGGACCCCTCTCCCCTACTCCCACAATTCTCCTAATTATTTTGTATTTGTTCTTATAAAAAATTAATAAAGCACTCACCGCAATATTCAGATTTCTCCTTTCATATGGTATCAGAGCTCATTTAAAACTTTGTACCTGTGCATTGCAATCTGTAGGGCAATATGTGATTCTCCCTTGCTGTGTAAAGGCGTATTGGAGATGGAGGAACGCGCATATAATGGAGTTGAAGGCACTCGAGTAGCACGTTAAATGTTGATGTTGGAAAAAGGAACTTGGTGTGAGAGGGAAGAACAACATTTGGAAGGCACGACGATATGATTCCAATGTGATTATAGGCCTGTGATATCAGCGAGTAGAAAGATATGAAACTTGCCTTGAGATCAATGAAAATCCATATTTGATGTGCAATGACAGAAGATGGCATAAGGCGAAGGCCGTAAAGATTTGAGTAGTGAATGAGAAATTGTAGTTGTGTATGGACAGTGTTGCGTGCCAAATTCGTTCATGCCTGAAGCACTCAAGCATCGCCTACAATAATTTGCTTTCTTGGAGGAGTGTGCCTAGCAACACGGTC
>VDFB02058242.1:113193213-113210383 GCA_007258455.2 Sequoia sempervirens | reverse complement strand
TATAGTACTAATATAATATAAAAATAAAACATAATGGAAAAAAAATGCAAACATAATGCAAGAAAAAATGACACAACACCAATAGTAATAATAAGACATAAAGACAAGGTTATGACACCAAAAAAGGATTTTAATTGGTAAATTAAAGAGACCTCAATCTTAAGTTTATTCCAAATATAAATTTTTATCCATTTGTTATGGTGTTAGAAAAAAATATGCTCACATAAGGACTAGCAAGCTATGTTATGTTATACCACTCATGAGATAAATAGATCTATTAGCTAGCAATCTACATGATGTTAGGTGTCCATGCATTATGATAATTTTCACAAGGATAGAAAGTTGCATTATGCTAGTTAACTCATGAAACACATGTCTCCACTAGAAAGCAAGTTGTGTTATACTAGGTGGCCATGCAAAATTGCTCAAGTTCATGAATCAAAAATTTATGTTATGCCAAATCCATTGACTATTTTTCCAATCACACCCTAGGGAGCACACAAAAGTTTAATGTCATTGGGGACTATTTAACATCACAGGGGATGATCCACCTAAGGGGGTATACAAACTTTCAATTTAATGGGGATAAATTACCTCAAGGGGTGCACAAAATTTTAACATCATTGGGGATGAATCACCTCAAGGGTGTAGAAAATATTAACATGTGGGATGAATCACCCCATAGGGTGTACAAAAGGTTAATGTCATGGGGGATGAATCACATCAACTAAAAAATTTTAACATCATGAGCGATGAATCATGAAGCCACATTTGATGGATCATTATAAATAAAAAAATTCACAAAGTTTGCACTACTTGACTTGAAGGGAAACACTTTAGGGGATATTATGCATAATACCATCACTAAAGGGGGATCACATGGATATGCAAGGATACAATTTAGGGGATATCATACATAATACGACCACTAAAGGGGCATCACATGGAGATGAAAGAAATAGGATATCTTGCATAATATTGCCACTAAAGGGTAGCATGATTTGTATTCTTATAATTTTCTCTAGTAGAAAAGGAAATATGCACCCCCTTTAAATGTTAGTGTACTTGCTACACTAAAATTTTAAGGAGATAATGAATGAAGATAGGATCCTTTAGAAATTATACAAACTTTATCATGAGATTAGCTATTATTACCCAAAATTTTAAATTACATGAAAAACCATATGAGATACTATCATGTTGCTCTGACAAATAAAATATAGTGGCACAAAGGTGCACAGCATGCCTAAATTCATAGTAATAAACGTGTAAAATACTACAAATGCCATATCATTGAATTAACCACTATTTTTCTTTAAAAATACAACTCATTAATAGAATTTCCAAGTGTATAATGTGTGCACAAAGAAAAGTTTGATTTTTGTTTATTATCTTTTCTTCATGAAGAGATGGTGGAATTGATTAATTCCAATTTCAAAAGTGTTCATAATGTACATTCCTATTTGTGAAGAAGATTCATTCTCATAAAAGGAAAAAATTCAACAATTTTTTTTTTTTTTTTAAAGTGCATAAATTTTTGCCTCGAGGTGTCATATTTTCACAAACCAAATACTTGATATAAGAGTTGAAAATAGACATTTTCCATCCATGAATGTCTTGATTTTTATTATTAAATATTGTAGGTCAAAGTTTGCACATTTTTACTTCAAATGAGCCATGCTTTTTTTCCTTAGAGCTCCATTTTAAAATGATTGGGTATTGAATTACTAAGCTACAAGGTTGGTTTCTTCATATTTTATATCATATTTATTTTGTATCAAAAATTGTAATTTTGGCTATTGAAGGACAAGAAAGCATTGTAATCTAATAAAATACTTGTGATCACACTAATCATATAGTTCCAACTTTTTAATTTCTATGGGGTGAATTTTTAGACTAGTGGAAAGGGGGTGTCTTGTGTGTCTTATTTTTCACACTTTTCTTTCCTCTTTGCAATATACTTTTGTGCACTTATGGATACATCTACACTTCCTATCTTATCTCCATATAACTATTTTGAATGTAAATATAAGATGGTAATATATCTTAATATACATGGATAGCATCAAGTTATAATGGGACTTGAAACCTAGACTCAAGATGTTATAGAAAAGATAAGATGGTTTAACAAATGTGATAAAGAATTTGGTAATCTGTTTAGGTTAGTCTCTTATTACCTTCTTTTTCAAATTAAAATTTCTAATACATCAAATATAGTGTGGACCACTTTGGAAACCCTCTTTGGTAAGAGGGATGAGTTAAGGGGTCATCAATTAGAGAATGAACTCATAGGGTTGAGTCCTTATTTTGACACCATACAAAACTTCCTAACAAAATTAAAAGCTATTATATTTCAATTGGAACAACATGGAAATTAATAAGGATGATAAATAACTAAGCTTAAGAATTCTTTCTAAGCTTGGTCCTAACTATTTTCTATTTGTTTCTATATTTTATGCTATGAAATATGCCCTAGGTTCCAACTCTAAAACTAATTCTCTAGATGAATTTGTTGTAGAACTCACTAGGGAGTAGGAAAAATTGGTTCTAATGGGTACAATTAAATCCTCCAAGTCACATAACTTGGCTATTAATTAGGGAAAATAATAATAAAAAGGGTTTGGCGAGAAAGATAAGAAACAAAAGAACTAGTGAGAGAAGAAGAAAGATCAAAAACCTATTACTTAAATATATCTAATCAAACTTCTTCATCAAAAGGTGAACAACCTAAGAAGGAGAAAGTAAAATTTTCTTACTATAAAAGTCCTAGCCATGATGAACATAAGTTTTTAAAGAAACAAATTGATCACCTTTCACATCTTCTAGAAAAGAACAATATCATGGTGCCTAATTCAGTTAAACAGATTTCATTAGAAAGGGTTTTCTAAGGACATAGAAAAATGTAAGGGGAAAGGAAAGGAAAGGCCCTAGTTTTTGTTGCTTCACAACCAAATTATTGGATCATTGACTTGGATACTTTGCACCACATGGATTCCTTAGAAGATTATTTCACCTCTTTAGAGTCATGTTCTATGCCTACCATAATAATGGGTGATGACACTCCTATTGAAGTGAATGGGAGAGGGTTTGTTGATGTGGGGAAGGGAACATTTAAATATATTCTTTTTTCCCATATTTATCAACTAATATCCTATCTGTTTATCATATTGCTCACATTGGTTTTGGAAAGCAAGTTGAGTTCACACCAAATATAGTGGTAATTAGTAAAATATATAATGGGTCTATAGTTGTTGTGAGAAAAGCATACAATCAATCAAGACTATAATATTTTTATCACTTTGTTCCTAACTCTCTTTGATAGTCTTACTGACTCATGCAGATGAAGTGAGTTGTTTGTTCCATCAATGGTTTGACCACTTGAACTATAGTTCCTAATTCTCAATGAACATTCACTGAAGATTAGGATCAATAATGTTAATGTTGATTTGTGAATAAAGTAATCGATATGGGAGATAAGGGTATGTGTGGGATCATCATGGAAAAAATAGGCCCTTAAGTGGTGAAAAATTTAGAAAAATCAAATTTAGGCAACTTGATGTAAAAATTTGAATAAGTTATCTATATTATTTCAAAAATATGTAAGAATAGAATCTGTAGAAAATTGAATGTAGTTTTCAAACTACTAGGTTCATTAAAAAAAAACTATAATTTGGTGGAAATTTGAAGAATTTCAGTGAAATGCAGTAGTACTTAAATTTCAGGGAAAAATAAAGAAGTAGGTATCTGTCTGACCACCCTAACCACAATAAAATGATAATATTTTTTTATAATATTTTAGACATAAGTAGAGGACTCATGTCTAGATGTGATGCATATTTTTTTGTAATTTTTTTCCAAGTAAATAATTAATTATGATTTTTTTATTACAACTTTTAAAAAATATAAAAACTTGTATGTCTGACCACCTTAACTTGGTCAAAACTTCATGAATTTCAATTATTATTTTTAGTCCTATAATATGCAAATCATAAAATGTGACACATGTTTTGAATTCAAAAAATGTGATATTGTTTCAAAGCTATAGATGTTTTTCAATCAGCCTATCAATCAGGACTTTAGTCATAATTCATATAGAAAATGAATAATAATTATTTATTAATTTCAAAGT
Organism: Sequoia sempervirens; assembly: GCA_007258455.2. Lineage (NCBI taxonomy): Eukaryota > Viridiplantae > Streptophyta > Pinopsida > Cupressales > Cupressaceae > Sequoia > Sequoia sempervirens. The sequence continues at coordinate 113,206,254 of VDFB02058242.1, read as the reverse complement.
AAAGCATAATTTACATTAGTGGAAAGCTGGGAATCTCCTTTAAAAACCCTTTTCATTTCATCAATTTTGGGTAAGAAAAAAGTCATTAGCCACATACCCTACACATACACATCATATCACCACTTTTTGGCCCATCATGATCCTGCACATACCCATAAAGTCAATGATATTATCATCATCCTTTTCCTTATATCATATTAGATTTTCTCAGGTCATCTTAGGACCCATGTGCAATTGGAAATTGGTTTATGTGAAAAGTGGGGAGGGGATAATTGCCCTCTTCTTTCCACAAATCACTCAAAAATGTCCTAGGAGTCCTAATTGGATTGACTATCAACCTCACAAGGTGAGTCAATTCTCAATAAGGAGGACCTCGCAGGGGGTTCTATAAGCTTTTAGGGGTTCACCACCAAGAAAATGTTTGGAAAAGACAAGTAAGCATTCAACTTACAAAACCTAGTTATGCAAGCTAAATGAGAGATGCAAATGATGAAATTATACAAGGAGTTAGGATGTGTGTACCTAGGAAGTCTGGAAATGTTGAGAGGATTTTGGAAATGCAAAGAAGTTGTCTAAATATGATAGGGAGGAAAAAGACACCTTTACTATTGTCTTAGTCCCACTTCTTTTTTTGGGGAAAATGCAGAATCTTCAGATTCCGAATAAGGATCTCGAAGAATCTTTGCAAAATATTCTTGGGAGGACTAAGACGCCCAAGGTGGCATATTAGTCCCACTCCGAATTTCTAAAAACTCTGAATGTTGTCCTAAGCTCCAAGGTCTGCACTTTCTTCCTCTTTGATCTCATGTTCTAAAACTTTTGGATTCCACTTGTAGGTGAGTTTCTGTGAAGATGACAACTTTGTAATGCAACTTTGCAACTTTGCACTCCAAAATCTGTAATAAAAAATATGTAAGAAGGGAAAAACTTCTTGTTTATTAGTGAATGGAGGTTTTCCTTGGTCAAACCACTTGTTGGTATTTAAACCTTGAAATCAAATAAATTAGTGAAGGGAAATGATGAATGAACAACATGCAATGCTACAACTCACCAAACCCTTGTTGTAAAGTCTATAAACTTGTGTGAAATGGATGCAATGGAAATGGATCTTGAATCAAAGGACATGGACTTGAATTGCTTTCTTGAATCAAAACCCTACATCACAAATGTTAGCACAACAACACACATAATGCAAGAAACTATTTGATATTATTCTTGAATCTTCATGATGGATCCAAATGCTTGAAGAATTGGTCTTGAATGCTCTTGTGAACTCAATTTGCTATTAGGAATGCTCTCACAAAATACTTTGGATTAGAATGAATGAATGAAACTTGTATTTATAATTATCTATGGTTAATATCTAGAAATTACATCACACCAAGCCGACATATGAATTCATTAAATAAAGTGGTGGCACGAGCTCAAATTTTGCAAATTTGAAGTGCCCATATTGAAAAATTTTCCTCTACACTCTCAAATTTTGCAAATTTTTCTTGTTGATTTTCATGAAAAACCCCTTTGTGGACCCACTCATGTGACATATGTGAGTAGGAATGTCAATTTTCAGCTTCCCACAATGACTTTTGATAGGGTTTTGAAAAGAAAAGTTGGAGGGTTTTGGCACTTTTCTATTGTTTGCAAACTTTCATTTTTGCAAAGTAGCCTCATGTTCGAGCCTACATTTTGCAATTGGATGACTATAAAGTTAGAACAATGGTTTCTCTCCATTCTCCATACCTCAAAGTACTCCCATGTCAAGTTTTAGAGCCTCATGATCTGATTTTATATTTTTCCTAGGTCAAAAGCAAATGCGATTTGTAAAGTTTTGCATCTGCATTTCTGACAGTGTTTCAAGGTGGTCAACTTCGACCTTCAATATCTTTTGAAACATGATGATTCAAGAAGATACCTCTTGCACACATGTTCCATGTACCCAAATGAGCCTTTGTTTCCAATGGTAGCTCCTGAGAAGTTGTTTTGATATTTTTCTGAAGTGGTGATTTGGTGAGTTTTAATTGGTTTTGAACTACTACAATTGTAGAAAAGTTAAACTGAGCAACTTTGCTAGTGAATAACTTTCACCTCAAGATCTCTTTTTCTGAACCATCTTTTTCACTCCATTCTCGGTTTAGATTTCTAAATTCTTATAATTTTTCATTGCTCTAGGAGGTTGTTTGACCAATTTCCTAGGGAAATTCGAGAGCCAACATGACCAATTTTGACCATTCTATAAAAGTGCCTAAAAGCAAGGTTTGAGGATAACCCAGTTCATTATTTCACTCATGAAGCATTCAGAAGTTGCCTCAAGACAATTCAAGGGAGAAAATTGTTTGAAAAGGAATTTTTTTTTTAGCTGGGCCCACATGGCACCCAATATGCTTTGCACAGTTGGGAAGTTTTTTGAATGAAATTTTCAGTCAAGGTTGTGAGAGAAATAAATAGTGGTGAATTGACAATGTAGAAATTGTTATTAGTTACTCATACCAATGCCTATCAATCATTGCCCCAGAAGTTTGAAATTGCAGATGATTTGTGTGAGAATGATGTTTAATTGGAATGCCTTCTAGCATAAAACCATTTGGAAGCCTAAATCAAAGTTTAAAATGTTTTGTTCCAAAGTACACACATTAAAGTGGTGCTTCACTTGAGTTACCACAGGTAAAGTCACAACATTGCTTAATCTGGCTAGGTTGTTTTGAACAGTTACATAATACTGAAAAGGAAACTCTTCTATCAGGATAATATTGTTCAAATTCCTTGATGGGGTGAATAAAGATCCACTAAATGTTTTATAGAATACAATTTTTGGCTCCAGGCAAAGAGAGTGATTAAAAGGTTTTATAAAGAAAATGCTTTTATACAGACAAACTACTCAGATATCCTCGAGCATGTGGAAGCATATGTAAGTGTGTAAATCTTCCAAATAGGTGCCTCAACACTGCAAAAAATTAAACTACAGTCATTGAATGGATGTGAGAAGCCCATTAAACGTGGCAACATGAAGTACCACTGACATATTGTCAGACTACTTAAGACATTTCTGATGAGATTCACTATGACCATGAATGTAACTCTATCAAGCATTATTGTGAAGTTGGCTTGTTAGTTTCATCTGTAGTTTTGAATGATCTAAAGCATGCCACGGTATGTCTCCAACAAGCTCGAGCATTGTAAGTATAAAATGTGGGCACCACAGACATATTCAAGTGAATGCAATGAGAGGCACACAACCTATTGGAATGGAATGCTACGCTAGTAGTTGAAATAGATCAAATTTATTGAAAAGTCTTTAGAAACTTTCAAGCCTATGCAAGGAAAGCACGTGCCAACACAAAGAATGGGACAACCATTGAACAAAATGAAAGATGCATCATACTAGTGGAGGAGGGCATGGTTTGAAGTAAGGAATGAAAATCCATCAAAGCATGAAGGAGCTCATATTCATCTTGCAGAGCAAGGAACCTCCATCAAATCTATTAAAAGCTTTAGAAAGTTCTAAGCAAGCACACTTTATTTGTGCCAGTGGGGACGCCCATGTGAGGAAAATGGTGGATGCAGACGTATGCATTTGTAGAGAAAGTATATTATGAGTGTTTGAAGAACCTCTTCTTGGCTCAATCACATTGTTGAGGGCACCATTAATAGCGGAGGGTAGCCATTGTGTTAGTTGGAAAAACCTACTATTGAAATCTTCTTTCATTTGAGTTGCATATTTGAGGACTTCATGGTTCGGGTGTTGATGCTGCAGAGTAAGTGCTCGTTGAAAATGACCCCATTTGACATTGCAATTGAAGTGATATTAGGGGTAATATGGTATTACAAAAGAAACTCTTACGCAGGAGGGTGATCCCGTGTAATACTGGTTTACAATTTTTGGCCAAACTAGACACTGAACTGATTTTTTCTAACTAAATCTTCACTTTCGGACACCTATAGTGGCTAAATCGTGAGGAATTTGAAGATGATACAAACTAGTGATTTGTGACGTTTTTTTTGTAGATTATAAATATATTTTTTTTCAAAAATTTTGGAATCAAATTGCACTTCTTTTTCCATCTCCTTTGAAAGCTAGTTTTTTTCAGTAAACACCATTTTTAAGGAGTGACACCCACTGTATAACACATAATTCTTTTCCACAAAGGATAAAATTCTATTTTTTTCGAAATTAGATTTGTAACTACAATATCTAGTGCTTCCAATTGGTATCATAGTGTTTTATTGAATATTTTCTCCTTAATCAAGTTTCAAAGTCAAACCAGTTACAATTTAGACATAGGCCGACCATATAACGAGTGGTCCCACAATAGTGGTTTACAGTTTTTGGCCAAACTAGACACTGAAATAATTTTTTTTAACTAAATCTTCACTTTTGGGCACCCATAGCGGCTAAACCGTGAGGAATTTGAAGATGATGCAAACTAGAGTTTCATGAAATTTTGTCTATAGATTATAAATATATTTTCTTCAAAAAATTTGGAATTACATTGCACTTCTTTTTCCATCTCCCTTGAAAACTAAGTTTTTTCAAAAAACAACATTTTTAAAAAGTGATGCTCACCGTATAACACATAATTTTTTTTCCATGAAGGATAAAATTCTATTTCTTTCGAATTTAGATTTGTAACTCTGATATCTATTGCTTCTACTTGGTTGATAGTTTTTTATTGAATATTTTTATTTAATCGGTTTGAAGTCAAACCAATTAAAATTTAGACACATAGCATGACCTATAACATGTGAAATTTTTTGTATGTCTCAATTCTTTTTTTTTTTTTGTTGGATGGACTTTAATATTGGGTGCACTCATTTTTTCTTTTTTGATAATTTGATATTTTTCCACATGTGCGTAACATAGAGCTTGGATTTTCTAAGTGAAACCTACATTCACAAGAAATAAAAAAATAAATATAATAATAAAAATAAATTCTATTTAAAATTATACTTCCTTTTGGGAAGCTAAATAAGGGCTATGATACTTTTAAAATAAACAAATAAATGAATTCATTTGATCCCCCAAAAGGTAAATTAAAAGTGGTTTTTTATCAGCATTTTAATAGGTGTAGAGGAGAATCCATTATAGGTATGGTTTAAAACTAGCAGGGTTTCTATCCAAGGTGGTTTGATCTAAGGTAGTTTGATCAAACCCTTCAATTGGAATGCTTTTAAATGGATCTTTTAAAGGCTTAAATCATTATATTTTCTAAAATATGTGATTTTAACAAAACCAATCTCCCGTAAATTGTAAACTACTTTGTGGGATCACCTAACAAATAATTTTTTGTATATATCAAAATTTAATTTTTTTTCTTTTGGATCAAGGAGTTCAATATCTGATGAACTCATATTTTAAAAAAAAAATTGATAATCTTTGTTTTTCAAGCGTAATGAGCTTGATTTTCATGAAAACCTACATTCACGAGAAATAAAAAAATAAATATAATAATCAAATTTAATTTAATTAAAATTATTATATTTTTTGGAAGCTTATAATAAGGACTACATACTTACAAAAATAAATTTTAAATGAATTCATTTGATTCCCCAAAAGAAAATTAAAAAGTGGTATTTTATCAGCATTTTGATAGGTGTAAAGGAGACTTCGTTATAAGTATGGTTTAAAATTAGCAAGGTTCTATCCAAGATGGCTTGGTCTAAGGTGGTTTGATCCAACCCTCTTCAATTGGAATCCTTTAAATGAAAATTTTCAAGGCTTAAATCATTATATTCTCTAAAAATATGTTATTTAAGCAAAAAATAGGATCTCCCAGAAAGTGTAAACCACTATTGTGGCAACACCCATGAGATATTTTGTTTAAGCCTGCTCTTGTAGTAAAAGTGTATCAAGTATCCATTTGATGAAATTTTGTTTTAATGGAGCCACCATTAAAGGGATCAACCCATATTTGATAAGAACCAGTGAATGAAAGGCATCTGAAAACAAAAATTAGTGCAAAGAAGTGAGCAGGGTGAAATCAAGACCAATAGACTAGAGACCAAGCAAAAGATTACCAAGGTCATACTAGGTGAGGAAGATATAGATAGTTTCTATGTTGTTGAAGGAGCCACCATGCCTGTGGGAAAAATTGTAGAACACAATGAAACATCAAAGTAGAAGAAATTAGGGAAAACAAGGGCAACAAAGATGATCGCAACCCTTCCCCGCTAGCTCACATCCCAAAATTGCTCTCTAGTTAATTCTTGTGGGACTGACGAGATGGAACCACATGGAATGTGGGCCAAGGCACGATTAAGTGCACAGGTGAAATTTTCAAAGGGGGCGATGGTTTAAATTTTTCATTTTCTTTTTACAAAAGAAAAACTTTTAAAATGTTAAAATATTGCCTGTGATAAAAGTGTTAGGAATTTTAAATGGGGTCGACATAATATGTAAATGCCCTTATATTTTTTAAAAAATGGATATTTAAAAGATAAAGGGCTCCATAAATTTAAAAGGGTGAAATATTTTAACTAGATGGGTAAAGTTGTGTGTAGCATTGTGAAAACAAATCAAAGTTAAAATGGTTGTGCCATGAAGCAAAGATATTTTATTCGCTGGAGAATAAAAAAATGCAAGATTTTAAATGCATGTGAAAGTGCATGGGAGACTATTTGTGAAATATTAAAGTTAGAAAACTTTAAAAATTGGAGATGAAAATATAAAGTGCAGCTCTAGCAAAAAGAGCAGAAATAAATGTTTTCATAGTGGAGTGATTTTCTATTGCAAATTGGTTTGCAAAGGTAGAATTTGGAGGCAAAAGGTTTGTTGTTGCAAAGTGAAGAGAGAGGAGAGATTCTTTCCAGTTTTGTTGATTGATGGTGGATAAGGCTTCCAAATGGCATCCACAGATCAACTTCTCAAGTTTTCCTTCCTTCTATTTCTTCTCTTCTTTTCTCATTTTGAAAGGGTTCCATTTTCTGAAATCTTTGCAAGGTAGGAAGAAGCTCTGGGTAGAATTGTAAAGCAAGGATGAATTCTAACTGAGTCATTAATTTGAAGTGTTCAGTGTTCTGAATTATTCTTTCATGTTTATATTTTACCTGATAATGGTCTCCATGGCTGAAATCTAATGCTCTTTTGAATTCAATAATCAAAGATTAGCTGGGTTTCTTCATGCATAGTTGTTGCGTTTGAGTTGCAATCGTTATTGTTATTTTTTCTATGAATGGTGTAATTGCTTTAACTAATGTTAGCTACATATGTTATTTCCTTCTATTTTGTGGATGGAGTAATTGCTTTAATAGATGTAATAGGGGTATTATTTTTTCAGGTGGATTTGTAAGAAGGATTATAAGATGAAGCTTCAATGGTCTTGTTGTCATAATATGATAGCATTTTTCAAAGATCTTCTAAACATGTCTAACACTATAGGATGAAGTATTGGTTATATGGATCCATAGCCCTCTTCTTGGCATTGATCAATTATTATACTTCTATTGTTTTTTCAGTTTGGTCCCAAACAATTAAATCAAAAACCATTTCAATTATGTATGCTAAAGTTATGTGTACCATGTTCTCCATGCTCATTAGTGAAATTCACTTAATTTCTTAGCCAATGTTGAGTGATATTTTATGTTTCTTAGCATATTTATGTGAGAACATTATTTGTTAAGCAATATCCTGTTAATTGTGTGTCTAATCTTTAGGTGTTGCTAAAGGGTCACCCCCTAGGTCCTACAGAGCTTGAAGTACAAGGGAAATGTGTGTTAATTCCATTTCCTATCAATTGGCCAAATCCACCATTGAATTTGATCATTAGAAAGTGGCTAGTCTATAGGATTCATTTGATCTGTTGATTTGGAGAACCAACATAATGACGACTTTGTTGGGGATAAAGATGAATCTCCAGTTGCAGACTATTTAGAAGCAGATTCATACCATTTGCATAGAGTCAATTATTTTCCATTCCAAATTTGGTTCAAATATTGAAGTATTTCAAACTTGGAGAAAGAATTTGTTGTAGTGAACCTAAATATTTCATGATCTGTGGTGCTCTGCTGGTGAAAGGAACTCAAAAAGAAATTTACATGTGAAAGAACTTCATGTTGTTTGAGGTTCAGTCCTCTATGAGGAGAGGTGGTGACTCTGTTAGAAGAACCTATTGAAAAGGTGAATACATTTCCAGATCTACAATATTTCCAGAACAATTTGCAATAGCTACAATGTTTCCAGGTATTCTTCACTTTTAATTTTCAAGAAAATTTGTGTATGAAAACCATATTTGAACTTCTTAGGAAAAAACTTCAGTTCCCTATTGAGTGAATTAGCACTAAGAGAGGGAAAGGATAGTAGAATTAATTTTGCATACTTCTAAATTGTAATTTGTGACCTATGTATTATGTTGGAGAAGTATGTTTGTTTTGAATTTTCCCACTAAATACATGTCTTAGGCATAGATGCATCTGAATTATGCATTGTAATATTCTGAGATCATGATGAAAGATAGAAATAAGGCAATGAATGATCAACTATAGAGTTGATATGTGAAATTTGAAAGAGGCATGTGAAAGTGCTTCAATATATGCATCCTGGTATGGTTCGTAGTGCAACCATGGTTTGTGATCAGTCCCAACAAAGTTTTCAAAGAAATTTCAGCACTGAAAGGTATAGAGCCATCAATTTCAGTGGTATTTTGGGTTACCTGAATGTCATTCTAGCTAAGGTCAGAGATAAATTACCAAGGTTCATTTGTGATAAGCTTGAATCAACAAACAATTTCTTTTCAAGAATTCACTAATTTGATGGTTGATTATCAGGTTGATTACGAGGATGTGATAATGAGACTATTTGTTTAGTCCTTAAAAGGAAATGCAAGAGACTGGTTCTCTTATTTACCAAAATCCTCTATCTATTCCTAGGAAGAGTTCAAAATGGTGTTCATTGAGTAGTTTGGTGAAAGGATTGATCCAATTTTAATAAGGAAAAGTTTCATGAACATGGAGAAACAAAACGATGAGTTAGTCCCATCTTTTAATCTCAAATTTTCAAAGATAATAAGAGAAATCCTAGAGAACATAATACCAATGATACTGAATGTTTGGTCATGCACTTGGGAGAATTTGAAAAAAAAGATGAGTTTGTTATTAAGAAACAAAGAGCCCACAACCCTGCACCAACATATCGAATTGCTATGGATATTGAGAACAATTTGAGATACTAAAAGATGAAGGGACATAGGGCTATGAGTGTTGGTCATCCTAACACATCTCATGCAAATAGAACTCATGGATTAGATAATAGAAGTGCTTGTTGATGAGTCTATTTTATGGTCTAAATTTTTGGTAGAATTTATGATTTGGTTACTGAAGTTATCATGAACTTTGATGTTAAGTGTTGATATTTTTATTTCCTCAAACTATATATATTGGGCTTGATCCTATTTCTGCAAACCTTTAATGATAATGGAATGTTATATGGACTATCTATATTACTTTTGCATGTGGTTAATGAATTTTATTTAAGGTGGTTACATATATGCAATTATTGTGCATACTAACATTGCCATGCAGATATAATTTGAGGAAGACACTACCAGCTAGGCATGCACCATAATGTCCAGCTAGGGAATCATTCAAAGGTCAAAGGAGGTTGAGGGTAGGAGATTCCCCATGCAAAATAAATGTAACCACCTTGTACTAGCCCTTATTGATGTTGAGAAAATGTGTGTGTTACTGCTGTGCTAAATATACAGTTGGACATGCATGTCTAACCAAATTTCACGCATGCATAACCACTGCCCCACTTTCTCTATTTTCCCTAAATAGCATCCTCCTAGTTTGTGGAGTTGGGCACCTTGTTTAGTTGATAGTATAAATAAGGATTTGATGCTCCTTTTCTAGAGGTTGTGTGATATGATATTGTACTTGCATTCTTAAAGTTTTCAGCAATACAGTTATGCTACTCTTTTGTACTCATGAATTCCAATGAATAAAATGAAGTTCTAAGTTTGAGCATCTAAGTTCTCATTAGTTTTAGAGGATACTTATCCAAGGGGGACCACTTGGTGAGTAATTCTTCCTTTAGCTTAGTATTAGTTTAGTATTAATTTTTGTTCAATAATTAGTTAAGAATCTGGCACTGACTATTCCTACAGCCACTAGAATTCCATTCTATGAATGTTCCTGCAGCCAAAGTAGAAAGAGTAGTGTCCTATTTGTTTGCTCATATTTTCATCTTTGTTATGTATTTCAGATTGGTGTAGTTGTTGATTGATGATTATCATTTATGTTATTCCTTTCCAAGAAATTTACTTTCAGCATTGTGTCTTTCTTAGTTGTACAATGAAAAGGGCTACTTTGGATTCATAGTGCACATACTCTGTTGACCCATTTCAAGTTCACGTCCTTAGGTTGACAAGTTAAATGCACCTTCATGATGATTGAGATAGCTATTTAGGTTAGATGTCCAATCTCAGAATCATGGTTGTAAAGGCCTAGTTGTTAAATCATTGTAGGAGGCCGACATTTTTGGTGTCGTTGCCAGGGATGGTGTCAAACTAGGAAGCTCTTAGGATTCATTGGTAGTTTTCTTGTTGTAGTATTTCTGAAAGTTACTCTTAGTATACCCCTCATTTAGGAAGTAATGAACCCCTTATTCTTTACCAATTCTTTGTGTGAGCTATATGATAGTGAGTTGATACTACATGCATAGAGGAAGGACAAGGGATGCTTATGGGAGATTCCTTCCTAACAATCCTAATCCATTCCAACTAGTTGAATATCAGAATTTTCCAAGAGAAGAAGAGGAAGAAGATCCACACCCCTTTGCTAATGCATTTTCTAATCTGGCTATCTCTGAAGTTTCTTTTAAGGAACAAAATCAGCTTGAGAACCCCTTTTCTTTGGAACTACATCAAGCAGGCATGGGTGATGCAAATAGAAATAAACCTAACCAACCAACTTTTCCTTTCCCCATTTCCCATCACAATGAAGTTTACAAGATAAAAAATATCCCTGCTTCAACACTCCCCAAGTTTTATGGACTTTTCATATAAGATCTTAATACCTTCTTGTTTTAGTTTGACATACTCTATAGGAGTTATGACTATACCACTGATGCCCATAGGCTTAAGCTATTTCCTAACACTCTGAAAGAAGCTGCATTAAGATGGTTCATGAGCCTAGGAAGAGATACTGTGGAAACTTAGGAAGACATGAAGAAAAAATTCCTTGAGAAATACGACGAGTATTGCAAGGGAAGTGACATGAGAGGAGGTGATATTTTTAGGATACAAAAAAAAGAAGATGAAAGCCTGGAGGATTATATTGGAAGGTTTTTTTTTTCCTACAAAAATCTCCACACCATACAGTTAATGAAGACTCACAAAATTTTATTTTCCTGAGAGGAATTAATGACAGCTGCACTGGTGCCTTGGACCTGATGGGAGGAGGAGATATCTCCCAAGTTCCTTGGGAAGATATCAAGAAAATATGCCAGAACTACTCTAGGATAGCTTCAAAGAAAGGGAGAGCTTACCAATCTTCTGTGGGTAAGTCATCTACCAGTGGAGTTTCAAGAACAAAGATTCCTCATTTGCTGGAAGACTTCAAGCAAGACATTATAAACAATCTAGCTACTCAGCTAGATACACTTCATGCCAACAAGAAGCAAGAGGAGGAAGAGGCAATGTTGGAAAAGTATTGTTCCCATTGCAGAAAAAAGAAGAAGGATTGCAGATGCAATATGGTAGCTAATATTGAAGGCAAGCAGATTCCATCTGATTTCAAGCCAATCCAAATTGAAGAAGATCAAGTTTACGATGTTGCACAAAGGAGGCCTTGGGCTCCAAGACAAGGTATGCCACCAGATCCACTCTCTTATGTTGAGCCATATTTCAATTTCTATTCATATGGAAACCAATGGCAGCCTCCATATCAATCCAACTATGGAGGATATCCACCACAACCTTGGAGTAAACTTCCAAATGCTTGGCCCAATCATCAAAGCTCTCCACCCCAATGGTAGTAACCTTAGGGGAATTGAGAGCAATTTCAAGGGCATTGGTAGCCACCTCCAAGAAATTGGCAACAAACAAATCAATGGAGGGGAGGACAACAATGGCCTACCTAGATAACCAGTTACTTGCAGCCACCTTCTCAGCCCCAACATCCTGCTATAATGGCTCCACCTACTAATTCAAAATAAAATTCACCTAAACCCACTCAGCTACTAGCTCATACCACACTGAATCCAAATAACAAACCACATCAGTAGCCTGTATACTCTTCTAATTCAAATCAATTCCTTGCATATGATGTGAGTGTAAGTGACATCCACTTGCATTCAAGATCTACTTTACCAGCCCCTTCCAAGCCCATTATCACCGAGCTTTCTGTGGAAGAGAAGAGGAACCTATAAATGATCCCAAACAGACAAGTGCACCTATTAATCATAAACTAGTCCTAGCCAAACAAAATGAACAAGAACCACCATTTCCTCAAAGATTGGAAGTCATCAAGAAGAAGGAAGAAAAAGAGGATACAAATTTTGACATCCTAGATCAGCTGAAGCATATATGTGTCGAGATCCCTCTATTCCAGGCCATAAAGGATGTCTCAATCTATGGAAAGGCAATCAAAGAAGCATGCCTCAAGAAGCCAAACAGGAAGAGGAAATACCCCACTATGGTTCAAGTGGTGGGACAACTAGCTGTCATCATGCTTGGAAAAGTGACTATCCCTAAGTACAATGACCCAGGTGGGTATGTGCAGGATCATCATGGAAAAAACAGGCCCTTAAGTGGCAATGAAAATTCAGAAAAATCAGAGTTAGGAAACTTGACATAAAAATTTGAATAAGTTATCTATATTATTTCAAAAATATGTAAGAATCGAATCTATGGAAAATTGAATGTAGTTTCTAAACTACTAAGTTTATTTTATTTTTTTTAAAGTCTATTTGGTGAAAATTTGAAATTTCAATGTAGTAGTACTTAAATTTTAGGGAAAAAATAAGAAGTAGGTTTTTGTTTGACCACCCTAACCACAATAAAATGATAATATTTTTTTATAAGATTTTAGATATAAGTAGAAGACTAATTT